>CP126898.1:61743776-62281276 GCA_030440675.1 Furcifer pardalis
GGAGAAAGAACAGCCCAATGATGTTACTGAGCCCAGACCGGACATTGGAGGGGATTTGCTTTCTGGTCCCTTTTGGTAGGCAAAGTCCTCCTCCTCCTCCTCCTCCTCCTCCTCATCTCCAGGCCAGGATGGATGAAGCTTCTGCCCTCTCCATCAAGAGAGATTCAAGTGGGACCATTTAACCCACTTGGGGACCCTCGGCCTTCCCTGTGGACTTCACCAAGGCTGCAAAGTCCTCAGGGTTATCAGGTTGGTTAACCACCTTGACGTTGAGTTGCTGGCAGCAGGGTCTACTCTATGACCATAGAAAGATAACCGGGCCAGACTGGATCTATGCCTTTCATAAGATCTTTCCTTCACTGAGTCCCCACAGGAGTCCTTCCCTAACCGAGAGCCCTGACCACCCATTGGGGGAGCTGACCCAAAAATAGCCCTGGCAGAAGCATGAGATGCCTCAACCCCAGTTGACAGAGAGAGAGGTTCCCCCTCCGTGCATGGGACTGCCATGCGCCTCTGCCATCTGCTTTGGTCTCTGCTCCGGGAACAGCTGCTCCAGGATCCTTCTGGGACACGGCTGCCCACAGGCAGCAGCCACGTGACTCGCTCAAGGGCTTGGAAGGGAAGCAGGAGGGGGCTTCTCCTGGCAACCCCAACAGAAGGTCAGGGGGCTGCGGCGGCTCAGTGGTTAAGAAGCTCGTCTGGTTAGCAGGAAGGCTGGTGAGTCTGCAATTCGAGACCCGGGTGCTGCATGACAGACTGAGTGCCCTGTCTCTGTCCCAGCTCCTGCCAACCTCGCAGATCGAACGCAAGTAGCTCAATAGGGACCACTTGGGAGGGAAGGTAAACAGCGTTCCGTGCACTCCGGTCTCTAGTCATGCCTGCCACATGTCCATGGACAGCGCTGGCTCTTTGGCTGTAAACAGGGGTGAGCACTGGACCCTAGAGTCAGATATGAATGGCTCCCATCTCCGTCCCAGCTCCTGCCAACCTAGCAGTTTGAAAGCAAGAAATTGCATGTAGATAAATAGGGACTACTTTGGTGGGTGGGTGGAGGAAATCTTGGGGCATGAAAGAAGGAGCGAAAATCATTTCAACCCAGAATAATTCCAGACATGAAATTATTCTTAAGCTGGCATTTTATCTGCATAAACCAAGGGGTGCCCAAACTACAGCCTGTGGGCCAGATCCAGCCCCCCCCATGCCAATTCATCTGGCCCATGCCACCCTCGTCGCTCCCATACAGGCATGTTTTGACTCCTGGAGCGACGAGGGTGGAGTGGCCTAGATGAATTGGCATTGGGGCCCAGATCTGGCCCACTCCACTCTCGTCGCTCCTGGAAGTGGAGTCAAAACATGCCCGAATGGGAGTGACGAGGGTGGGATGGGCTCTAGGCCTGCCCTGTGTGGGCTTCTGTGCATCCTGGCTCTGGAAAGAAAGTTTGTGAAAAGACGACCAACCCCGTACCAATTCCCCACCCACCCCCCGCCCAGACACCCTCGCAGTTTGAGGAGGCGACCTGCCAGGTGGCCAGGGGAGAACCTCTACTCCGAGGGGAGCCAAACTCCGGCACCGCACTCTTCCTCTTCTTCCTCTCCTCCTTCCTCCCCAAACTTGCCTCCGTGCCTTCCCGGGCTCCCTTCCACCGTCTCGCGCCTTGCCTTGCCTTGGGCCACTCCGGAGTGGAGCCGGACCTTTGGACTTTCGATCCGGGTTCCCCTCCCTCTCGGGCCCCCCCCCCACTCCTGGCCACCGGCCCTGCTCGGACGCTGCAGAAGCCGTGGCGGCGGCCCCCTCCCGGTTGCCCCCTCCCTCCTCCCCTCTCCGGGGCTGGGGTCTCACCTCACAGAGGGTTGCCCGCGTCCCGCTGCGCCGGAGTCGCCACGATTGGCCAGGAAAGGTGGGGGGGGGGACCCCAAGAAGCTCCGCCCCTCCGGATGGGGAGAGGGTGTTCGCCACAAGCCCCTCCCCCTGGATAGGTACGCCTTCCCCGCCCCGCCCCCTCGCAGCGCACCTGTCTCCCATTCCGACCAGGACGGACCCGGAGGAGGAGGATGGTGCCCAGGGCCGTATCCAGGCTGCGGCTCTGATGGCACCCTTTCCTCTTCCTCCTCGGATCGGGTCCTCCACGACCAGCCCTGGCGCACGGAGAAAGCTACACTTACCAAGAGAGGTCTTTGCCCGACGTTCATCGGAAGCAGGTGGTGCAAAAACCAGTCCCACCAGGTGATCCTGCGATGGTCATAGATAGAGTAGATGGCCAACCTTAGCACTCCAGGTGTTCTAGGGCTTCAATGACCAGAAGCCCAACCCAAGCACACCTGTTGATCAGGGCTTCTGGGAATTGAAGTCCAAGAACATCTGGAGGGCCACATTTGAGGACCTATGGCCAACCTTGTGCACTCCAGGTGTTCTTGGACTTCAGTTCCCAGAAGCCCAAGTCTGCACTCCCTGCTGATCAGGGCTTCTGGGAATTGAAGCCCACGAACACCACCTGGAGTGCCAAGGTTGGCCATCATGGTCTTCTTCCATGTTGGCTGAAGGCCAGGTTAAGTCCCAGGTCAAGGCAGGGCTGAAGCAGGAACCCCAAGGTTTTCCATTCAGGCATGTTTGTGGGCCAGTGGTGGCCCAAGTGGCTCCTCAAACAGCCAAAGGTCCAGAAAATCCAGAGCAAGACATTCAAACGCATGAAAGGAGCAAAGGCCATCAGACAAACCACTTTTGGGCAACTTCCAGAGGCCGTTTCCTGTCTGCCCATCTGAAACTGTTCAGGTAGCAAGTGGTAGGAGTTGGCTCCTTCCTGGGGAGGAGACCACTTACTCACAAGGAGACCACCCACCCCTTGCAGGTGTTCACACCATCTTGAGGCACCGAGGTGGGCTCAAAGACCATCAGGCTCAAGTGGGGGCTGCTAGCGGACAGTACCATGCTGTGTGAATGTGGAATGGTACAGGATTGGACTCATTTCCTGGTCTGCAGAAACATACACTGATGAGGACTTGAGTTTGGCCAAGGACCAAGCCAAGAAAATGGCTTCATTTGGGCAGTCCAGGGTTTGATCAGGACATGGAAGAAGAACCAGAAACCTTCACCGATGAGGACTTGAGTTTGGCCAACGTCAAAGCCAAGAAAGTGCCTTCATTTGGGCAGTGCAGGATTTGATCAGGACATGGAAGAAGAACCAGAAACCTTCACCGATGAGGACTTGAGTTTAGCCAACGTCAAAGCCAAGAAAGTGGCTTCATTTGGGCAGTCCAGGGTTTGATCAGGACACAGAAGAACCAGAAACCTTCGACGACGAGGACTTGAGTTTGATCAATGACCAAGTCAAGAAAGTGCCTTCATTTGGGCAGTCCAGGGTTTGATGGGGACCATGAAAGAAGAACCAGAAACTTTCGCCAATGAGGACTTGAGTTTGGCCAACGTCAAAGCCAAGAAAGTGCCTTCATTTGGGCAGTCCAGGGTTTGATGGGGACCATGAAAGGTGTGCTCAGGTCTTCTGCCTTCTTTCCCGAGGGCTGGGAGGTGGGCCCATCAACGCCTCCTTCAATTCAGCACCCGAGGACCCTTCCCCATACACAAACTGAGGCTCCTGACCACCACCCACCCACCCACCCACCCAATGCTCAGCAGGGCCAACAGGCCCTCCACCCCAAACAGGATTTGGAAGGGTCACATCCTCCCAAACTTCCTCACTGGCGGTCAAGGCGTGAGTGGGTTTTAACCAGTCTTTAGCAGGCCTGGTGTTTTAACCCAGACTGGACCACATTGACCTGGCACAGAGTTTTATCAGGTGCAAAAGCAGGACAGGTAAAGGGGCAGGCTGATAAAACTTTGGGTCTAATGTGGACTTCCCAAACTTTTTACGCCGTAGGCCAGACCAGGCCCTGTGGACAGCGAAGTGGGCCGGGGCTGGTGGTTCCCCCACGTAAACGCTGCCATAAAACGTGTTCGTGGCAGTTGTAAATGCGTTTACAACAGCCCTGGGTGCATTGACAGCTGTCGTAAATGTATCTACGACAACTGCAGATGCATTGACAGCTGTCGTAAATGGGTCTGCTTCCGGTGCAGTGGCAACACGGGCCACATGAAATGGTGTTGCAGGCCGAATCCGGCCCATGGGTCATAGGTTGGGGACCCCTGGTCTAACGTGTTTACCTTTCCACACATGAAACACACCAGTTGTTACTGTTGTTCCAGTGCGGGAGCGAAATGGGCCACATGAAATGGTGTTGTGGGCCGGATCCAGCCCACGGGCCGCAGGTTGGGAACCCCGGGCCTAATGTGTTTACCTTTCCACACATGAAACACACCAGTTGTTACTGTTGTTCTTCCAAAACAAAAGAAAACAAGAACAGTTGTTTATTTTCAGTACAAATGTTGTTTTTTTTAAAAAAAGGGAGAATCTGTTAACAAAAAAAATCACATTGTATTCATTCGCCAGGAAAAAAATCCGCTTCGATCAAGTCCAGCAAATTAAGAGATTGGTTAAAAGGACAAACAAACCCAATTTTTCTTCTCCTTCTTCTTATTTTTTTTAAAAAGACCCATTCTCTTGGGGAAGCGTCTCGTGTCTCATTAGCAGCTAATCTTTCTGTTTCCGACAAGGGCAAACCTGAATTTCCCTGAACTTTTCCCGGGGGCCAAACTTGCCCTCTCCACCCCCTCCATCTCCTCCACCCTAATTTAGGGTAGTGCAAAGGAAACCAACGATAAAACAACAAAAATCGACAAATTTACATAAGCTTCTTCCTCTCCATTATTACTCTTTTTGTAAAAAAAAAAAAAAAGATTCTTAAACCATCATTTGCAAAAAAAAAAATCAACCAAAATATATGTACAATATTCTCACTGTTCATAATTACTAAAAAAAACTTTCCATTTTTTTTAAAAAATTCACAAATATATATGGCAATTGCAATTAGGTTGATGAATTACTTACAAACCAAGCTATTCTGGAAGAAAGAGGTGTGTGTGTGTGTGTTTATAATTTCATATGGAAGTAAACAAAGCCCGGCTTGGTTTTGGCTAAATCACGGGGACGTCCCCACCAAGTCTGAACAGACTCGTGCCTTTTGGGTCTTGGTCTGATCTAACTTTCTAGGGCCATGATGGTGAACCTTGGCACTCCAGATGCTCTTGGACTTCAATTCCCAGAAGCCCCCTGTGAACCCACATGAATGGGTTTATTGCGATTCATCCGGCCCGTGCTGCCCTAGTTGCTCCCGGAAGTGGAAGTAAAACACGCCGGTATGGTTAAGGCTCTTCCAGGTTAACCCTTCTTCTGTATGAGCACGTTTTACTTCCACTTCTGGGAGCGATGAGGGTAGCGCAGGCCAGATGAATCACAGTAAACCCATTAGTGTGGATTCACAGGGTGCTTGGTCTTCTGGGAATTGAAGTCCAAGAACATCTGGAGTGCCAAGGTTCGCCATCACAGTTCTAGGGAGCCATGGTCAGGACTGAACTCACAACGTTCTGGTTGCAGGACGGTCGTTTTAACCACCGCGCATGACAATTCTGAGTGGGGGGCAAAGAGCTCTTCCTTGGGAAGCCCCCCCCCAAGTGAGACTGACCCCCAATGCTCAAGGCACAGAGATGGCACCGGGGGGGGGGCAGCGCTGGGGACACCCCCCCCCCCCCGGAAAAGCCAGGACTGGTCTTTCCCCCGAAGAATTTTGGCTCCATTTAATAATAATAATTCTGAGGCTCCTTTTTGTCTCCCCAAGAGCCGGGACAGAGACGGGCGCTCAATCTGTTGGGCAGTGCCCGGGTCTCAAACTGCGGACTTGCCAACCTTCCAGCTAACAAGGTGTCAGGAAAAGACCTGTTTCCTAATGCTCCCCCAAGGCTTGAAATTGCTCTGTTTCAGCAAGGCCTCACAAAAATCATTTCCCATCTCTGTGTGTCTCACAAGACTGTCACGAGATGGTTGTGTTCAGCCAATGTTCGAGCTTCTGAACCACTGAGAGAACACCACCACAACCCTTTTGGGCTCCCTTTCTGCCTTTGGTAACAGCCGGAGGGCAGGCCAGAATGAGGAAGCAACGGAGGATTGAGTGCAAGTCACCCGGAAAGAGCCTCAAAAAGGAGTACAGCGCATGGGAAGACCTCTGTTCATTCATGGCAGCTAAGCATTGCGCACCGGAGGAAAGGGTCCTGTATCAAAAGAGGAACTGGGGTGAGGTGGGGGTTTGCCCTACCTTTCTTGAACAGGGGTGCCCAAACTACAGCCCATGGGCCACATCCGGACCCTGACACCAATTCATTCAGCCCACAAAGCCCTTGTCACTCCCAGAAGTGGAAGTAAAACGTGCCTGGATGTTTTACTTCCGCTTCCGGGAGCGACGAGGGCTTCATGGGCTGGATGAAATTGGCATCAGGGGCCGGATCCAGCCCACACTGACCGGGGGCCCTAAACCATGTGGCTGGCTCGTGGCCCGAAAAGTTTGAGCACCCCTGTTCTAGAGCATCGACGAGCCCTCTTTGGGTCTTGTTAAGACCCCGCTTTCTTGCACGAGGCGGAGAGGCAGAAGCCATGGAGAGGAAGCGAGAGACGGTCAAGAAGGGGGAATAAATGAGAGCGGAAGGAGGACCACCTGGGGGGGGCTGACCACCAGAAGCATCTTCTGGATGGAGACCAGCCTTGGTGCCTAAGAGGACCGGGAGGCAGAGGGGCGTCCAGGCGGGCAGGGTCCCTTTGGCCGTGGTGCCCGGCGAGAACCGGAGGGATTCCTTTCCTGGCCACCCTTCCATTAAGAGGAGCCACCGGGGCGGGGTGGGGATCGGGGGGGGGTCCTTCTTAACACTGCCTTGGTTTCCCCTCTGTAGGCCCCCATAGAGAGACCGTCCTTCCCGCGGGTGGCCTGCAAAGTCTCCCTCCGGGCGACCCCCAAGTCTACACACCAAAAGGTCGAGAAGCAATCCCCAAGTCAGGCGTTCATCTCTTATGTACAAGAAAAGCCCGTCCGGAGCGGAGCCCCCCTCGACCCTCTGGCCCACAGCCGACCCCAAGGGGGGGACCCCAGGCTCCGCGCAGTGGGGCGGCCCACTCTCCCCCCCCCGCCTCCATGACAGGAGGCCATTTCTTGTCTCTAGTGGGCCACTTTCCACCTAGGAGAATCTCTGCCGCTGGCATCAGTCAAGTCGGGGGGGCCGGTCACTGCACCCCCTCTTCTTCCACGTACGTCGAAGGGAACCAGCCGATCTGTGGAAGGAACCAGAAAAGGTTGGAGGTGGGCGAGAGGCGGGTGGTGCATTGTCCTAACCTGAGCTACGGCAGTCCCGGTACCTATTGATCTACCGGTACTTGCAATTCCTTGCTTTCGAACGGCTAGGTTGGCAGGAGCTGGGACAGACGACAAGAGCTCACTCCGTCGTGCGGCACTCGGGTCTCGAACTGCTGACCAGCCAACCTTCCAGTCCTCAAGGTCAGCATCTTAACCACTCAGCCACCACAGTCCCCTGCCACGTAAAGTATGTCCACCCATATGGCACCTCGGCTGGAAAACTGTCCCTTTTTATATATACATTATATATCAGGCTTTCTCAATGTTTTCAGGTCGCGGGCCAGATCACTCCCCCTTTCATGGCTGAGCGGGCCGGTCATGTGCTTCAATGTGTATCCTTGCATGTTTTCACTGCATTTTCTGTGCATTATTGGTGCTTCCGGCAGTTGTGGGAGTGACAGGAACAAGGGCAGAGGGCCACATCAAATGGCCCTGTGGGCCGCATGCGGCTCATGGGTTGTGCATCCCTGGTATATATGTTTTACAGAAAGGCTGGCTCTGCCCCTTCTGGGCTAGGAAAGGGTCCTGATCCACCCCCTCCCGGGGAGACACACTCACTCGGCCGTTGGTTTCTCCTTTCCACCAGCCCTGGTCCCCGCCGATCCGGCTGTAGATCTTCACCACATCCCCTTCTCTCAAGGAGAGCTCACGCATGTCCCGGGCAGCAAAGTTGTACCTGGCCACGGCTGTCCCGACGACCCGAGGGGTGAAAACTGGGGGGTGGGCATGGGGGGGGAGAAATAGGGGCCGGGCAAGAAGGAAACAAAGGAAAGGGGGGTTTAGGAAGTGTCCATCTCTCTCTCTCTCAGACCCGTCCAGTCCTGACTAACGGAGGGCAAGTGGACAAAGGATGACTCAGACCCCAGGGAAGGTCCCGGGGGGGGGGGGACTGCCTCCACCATACCCGAAAGTGCCATGGGGTGGAGGCAGGGCCAAATGGCCGTCCGGCCCCCGAAGCTGTCTGAAGGAGCGTGACCCAATGCCCCCCCCCAGCTTACAAAGGTCAACAACCCCTGATTTAACGAGGGCAAATGGGATTAAAAAGCCCCTCCCCCCAACTCCGTTATTTTATGATACGATGAAATCCCTCTTCAACATCCAAACTATCTCTAGATCAGCGGCTCCCAAGCTATGTTCCGCCAAAGAAGGGTGGACTTCAGTTCCCAGATGCCCCAAGTCTCTGTGAATCCACACGAATGGGTTTACTGTGTGTGTTCTTGGACTTCAGTTCCCAGAAGCCCCAAGTCTCTGTGAATCCACACAAATGGGTTTACTGTGCGTGTTCTTGGACTTCAGTTCCCAGAAGCCCAAGTCTCTGTGAATCCACACGAATGGGTTTACTGTGCGTGTTCTGGGACTTCAGTTCCCAGAAGCCCGAGTCAGTCCATTGGCCAATCAGTGCTTTGGGGAATTGAAGTCCAAAAACCAAAGGTTGGGGAACATTGACCTAGATGGTGGATGGGGTCAGATCAGTGGTTCCCAACATGGGGCCCAGGCCCCACAAGGGGATTTCAATTCCCAGAAGCCCAAGTCTCCGTGAATCCACATGAATGGGTTTACTTGTGTGGATTCACATGGGCTTCTGGGAATTTGAAGTCCATGAACACCTGGAGTGCCAAGGTTCGCCATCACGGCCCTAAACAGAACAGGACTGGAAGTCCCCAATAGCCTTCAGGCAACCCCTTCCCATCCCCTTAGTTTTAGCCCTGGACACCCAAGAGAGAGAAGCAGGGGGGGCACTGCACATGCACACATACATGCATGCATGCGCATAGAGAGAGAGAGAGAGAGAGAGAGGCCTGCCAATACCTGACCAGAAAGGAGTATAGGAGCCCTGAGACGAGAAATGTTGGCCCTGAGGACTGAGGAAGGAAAAGTGGTAGGAAGAACAGGCAGCTGCAGAAGGAGGGGGGCGAGAGGAGGGGAGCAAAGCAGAAGGACAGAAAGGGGGGGGGGAATAACAGCATTAAAGAGGGAAGAATGGCATTTCCGTGGGCCGGAAACCTGGCTCTCTACCCACAAAGCACTGGCCAAGGAAGAGGAATGACATTAGCAAGCCAGAGACCCGACCCAACCCAGCCTAGCCTCACAGACCCCACGCCTGGGCAGGAGCCCCTGCAAAACCCATCTTCCCCCCTTTGAAAATCCAGCCATTGTGTTTCCTCACAGCAGTAAAGGGAGTTTGTTTTTTAGTTTACCTATACGCTCTCACTGGTTATGAGCTAACCCTCGGGCCGTGATGGCCAACCATGGCCCTCCGGGGGCTCTTGGACTTCAGTTCCCAGAAGCCTAAGTCAGCACGCCTGAGGATCAGGGCTTCTGGGAATTGAAGTTCAAGAACAGCTGGAGGGGGCCAAGGTCGGCCATCACGGCCCGAGAGACGTCAGGCTGTGATTTGTCAATGCAGGCCGGGATGGAGCTATTGAATATCCCAGAGCTTGTTAAGTAAAATCCAGGCCAGACTTTGCAGTGAAAAGCGTCCTGACTAGGTACAGTCTCGTCCCAAGATTTTCTTAGGAAAACGGGAAGACGGTCGTTAAAGGTAAAGGTTTCCCTTGGTCAAAAGCCAGCCGTATCCGACTCCAGGGTTCAGCGCTCATCTCTGTTTCAAAGCCGAAGAGCCAGCGTTGTCTGCTTCTGCAGACATTTCCATGGTCATGTGGCAGGCATGATAATTTTTCAAAAGTTTTATTTGAACACAACTAAGGTGTTTACAAACACCAACAGTCAGATTTTAAAAATGGGAATGTGGGGCAAAAGGGTGGGGGTGGGAGCTGGTAGTCCTTGAAAGGGGGCGTCAGGCCCCCTCCCAGACTGGGACTTCACCGCAGGGGATAGCCTACTGCAGTGAGGGCGAACCTTGGCACTCCAGGTGTTCCTGGACTTCCGTTCCCAGAAGCCCCTGTGAATCCACACGAAGGGGTTTACTTTGCAGATTGACAGAGACTTGGGCTTTTGGGAACTGAAGTCCAAGGACAGCCGGAGTGCCAAGATTCGCTACGACTGGCCTACGGAGTCCCCCTGCCCCACCCACCCCCTTGCTCACCATGGCCGTCCCACCCCCTCCTCACCTGGTGACCGCATGGAGGCCCTGGGCGTGGAGCGTTCCCGTGACTTGTAGGGGTACTTGAGGGTCGTGTCCAGTTGCTTGAAGCTCTCCTTCAACGAGTGGGTTTGGTAGTATTCCACCAGTTCCTGTGAGGGACGGAGATCCAAACCCGTGACCCTCTCGGCATGTTGGGGGGAGGGGGGTCCCCCCAAAGCTGCCCACACCCCCTTCGGAAGCAGCCCTGCCTCCTCCTCTCATCCCCCCCCACCCTTAATCCCTCATACCAGGAGGGTCTCAAACTTCTTGGCTTCTGTGATGTGGATCCAGTTGTCTTTCTCGGTGACCTTGATGTGTTTCACCTCCTCGTTGAACCTGGGGGGAGGGGGGGAAACGGCAGAGACGGTGGAAGGAGATCCAGGGAGACCAAAGATGGAGCCCCCATGGGGAGGGGTCTGACCCCTTCCTGCCCACCACTTGGGGAGAGGGCATAACTCCCCCCAGCCCCATTAATGCCACGACCATCCATATTCCAAAAGATGCAGAAGGAAAGCGAGAGCTTTATTGGGTCGCTCCTTAGGGAATTGGTGGTCTTCGCTGACGTACTTGATACTGATGGCAAAGCGTTCGGCCTCGGCCGGCCTCTCGCGGATCAGGTACGTCCCGCTGGCGTGCAGCTTCAGCAGGTTGTCTGTCTGCTGCCTCTCCATGTTGCCGGCGAACCTGAGAGACCGAGAGGGAAAGGGGTCTACTCTGAGCACAACGACAGCGTGGCCACAAAGAAGAACGCGGTAGAGCATGCAGGGGCGCAACTAGACGCTGCAGAGGGCCCGGCATTAGAACGTCGTTCTATTTAACGAGGATATCGCAATTAGCAATGACACTTCTCTACTGGCCCCTAGAAGCGCTTAATGCCCGGTCTGGGTGGTTCACAATTAGCATTTTGCCTTCATTAACATGCTGGGCCTTGCAAGGCTGGAAGAGGCCAAGTCAACCTTGAGCCTGGGTCTGGAATGAACTCACAACCCTTTTGGCTGCAGGAGAGCAGTTTAAACCCCTGGGCCGCCGGGGACTCTTTAAGTGAGGGCCAAACCTCCAGTTTCCATCCTCACACCAAAGGTGGCCTGACCCACGTGGACCCCCTCCCGTCTTACGTGGCGGCATGGACTCACCAGGGGTAAGCGGCGTAGTCCATCTCTCGTGATGGGGGTCGGCTGTTGGGCAGCTGCGGGGGGGACAGAACAGGGGGGGTTAAAAGATGGGGCGGGGGCAGGTCATTTTAAGCTGCCTAAATGCAACTGGCTGAAGGAAGGCCCCCCCCCCCCCCAGTCCCAGCTTTCAGTCCTTGCCCAGGATCCGAGGAGGGCCCAATCCTGTTTGTGCTCCTACCCTCGCGTCCACGGGGCACGGTTTGACCAAGGAGCTGGGGAAATAACCAGATTTCTTCGTCAAGACGAGCCGCCCCTGGAAGGAGAGAGAAGACGGCGTCAGAGCAAAAGAACAACAAGAAGAGGAGGAAATTAACAACAACAACCTGGTCAGACTTTTAAGGCTTTAAGCCTTTTTCCTACGCAGAAGGAAATTACAGGGCGGCGTTGGTAAGAAAAAACTGAGAACCATGTCCTGTTCTGGGGGGGGGGGACGGGACAGGACAACCCATCTCATCTGGAGTAGAGCAGAAGGCCCGAGAACTGCCACGATGACTCTCCACATCCCAAATGAGGAGGCATTGTGCTCTTTGGCAAACAAAGCCCATCAGCCACAGGTGGAGAACACTTGAGTTGGACATGCCCAGATGTGGATCACATGGCCTAGTCCCACCTCCCTTCCTAGGATGCTGCCTTCCCCACTTTGCAGAAGACCACAACAATAGTCCGGATGGGGTTAAGTGAAAGCTAGACCTCTTTCCCTACTGATGTAGGGTGGGGCTCACCTCCCACCACGGCGACTCCGGGTCTCCTCTGAGCAGCTCAATGACTTCTCCGGCCTGGAAGGTTAGGACGGGCTTCCCTGGAGGGGCTGGGCTGCCATGGTAATTCTGGGTGGCCACCATTTTGGGACCTAGAGAGGAGAAGTCGGTGGAGTCGTTGAGGTTCTGCTCACAAGGCAGGGAAGGAGAGTCAAGAATTGTTCCACCCAAGGCTGGTCTGAAGAAGCCATCTAAGAAAGGCCCACAAAGAGACTTTGGCTCTTCTAACGTCCCTCTTGAGATGTTCCCCGGGGGTGACATAACGGCTCTGGGCTCCTTGAAGAGCAAATGAGTCCTGGTGCTGTGAGTTAATTGAGCTAAAGGAAAGGTTAAGCAATGTATATTTCTGCAGTGGCTTATATAGAGAGCAGGGCCCATAGGCCTGGAGTTAGAGAAGTTTCTTTTTTTTTCTGAATGCTTGCTTTGAAAATGCTCTATCTGACCAGCGAAAAGTAACTGCTGGTAATCTGAAATGTAATCATTTTCTTCAATATACTTTTGAAATGCTCTGAAGTGACTGGAGTCTCTTTATTTTGGTTCCTGCCTGAAGACTGACAGAAGTCAGAGGTGGTCGGGGGGGGGGGGGGCGAGAATAATAAATGAAATCCTGGGGGTTTGTCTGCTTAGGAAGTGACCCCTGGTAGGTTGGTCTCTCCAAAGGGCAAAAAGGCCAAAGGAGAACCAGGACTAATCTTACATGGTGGCAGCGGTGGGACTTTATCTCCTCCCTCCATTCCCTGGGAACAGGCAGGGAGTGAACCCAATCCTGATAAGGAGCATTCCTCAGGCCCATCACATTATAACTTCCCTTCATCCCACTAAGACAGTTACATCACCAACACACCATAGGGTTTCTTACGGACATCGGTTAGCCAAGGACATAGGATCAAGAACTCCCTGCTTTGGCACTAGAGTTGAGATCCATCTGTAAGTCACCACAAGAGAAGGCCTGCTGAGTCAGTGGGGATCTGGTGAGTCAACACCTGGGTAAGCACCTCGGATTCAGATGGGCCTACTCTAGTTGCCATTTAGGACTGGATTTCAGCCAATGCCTTCCCAAACAACTTCAGAAAACCTCAAGTATAAAAATTGGATGAACAAATGCAAAATTACAAATCACATAAAAGGACATCCAGGTGTTTTTAGAGCCCCTCTTTGTCTTAGGCAGTGATGGCGAACCTTGGCACTCCAGCTGTTCTTGGACTTCAATTCCCACTCCTGCTGATCAGGGCATCTGTGAATTGAAGTTCCAGAACACCTGGAATGCCAAGGTTCACCATCACTGGTCTAAGGGCAGCATTAACCAACCCTGATCGACCGACCAACTGACCAACCAACCAATGAACCAACAGACTGACCAACCAACCAACACCCCCATGAGCAAAGCAACAGCTGTAGTAATGAACAACAAGAAATCAACAATCACAATCTTACCTACAATGAGTGAATCCTGATAAAGATAGGAAGAAAAAGAAGAAGACAAAATGACTTAAGATACTGTACATTATACTTTCCCTTTCTCTCTCTCTCTCTCTTTCTCTTTGGTAACCAGGTATTCTTGCTACCAGGTGAGATTTTCTTACACGTCTTGCTGATAGTAGGAAAACACAACAGACAAATGGCACAACCTTTGCCAATATTATGGGCATCGCATTAGGAAGAGCCTCCTGGGCCAAAGGTACACCTCGTTCTGGAGCATGGTTAGGGGGCCACATTGGATGAAATGACCTGGAGGGGGGTGTTCCAGGCTCAATGCCAACCCCACTCCTGTCCTGCTTCTCTGCTCAGAGAGAGACCGGGGGGGGGGGTAGCAATGCCCCCCTTTCAAGATACATAGAGTGGCAACTGTTTAGAGGATGGAAGCATCAAGTGTGGGGAGATATTGGGGTGCATTTGAAAGCCAAGCCCTCCGTTTCCTCATCAGCCCCTCCCTCTTTCTTCCTCCATCCCACCTGTGGTTTGGGGGCAGGCAAGGGGCAGAGGGAAACCGGAGGGGGGGTGTCTCGTTCCTTGGCCCTTTTCCCCTCTGGCATCCTCCAATTCTGCACCAAGGGAAGCCATGGGGTGACCGTGACTTGCCCTCCTCCCTGGGAGAGAGAGAGAGAGAAGGTTGCCAAAAGTCACAGGCCTTACCTGGTCAGCAGGTGAACCTGAAAGGTCAAGATTAAAAAGAAGAGTTTAGCACAGGCTGAAAAAAAGGGGGGGTCCTTCCACCTCCCCTTCAGCCAATGACACAAGATGCCTGAACCCGGCGTGAGACCCAGCTTGGGGCGATGGAGGTGTGGGGGTGACTTACTGATTTTGCAGGGGGGGATGACCTCCAGGCACTCTTTGTGGGCCCCGGCTTTACATTTCAGGCACTGGTAGCCTTGGTAGAAAGTCCCCCTGGGGAAAAGAGAAGGCAGGGGGGTTGACTGGCACCGCCTTCACCTTCAGGGGAGACGGGCACTCAGTCCGTCATGCAGTACACAGGACTTGCTGACCTCCCAACTTCACAAGGCGAGCTTCTTAACCACTGAAGCATAGAATAACATACAACGCTAAAATGAACACCTCTAAAACAAAAAGGAATTAAAAGGACTAGATGCATGGTTGTTCTTGGCCGGGTGGTTGGAGTCCTGTGGTTCTGCCCTTCCATAGTCCTCAGGTGCTCTGTGGGGGGCTGGTTGTTCAGAGGGGGCAGAAGTCATGAGGAAGCTATGCTTTTTCGCCCTTGCTTTGGTGACCAAACGGCAGGTGTGTTCCCGAGGATCTTGCATTGACTCACTCTTTCTGAACAGCACTTTCACGGTGAAATGTTGGTGGAGAGATGGCGGCTAAAGAACCCACTTTTTGTAGGGGATGGTTTTAGGCAATTAACTTCTGGCCTCCCTGACTACGCTATCTGGACTTTGCTCTCTCTCGCTCCGTGCAGCGCTGCTAGGCAGCTCCCCTGTCTTACATAGGCGGGTGGGGATGGAGCCCAGGCACCACCAGGTCCAAAGAGGGAAATGACTCCGTGCAATTCCAGGTGTGCTTTAGAAACACATGCAAATTGGTTTGATCAGGTTTGCATTGAAACCTCTGCAGTAGCGTTGCATGGGGGGGGAGGTGCGACTCGCCCCGGGCGGCACTTTTTGGGTATATGGGAGTCCTTGGACTACAATTCCCAGAAGCCCTAGCGGGAGCGGGTACTGGCGTCCACCAGGGGGCAACAAATTTGGCTTACGCCCCGGGCGACTTAAATCCACACTACAGTACTGCACCTTTGTCTAAAGAGGGTGGGCGGCTTGAGAAATCATGCTAAGGCCCGGGCTGCGTGCAACAATCCAGAGCAGGGGTTCCCGACCTAAGGCCAGTGTGCCGGATCCAGCCCCCGGTGCCATTTCATGTGGCCCCACCCCCACCCCTCTAAGGGCGTTTGAGAAACAAAATGGCCACCCCCATTGTGCACGCAGGGCAAAATGACCGTCCGGCCCTCGAAGCTGACCGAGAGAGCGTGACCCGGCCCCCGGCTTGAAAAGGTTGGGGACCCCTTTTAATCTGTTAATTTTTTAATCTATTAATTTTGGTTGGTGTCTTTTGATGGGTTTTTAGATTGTTGACTGGTCTTTGCTTTTCTTGTGAGCCGCCCAAAATCTCCGGAGTGGGGCGGCAATACAAAATGATAGATAGATAGATAGATAGATAGATAGATAGGTAGGTAGGTAGGTAGGTAGGTAGGTAGATGTGACATTGTTAAGAGGAGAAAATGATTCCACTCCCTGACAAATCCACCCACCCCACCCCACCCTGGAGACAAAGGCCTCTTCATCGAGGGAATCCGCCAAATCTTTTACCTTAAGAACATCTTGCAGGCTCGACAACTGGTGGTCTTGTCAAAGGTGAACATCTGGAAGTTGTGGTTGTTTGCCGTCGCCTTCTCCGGTTTGATGTTGGACCTGAGCAAGGAAAGAAACCCACAGATTGGATGCAAATAAGAAAGACCTGTTATCCATTTTTCTGGCAGCGGCGAGACAATGGATTGCAAATAAATAAATAAATTGGGAAAACAATGTAAAATTAGAAATGGATAACTGATATAAGGATTTATTTATTTATTTATTTAATCAAACGTTTATGCCACCCTCCTCACAAAGACCCAGGGTGGCTAACAAACTTTAAAAACACTTAAAACACAGTAAAAAATTGTATAAAAACAGGATTAGACAGGATTAAAAAGTTACAAAAATTAAAAAAGATTAAACAAGTCACACCATCTGGCCCATACCCTACCCATCCTCTGCCAGCCAGGTCTTGACCACCCGGGGAGGGGGGGAGGAATAGAAGAATTCCCTTTGATGTGGAAGCCCCCCCCCCCAATCTTCCAGGAAAAAATCCCCGGGAAGGACTCACATGGCCATTTCGAACTGCTCCATCCACTTCCGCTTCATGTCTTCTGTTTTGCAGAAGAACTGGAAGCCCTGCTTGCCCTGAAGGTGGGTGAGGTAGAAGCCGTAGGACCACTGCAGAGAACGGGAAAATAAAATTAAAAATTAAAAAAAGGAAGGGAAGGGGCGGACGACAGAGAGGCTGAGCAGCAGAGGAGAAACCCCACAGGAGAATCACCTTGTCCTCCACAGCGGCCAACCAAGAGACTGGAAATAGCTATGATACCAGGGATGGCCAACCTTGGCACTCCAGCTGTTCTTGAACTTCAATTCCCAGAAGCCCTGATCAGCAGGAGTGTTGACTTGGGCTTCTGGGAACTGAAGTCCAAAAACACCTGGAGTGGCCAAGGTTCGCCATCACTGTCCTACTCCATAGTGCTTTCTGCCCTCTCTGGCCAGTGCACAAGTTAATTAGCATCTTTGCTGCCCCCGCCCCCCAATACATGCTGGGGATTCAATTGACCGGGCTTGGAAGGATGGAAGAGGTTGAATCCACCTTGAGCCCCATCAGGACCGAACTCACAACCTTTGGGCAGCAGGACAGCCGTTTTAACCACTGCGCCACAAGGGCTCTGTAGCGACAGGAGGCTTACCTGTAACTGTTGTTGTTCTTCTTTGTGGTCCCCTGTGAACCCACATGAATGGGTTTACTGCGCGAAAGCACACTAAACCCATTCATGTGGATTCACAGAGGACCATGAAGAAGAACTTGATAGGGCGTAGGGGCAGAAAGATACATTGTAGATAGGCCATCATTAGAACATTGATATCTGTCTGTCTGTCCCAATATTATCTATCTATCTAGTCTTTTGAACTAGTATTTTATCTATCTATCTATCTATCTATCTATCTATCTATCTATCTATCTATCTATCTATCCATCCATCCATCCATCCATCCATCCATCCATCCATCCATCCATCCATCTTGATTGCCTCTTTATCTATCTATCTATCTATCTATCTATCTATCTATCTATCTATCTATCTATCTATCTATCTATCTATCTATCCATTTTGATTGCCTCTCTACCTACCTACCTACCTATCTATCTTATAGGAATGTCATAGTTTTAAAAATGTTATATCTAACAAGGATATAGCAACAGGAATCACACTTCTATCCCACCCCATCTCAGCACTTAGTGGACTCTGTGGGTGGTTCACAATTAGCATTTTGCCCTCATTAACATGCAAGGGACTCATTTTACCAAGCTAGGAAGGATGGAAGAAGCTAAGTCCACCTTGAGACCTGGTGAGGATCAAACTCACAACCTTTGGGCTGCAGGGTAGCAATTTAACCCCTCCCCCCCCCCGAGCCACCGGGGCTCCTCTTGAGCAAGGATGGCTGCAACACCACTGCTACTCAGATGCCAAGCAGGGATTTCATGGTGGGCAGGGGGTTCAAAGAGAAAGAAGACCAGAGCGTGCGAAGAGTGCTCACCGTTTTTCCGTGCAACTGGAAAGCATGTGGCGAGGAAGAGGAGGAGACACAATCTGTTAACATGAGACTCCCAAGCTAGGGGTCTAAAATGGGGTTTTTGTCAACCCACTCTGCCTGAGCATAGCACCCTGAGGTTTGCCCTATCCACCTGCCTCCCCAAGGTGCCCTGAGCTGCCCCCTCCCCTGGATCCCTTCTCTGAGCCCCAGAGGCACCTCTGTGGCCCCTCGGACTTGGAAGACTGACCAGTGGGCCCTTTGAGGCCCAGGAAGGAGCTAGCATAAAATGACAGAATCCCAGAGTTGGAAGGAGGAGGGGCCTTTGAGGTGATCCAGTCCAACCCCCCCCCCCCACAACTTAATGCAGGAATCTGAATCAAAGCAGGTGCAGAATCATAGAACGTCTGAATTGGAAGAAGGGGCTTTTGAGGTCATCCAGTCTAACCTCCCCCCCCCCTGCTCAATGCAGGGATCCTGATCAAAGCAGACCTGATGGGAGAGTTGCTTCCCAATCCTCTCTTGAATGTGCTTCCAGTGTTGGAGCGCTCACCACTTCTCAAGGCAATGGGTTCCGCTGTCGTACTGCTCGAACCGTTAAGGAGTTCTTTTCTAATATTCAGCCTATATAGTAGCATCATGATTGGGTTGGAAGGGCCCTACGAGGCCATCCAGTCGAATCTCCTGCTCAATGCAGTGATCCCAATCAAAGCAGATCTGATAGCGCAGTGATGGCCAACCTCGGCACCCCAGGTGTTCTTGGACTTCAATTCCCAGAAGGCGAAGTCAGCACTCCTGCCTCCCTGCTTCTGGGAGTTGAAGTTCAAGAACATCTGGACTGCCAAGGTTGTCCATCACTGTAATAGAGGGTTGCTTTCCAGTTCTGTCTTGAATGCTTCTAGTGTTGGAGCTCCTGCCACCTCCCGAAGCAGTGGGTTCCGCTGTCGTACTGCTCTAACCATTAAGGAGGTTTCCCTAATATTCCGCCTCTATCTGGGTTCCTGCAGTTTGTGGCTGTTATGACACGTCCTGCACTCTGGGATGACGGGAAACAGATCACACACACAAAATATTGTCCGCTACTTGGCCTAATCCATGTGTCCTATATGAAATCAAGGGCGCTGAATCCAAATCTGAAGTCCGATTCTGCCTAGGAGGGTCAGGATCTTAAGTTAGCAAGTCTCACCCTCTTGGTTAGGTTCTTGCACTGATCCACTTGCGGTATATTTACCGTATATACTCAAGTATAACCTAAGTTTTTTAGTCCCAAAAATGAGCCCCTAAAAAGGGATTTGGCTTATATTCAGGTCAAATATATAATAATATTGCTCCCTTGTTCTTTTTAGTTGTTGGGCTAATTTTTTATTATTAATTTTTTTAACTGGTTTTATGTAATTGTTGTACGCCGCCCAGAGTCACTTGCCGAGTTGGCGGCAATACAAATGTGACTAATAAAATAAATAAATTACAACGAGGGTCCCAAGACCGTGTTGGATTGAGATGTGCTAACAATTTAATTAATTTTACCTTATTTTCATGTGTTTTGATTATTGAAACTCACTAGCAGCTGCTGCATTTCCCACCCTTGGCTTAAACTCAGGTCAAACTATTTTCCTGGGTTTTCAGGTCAAAGTTAGGTAACTCAGCTTATATTCAGGTCGGCTTACACTCAAGCATATACGGGTACCACGAATGTAGCAAAAATTGTCCGGTTTATTAACACAGCTGCACCTACTCATCTTTTGCTCAAAACAGACTCACTCTGGCCTAGCTGTACTATCTCCAATACAATGGTTTCGCACAAGAGACAAGCCCTTGGTCCACCTCACCTTAGATACCTATTTCTGACGTCAGCTCACTGACTTGCCCAGCCACTGCTGGAACATGCATGCCACCAGGGGACGTGATTCAGCTGAGGCGGCAGCAGGCCTAGTGGTAGCTGCAACTGTTATAATGTTCCCATGTAAAAATACATTGCCCAATTACCAACCATTTGAACAGCTATATCACACCTGTGACTTATAATCTGTACGTGATAGGCAAATTCCTAATTTGGAATCGGCACACTCGATAGTATGTAAATCGCACGCGCTATTCCCAGTAGCAAAACCATTCTTGTGCAGCGTTATCTTTCAGGTATTTGAACAGTGCCCTTCCAATTCTGTTATTCGGTGATTCTATCATTTTACCCCCTCGGTCTCCTTTTCTCAAGGCTAAACATGCCCAGTTCCTTCATGAACCTTGGCTGGCCTTCTGTGATTGCCCACCCATGGAATCTGCCTTTCCTTTCCCACAACTGCAGCCCTCTCTCCTGTCCTCCTCCTGCCCCCAATTCCACACCCACTGTTTAACCCCCCTGGGGTGGGGGCACTACCAGGCGATTTGCGCCCCGGGACCAGTCGGGCCACCCACCTTCTTGATGTCCTTGTTGTTGGTCGGGTCGTCCGTCATCTTGTAGCAAAACAGCTCAATGATGTCCTTTTGCTCGTAGTTGTATCCTTTCCTTTTGCACACGATCACCACTTTGTCGAAGAGGAACAAGTACCTGCCGGGAGAGAAACGAAGCAAACCCAAACGAGGTCAAAGCCAGACTTTCACTGCTAAAGATAATGGGCTACAGTGGTGGCTCAGTGGTTAAGAAGCTCGCCTTGTTAGCTGGAAGGCTGGCAAGTCAGCAGTTCGAGACCCGGGGACTGCATGACGGTTTGAGCACCCATTTCTGTCCCAACTCCTGCCAACCTAGCAGTTTGGAGGAAAAAAATTAGTCGCATCCAACTCTAGGGTTCAGTGCTCATCTCTCATGCAGCGCTGTCTGCATCTGCAGATGTTTCTATGGACACCTGGCAGGCATGCCTCAACACCTGGGTGCACAGAACACTGTTTACCTTTCCCACCGAAGTAGTACTTTTAATTTATTTTAATTTTCACACTTGTACTAGCAGTTCGAAAGCAAAGAAATTGCAAGTAGATAAATAGGGACCACTTCAGTGGGAAGGTAACAGCATTTTATGCACTCCAGTGTCTAGTCATGCCTGCCACATGACCACAGAAACATCTGCAGAAGCAGACAACGCTGGCTCTTTGGCTTTGAAACAGAGATGAGCACTGAACCCTAGAGTTGGATACAACTGGCTTTCGAGCCTTTATGCAATTTCTTGCTTTTGAACTGCTAGGTTGGCAGGAGCAGAGGCAGAGACAGGTGCTCACTCCGCCGTGCAGCTCTCGGGAATCAAACTCTGACTTTCCAGTCATCGAGTTCCGCATCTTAACAACTTGAGCCACCACAACCCCTTAAAACATGTGAATTTTACATACGTTTTCAGTGATATTCTACTTTCAACCAGCCGGGTGGTTGGTTGGGTGGCTGGTTGATTTCCTCACCTTTCCCACCCTGCACCACCACCTCTGACGTCTCACCTGTCCTGCTTCGTGTGGTTGATGATGGACCGCACTTTCAGCTCCCCATCGATCTTCGGCCGCCCGTACTCTTCCAGTTTCACCGGCTGCCAGAGACGGCACAGAAGAGTTAGAAGAGGCTGGCGACGGAAGCCATCGCCTGGCCATGGAAAAGGTTTCAAGGAATCTCATTGCAGTCTTGGAGAATTGGACATGAGGATGCATCCCTATGGAAAACCGGACGGCCCTTCCCATAGATGTGTGGATTTTACTGCCCATGCACCTAAGGATTGGGGCAAAGGAGCACACACACATCCATGCACACATCTGTATCTTAAGAAGCCCCCGCTGGGCATTTCCCACCCTTACCAGGTTCTCTATAGAGCTCTGAAATTCACTGATTTTCTTCAGCGTCTCTTTGTCCCGCTTGACTTCGTTGATGTACATGGCCAAGTCCTGAAAAAAACAGGGGCAGTTAAAGGGAAAGGCTTGAGGGATGGAGCAACTTTTTGGGTAAGGTGAAAGGTCAACGTCTCCCTTGCTCGAAAGCCGAATCATGTCTAACTCTATGGTTTGGTCTCTCTGGTTTACAGCCCAAGAGCCAGTGCTATCTGCGTCTGCAGACGTTTCTGTGGCCACCTGTCAGGTATGAGTGCATGGAACACTGTTACCTTTCCTGCCGAAGCGGTACCTATTCATCTCCTTGCAATTTCTCGCTTTTCTAACTGCTAGGTTGGTATGAGCTGAGGCAGAGGATGGGAGCTCACTCCGTCCTGAAGTACCCGAGTCTCAAACTGCCGACTTGCCAGCTTTCCCGATGAGCCCCTGATTAACCCCTGAGCCGCCACCCCACAGCCCCCGGGGGACTCCGTGTGAAGGCCGAGGTCTTACCTGCATGGCCTCCAACGCTTCCTTCAGCTGCTGCTTCTCCGGCCGGTCGGACGAATGGCTCAACAGCTCCTGAAAGACAAACGGTCAAGGCTGAGCCATTGCAAGAAGGCAGGGACGGATGGAACAGGGCTAGCTAGCCGCTGGCCCAACTTTGGACTCGCAGGGCGGTCGCCCGGATGCGGACCGAAGAGACCCATCGCCTGCTGCTCTACGGAGAATGGTGTTCCAGGGTGTGTGTCTCTCTCTCTCTCTCTCTCTCTGGTTACCCCAGAACTGACGTAAGCCATTTCACAGCCCATTTGCCTCTCCGAGCGCCTCCTGCCTTTGCTAATTGCTAAACAATGTGGAATTAGCTGAGGTCAGGCTGCCTTGGAGGGGAGATGCTTCGTTACACCTAAACGTGGGAGTAATGAGATTACAACGCATGCAGGGCGGAGGCCAGAAACGGACGGAGGGGAAATCTCTCCAGCCATTGGCAAACTGACAGGGTAGGGTTTGCATAGCATCTCCCAGGAAAAGACGTGGAGGATCTCTTTGGCGTGGTGTGTGTGAGTGTGGTAGCCAGGGATTCAACGGAGCTGGTGTTAAGACCAGATACTACTCCTCGAGAGTAAGGCTTCGCTTGGCCCTTTAGATCCAAAGACAACCCATACAACTAGGGGTGAGTGTGTGAGAGAGTGTCTGTGTGTGAAGGAATTCCTAGGCTTCAGGAACAGAGCCCAGGATGTGTGAACCATTCTGACTTTAGACCAGGGGTGGCCAACCTACGGCCCACGGGCCAGATCCAGCCCATGGTGAGGACCCCCTGCTGCTGCCGCCACCACTACTACCAGAAGTGCCGAAAACATGCCGGAAGCACCAAAAACGTGCCGCAAGCATCTGAAGATGTGCTGCAAATGCACCGGTCGCCACTGCTGGAAGCGGCACAAGAGGCGCGAGGAACCATGGCTCCAGCCTGCAAAGGTTGGCCACCCCTGCTTTAGACTGTCTCCTTCTTTGCTTGAGTCTTCCTCAAGCCCAAGGATGAAGGGAAAGGATAGTGGGGAGGGCCTCCTTTGGAGCAGGTGAGGCACCAGAGGGGTTTGGTCAGGCATGGCAGATGAAACACTTGTGGACAGAAGACTTCTGCTGCCCCACCCACCCACCCCACTCAATGGTCTCCCTGGGTTTGCTCCCCTCCAGCCCCAGAGGAACAGAAAGAGGGTCAGAGGCCCCCTCAAGAAACCTGAACGCCTGCTCTTCAGAGCTAGACTGTTCCTGGACAGGGAGGTTCGGGAGGGGGGCTGCTGGGGCTCCAAGCTTTCAGGAGGCCAAGCGTTTCATTGCCAGAAAGCCACATAAAACAGCTTCAGACAACCAAGACTCTCCCACCCCTCAGCTTCATGGGATTACGCTGTGTCACAAAATAAATAAATAAATATTGTCTGCTACTTGGTCCAATCCATGCGTCCTATACTAAATCAAGTGCGCTGAATCCAAATCTGAAGTACAATTCTGCCTCGGACGTCAGGATCTTAAGTTAGCAAATCTCACCCTCTTGGTTAGGTTCTTACCTTGATCACACAGGGTATATTTATTTATTATAAATTTACTTATTATTATAAATTTATTACAAATGTGGCAAAAATTGTCCGGTTTATTAACACAGCTGTGCCTTCTCCTCTTTAGCTCAAAACAGGCTCACGATGGCCGAGCTGTGCTCTCCAATAAGATGGTTTCGCACTAGAGACACGCCCTTGGTCCATTTCACCTTACAGACCTATTTCTGACGTCAGCTTGTTGACTTGCTCAGACATACCCAGCCGCTGCTGGAACATGCATGCCACCAGGGGACGTGATTCAGCTGCGAGGCGGCAGCAGGCAGAGTGGCAGCTGCAACTGTTGTAATGATCCCATGTAAAAACACATGACCCAATGGCCATTTGAAGAGCTATAAAATCCGTACACGATAGGCAGATTCTGAGTTCAGATGTGGAAGCAGCACACGCGATACCATGTAAATCACACACGTTACTTCCCAGTGGCAAAACCGGACCTTCCCTGGGACCATTGGGGAAACTGAGTCTCACCTTGAGCAAGAGGTGGTACTTCAAGACTCTCTGCATCGGCACCACCAGCAAGTCCTGCAGTTTGAACTTCCCCTCCTGGACATTCAAGGTGCATTCCTTCAAAGGGGGGGGGGGAGAGAAGGGGGGAATGAAATAGGTACAGGTACAGGTAAAGGTCACCTTTCCTTGAGAGCCAGTCGCATCCGACCCTAGGGTTCAATTGTGTTACCTAATATTTTGAAATACACCCTTTAGTTTACCGTAGATACTCGACTCTAAGTCGTCCCGAATATAATCCGAGGCACCTAATTTGGACCTCCTCAATTAACATGGTCGGCCTGGCAAAGGGGCAAACCTCTCCAGATAGGGTGCCACCCCCCGCTTTCCAGAGTCTGAGGCCTTTTATCTCAATCACAGATTGGATTTTGGGGGGGTGGGAGAGTGGAAAACCCCAGGGTTCAGATCTATGATTTTTCTACGGTTGTAGGACCTTCGCCAGGGCTGATTGAGGAAACCATGCCCAGTTTGAAGAGAGGTAGGAAAGCTGTTACGAATAGGTAAAGGTCTCCCTTGCTCGAGAGCCAGTCGTATCCGACTCTAGGGTTCAGTGCTCATCACTGTTTATAGCCAAAGAGCAGGCGCTGTCTGCGTCTGCAGACATTTCCGTGGACACGTGGCAGGCACAACTAGACACCGGAGTGCACGGAACGCTGTTTCCCTTTCCCACCAAAGTGGTACCTCTTTATCTACTTGCAATTTCTTGCTTTCAAACTGCTAGGTTAGCAAGAGATGGAACAGAGACGGGAGCTCGTTCCGTCCTGCAGTACTCGGGAATCGAACTGCTGACCTTCCAGTTCAGCATCTTAACCACTTGAGCCAAGGCAGTCCCTCTGTTACGAACACCCAGGTTCTTTTACCCACACCCACCCCAATGCCTTACCTCGACCTTTTGCTGCACATCATCCCGGTTGGCCATAAGGAGGTTGAGGGTGCTCTGTGCATGTTCCATGTGGCTGCAATATTCCCCATAGATCAAGAGCCTGCAAAAGAAAAGCAAAAACAGCAGAGGGAGACCCTCAGTGCACGAAGAATAATTTTGTGTCAGAAATTACCGTATATACTCGACTATAAACCATCCCAAATATAAGTCGAGGTACCTAATTTGGACTAAGAAAATAGACTGACCCGAGTATACGTCGGGGGCGGAAAATGCAGCGGCTGCTAGTGAGTTTCAGTAATTAAAATACATGAAAATGCGGTACAATTAACTTATTCAGACATTTGTGTGGGTATGTTTTTGAGTGTTTACACTGACCCGAGTATAAATCGAGTCCTATTTTTGGACCTCATTTTGGGGGTTAAAAAAACCAATTTATACTCTCGTATATACGGTATATATATTTCAATTTTAAGCCACTAACAACCTCGTTGTTGTTGCCATCATCATCATCATCATCATCATCTCTTTCTTGTTTTTTGCCCAGTTTTATACTTCCAAAACCCATTGAGAATGCGATTCGGCCTCCCTCCCAGTCTACGGCCTTCTCCCTGGAAGGAAGGCGATGCCCCCGACATCCGTTTCTCCCATCCCGGGTCGGTCAAGCCCTGCCCAGGGACGGAGATCCCCACTCCAGTACTGGACTTCCAGTGTTTTCTCCCCATGGGGCAAAAATTGACAGGGCTTGAATGCTTTATATGGGTTTGCATTTCAGCAGTTTTCTGCAGAAAATCTGCAGATGCATTTTTTTTTTTGGCACTAAACGCTAAATGCTAATTAACATGAACCACCCAGGGAGGGGCTCTAAGTGTTAAGAGGCAGCACAGAAGTGGCATCACTATTGCTTGCTTACTTGCTTTCATACAGCCATCACCAACCACTCCTTCCTTCCTCCCTCCCTTCCATATGTCCACCATTATTCCTCCCTTCCATCATCTACCCTTCCTTCTTTCCTCTGTTCCTTCCTCCCTTCCATACATCCATCACCATCCTTGCTTGCTTCGATGTGTCCACCATTATTCCTTCCTTCCATCATCTACCCTTCTTTCATTCCTCAGTTCCTACCTACCTACCTATGTTTCTCCCTCCCTTCTATACATCCTTCACCAACCCTTCCTTCCTATCTTCCTTCCTTCAATATGTCCATCATTATTCCTTCTTTCCATTAGCTACCCTTCCTCCCACTCTTCCTTCCTTCTATCCATCATCTACCTTTCCTTCTTCTTCCCTCCCTGTTCCTTCCTTCCATCCATCCATCACCAACCCTTCCTTCCTTCCTTCCTTCCTTCCTTCCTTCCTTCCTTCCTTCGATGTCCATCGTTATTCCTTCTTTCCATCAGCTACCCTCCCTCCCTCCCTTCCATATATCCATCATTTACCTTTCCTTCCTTCCTCTGTTCTTCCTTCCTTCCCTTCCTTCCATACATCCATCACCAACCCTCCCTTCCTTCCGTTGCTATGTCCATCATTATCTCTTCCTTCCTTCTCTTGTCTTCTATCCCTTCCTTCTTCCTCCTTCCCTCCCTCCGTTCCTACCTTTCCTTGAAGTCCAGGAACACTTTGGCCAGGCTGCTCCCCCCAGACATCATGGACACATCGATGGCTCTCAGGAAGCTAAAGTGCACTTTAATGAGGTCCTAAGAACAAAAAGGGGGCGAGGTGCGAAGCAAGAAGCCCCAAAGAGCCTCAAGTCAACCTATGGGAGAGATGCGGGACCCACTCATCCCCACCGTCTGTGCCACAAGGCCCGGACAATCCCCGGGCAGGTAAAAAGCAGGTTGAGGCTTCGGCTTTCTGTGAGTTGAGATCTGTATGTCTCGCCAATTAGCAAAGGGGGGGGGGGTTAAGGACCACCACCAGCAGCACCAGGAAAGGGGGGAGACAGAGGTACCTCCAGGTTGATGAAGATGGCTTCTGTGTCTTGTGGAGTCAGGATCTGCCTTAATGGAGCCATGTAGTTCTGTGAAGGGAATGGAGGAAACGATGAAAGAAAACCACACAGACTCACCAACCTCTTCGTCTCCCTCCTTCGTCAAATATTTAGTGCCTCCAATCTACCTGCTCTCAGAGGACCTGGCAGGGGACTGGAGCAGAGGACCTCCCGTTCTAGGATTTTAGAGGTTCAGGGAGGCCCCTCACCCTTTCCTCCTTCACGGACCTCATTTGTGAGTCACAATTGCCTAGCAGATTCTGAATCCCACCTATGGCTCTTCTCTGCCCATCCATCCACCCATTCATCCATCCATCCATCTTCTCTATCTCTGTCTACCCAACCATCCATTCCATCCACCCACTCACTCCATCCACCCACCCATCCACTCCATCCATCTACTTGTCCACTCCATCCATCCATCTACTTGTCCACTCCATCCATCCATCTACTTGTCCACTCCATCCATCCATCCATCCATCTTCTCCCTCTATCTCTGTCTACCCAACCATCCACCCGTCCACTCACTCACTCCACCCACCCACCCACCCACTCCATCCATCTACTTGTCCACTCCACCCATCCATCTTAATGACATACAACTCTTTTTTTGGCCATGAAATAAAAAGCAAACAATCCCTCTGGATGTTTTTATTTAAAACCACCGGATGCGGCCACTCAAGTGCCGATCGCTAGAGGCTATCGCAGCAGTTCCCCTACCAAAGCCATAACAAGTCTCTGTGGGGTCTTTCCCCGCCTTCTGAAGCAAAAACTGAAATTTAATTCAGCGAAATTAATTACAAGCCAGGAGGGGTGGATGACAGCGCGTCCCTTTTAATCCAACTGATTGGAATGCTAAGCAGGGTCTAAGAAGACGACTCCGGCTGAATGGCTTCTCTTACCTGTCACCGGAGGTCTATCCAATGGCAACCGGGAAGAGGAGAAGAAGGATTTAAGGGATTCCTTCCCACCTTTGAAAATGGTGGCTGAAATCAGGCAGGGAAGTGGGTGAAAATGCTCAGATATGTGCATGACAGCAACATCTGACATGCAGGGCCCTTACTGAGACCTGAACCTCCTTCTAGATTTATAGCAATGGCCAACCTTGGCACTCCAGGTGTTCTTGAACTTTAATTCCCAGAAGCCCTGATCAGCAGGTGTGCTGACTTGGGCTTCTGGGAATTGAAGTCCAGGAACACCTGGAGTGCCAAGGTTGGCCATCACTGTTCTAGAAGATGATGCCCTGGCCCACATTCATGGCTACCTTTACCAGAACATGTCAGCCTTTGTCTACCAGAATCCAGACACCTGAACTGGTTGGGCACCTGCGTCCTCTCATATCCCTGCCTCCCCACCTGCCTCCTCCCTGCTAGGCCTTGGGCTGAAGGCTCCCTGTGGTGCTTATTTGCCCCAGTTGTGAACTTAACCAAAGCACCATCAATGTCCCAATTTGGCCCCTCTTGGCTGACTCTTACCTTCTCGATGTCTTCTAGTGTCTTGTAGTATTTGGCTTCGGTTTCCTGAATTTCTAGCAAGCAGCAGTTTCTTTTGTCATCTTCCGTCATGCCCATTTTCTAGAGAGGGAGGGGAAAACCCCATTAATGTGGCATTGCAAGGGACCTAATTCTACACACCCAGGATGGATCAGAGGTTGACAAAGTGGAAACAGGAGATGCCAAATGAGACACCATGACCAGTCCACCTAGCTCAGTATTTCCACATTGTCCCTGCCCTGTCATCAGGATTTCCCTGGCGCAGTGGTGAACTGGCCCATTGGGTTACCAGGACTCATCCCAGGGCACCCTCCAGGCCCCAATACCATGTCGCGCCCCCCCCCCCCTTGAGTGCCAATCCAAAGCAAAGGCATCAACAAAATGTCAAACCAAGGGGCACCATTGTTCAGCCTGGTGCTACTTCTCTAGTGGCCAATGGCAACTGCCCTTCTCTTGAGCCTCGGGCAGCTCTGTGCATGGGGTGGCTGCAGAGGGTGGAGTGCCTTGCCGGGGTGGCGGCGGCGGCCAGAGCCCAGCTGAGCTGCGATGCCCAGAACAATCGAGCAAACAAGCGGGGCTCCATGTTCCTCTCCCTGCCTTCCTCCTCCTGTGCTGCCCAAGATAAGATTACCAATAGCAGCACCATTGACAGTGGAGCCGCCGTGGCTCAGAGGTTTCAGTTTTGCCTTGCAAGCAGGTGGTCGGAGTTCACTTCCCCAAGAAGGATAGTGGGAACATGTATAATGTATACTTTCTGACGTAATTCTTGGAAACCTAGTACAGTATAAGAGGATGTTAAATGCTATAGGGGAGCCATTGTCCTGTAGTCAGGGGATTGTTGGTTCGAATCCCCAAAGGGAAGTTGAAATTAGAAGGCGAGTGGGAACGTATATATTTTGTTAGGGTTAGATGCCCTCATCACTCCTTGTCCAGTGCCCTTTTAGGGTAGCCAGCATGCCCCTGCCCAAGTGGTCCATAAAAATAGCCCAACAAATCATCAACCCTATCAAAAGTGGTGGATTGTGTTGCAGAGCTGGCTGGATGTTGGGCGAAATTATCCCCTTCTCTGTATCCTAAACGGAATGGGGCAGAAGGTCTCAGATGAATGGGGATGGGGAAATGACCAGTGATGGCGAACCTTGGCACTCCAGATGTTCTTGGACTTCAGTTCCCAGAAGCCCTGATCAGCAGGAGTGCTGTCTTGGGCTTCTGGGAATTGAAGTCCAAGAACACCTGCAGTGCCAAGGTTGGCCATCGTGGGACTAGTCTGTAGAGAAGAAGGAAGGAAGCCCTGGTCCATTGGAAGACCCACGGAAGGCGGGACCTCTCCTCTGTCCACAGTTCTCGTTCGCGCCACTCAACTTTGCTGTGTTGGCACGGAAGAGGCAGAATCAGACAGACAGCTGTGCCTGAGACAAGAGCGGCCAGATGTGGCACATGAGCCACAAGTGGAAAACATCTGGGAAATGACAAAGGAAGGCATCTGATATCGTGTGTTAAATAACTTACTGAGGAAGGGGCCGAAATTCCACCCAACGTCCCTTGAAAACACGTTATTAAACCCCAAATTTGTCTCCATTTGCCCATGACTCATTTTTCTTTTAAAGCATAAGGCAAATTTATACTTCTGAATGGAGCGAACCGTCTTGATCTGGGCAGGCCTGGCAGTTTCCTAACTTCTCCCAAAAGAAATCCTGGCCCTTTCCTGGGCCAGGCCACTTACCTGCATGTACCTGATCTGAAGCATGTGGGGAGAAAAGCCAAAAGCAAGCAGGGTTACAGGTATGGCGACATTCACTGTGTCCCCCCCCCCCCCGCTTTTAAGAAGAGAAAAGATATCAAGCAGATGGTGGAGGACAGGCTGTTTTGAGGGGGGGAGAAGGTGGTCCCTCATTTCTTGGAGCAGAGAGGGAAGAAGTGCTGAGGGTCAGAGTCTAAGGAGGTAGGGTGGGTAGGGAAGGAAGGAAGGAAGGAATAAGGAAAGGAGGGAAGACACGATGGATGGATGGATGGGTGGATGGATGGGAGGGGAAATGGAGAAATAAAGAAGGGAGGGAGGGAAGAAATGATGAGTGGATGGAAGGAAGGAAGAAGGGAGGAAGAAAGGAAATGATGGGTGGATGGATGGATGGAAGGGAGGGAGGGAGGAGAAATCGAGAAAAAAAGAAAGGAGGGAGGGATGAAGGAAATGATGGATGGATGGATAGATGGGAGGGAGGGAGGAAAAATAGAGAAATAAAGAAAGGAGGGAGGAAGGAAATTATAATTGGATGGAAAGAAGGAGGGAGAAAGGAAATAATGAGTGGATGGATGGACAGATGAGATGGAAGAGAAATAGAGAAATAAAGAAAGGAGGAAGGGAGGAAATGATGACTGGATGGAAGGAAGGAAGGAAAGAGAGATGGAGAAATAAAGAAAGGAAGGAGGAAGGAAATGATGAGTGGATAGAAGGAAGGAAGGAGGGAGGGAGGAAATGATGGATGGATGGATGGATGGGAGGGAGAGAGGAGAAATGAAAAAATAAAGGAAGGTGGAAATGATGAGTGGAGGAAACGATGAGTGAATGGATGGAAGGAAGGAAGGAGAAATGGAGAAATAAAAAAGGGAGGAAATGATGAGTGCAAGGAAGGAAGTTCACCTTCTTCTCATTCACACCTTTGGGGTTAAGGATCAGAGCCTACACAATGTTTTTAATTGGTGTGTGTTTTAATTTGACGTCATTTGATTTAAATTGCCTCAAATACCTTATGTTTTAAAACTGCTGTAACATGGATTTATAACCCTGCCCTGAGATCTTGCGATGCTGTATATGTTGTTTTAAAAATTAAATAAAGCAAACAATGAAGTCTTGGCCAAAACCACCCCTTTTTCAAAGCCCTTGAAGTTGGCCGTGATGTTTTAAGACACCGCAAGGGTTTGGGTTTTGGAAAGAAGGAGAAAGGGAGGGAAATAGCAGGGAAGGAAAGGAATGCCGCCCTTTTCACGCTGGGAGAGGAACATCGGGGCCAAGCGTGGAGACGGTTGAGTCAACATTTGCCAGAATTGGAAAATATCCTCAGAAGAAAAGACTCCGACCGGCTAACTGACCCGCCCCACTGACCCTTAATCTGCCCCAGCTTTCCGGGAGGGGATACAAGGGGAACCCGATGGGTCAAACTACACCTGGTGACCATTTCAACCCATTTTTCCTTCTGTCCATTTCTTTTGGCCTCCATCCTTTAGGGTAGGGTTTTTTTTTGCCTCCATCCTTTAGGGTAGGGGTTCCCAACCCAAGGCCTATGGGCCGGATCTGGGCTATAGAACCATTTCATGTCCCCCCCTGCTTCTCCGAGGGCATTCAAGAAACACCCGCCTTGGAAGCTGTTGGGACAAAATGGCCACACACACACACACACACACACACACACACACCATCATGCAGGCAGGACAAAATGGCCATCCGGCTCCCTTGGTGTTATCAAAACCCTTGCATCTGGTTCCCTTAACCTTGGCCACCTTCCAAAGTAGAGTCAAGAAGAGGCATCTCCAAAGACCAAGGGGACGTCACAGACCGTACAGCCACCCCAACCCCTCCTTCCACCCCCACCCCCACCCCCTGCCCACCAAACACCCGTCTCTCTCACCATGGGCTGCTGGACCTCCACCTTGATGATGTCCTCGTAGATGTCGTCTCCTTCATCTTCGCACGGGACACAGTCGTAAATGTCCTCCCCAAGATCATGTTCGCTGGAAGAGAAGCCAACCTTAGTAAAATTACAAGAGGGCTGCGGTGGCTCAGTGGTTAAGAAGCTCGCCTTGTTAGCTGGAAGGCTGGGAAGTCGGCAGTTCGAGGCCCGGGTACTGCATGATGGATTGAGCACCCTTCTCTGTCCCAGCTCCTGCCAACCTAGCAGTTCGAAAGCAAGAAATTGCAAGTTGTTCAATAGGAAAAAAGTTGATTGGTAGGAAAAAAGATCTTGGGGACATGAAAGGAGCCTCATTTGGGTGTCCCCTGACTGGAGTTTCTCCAGCAAGAATCCTTTCAACCCAGAATAATTTCTGAAGCGAAAATTTTATTATAGTAAAGGTACAGGTCGTCCTTGCTCAAAAGCCAGTTGTATCCAACTCTAGGGTTCAGTGCTCATCTCTGTTTATAGCCAAAGACACTGTCTGTATCTGCAGATGTTTCCATGGACAGGTGGTAGACATGACTAGACACAGAAGTGCGTGGAATGCTGTTACTTTTCCAACCAAAGTGATCCCTATTTATCTACTTCCAATTCCTTGCTTTTGAACTGCTAGGTTGGCAGGAGCTGGGACAGAGACGGGAGCTCACTCTGTCCTGCAGTACTTGGGAACTGAACTCCAACCTTCCAGTCTTTGAGTTCAGCATCTTAACCGCTTGAGTCACCGCAGTGCCGGTGAGTCGGGACGGGGCCTCTTTCTCTGAACCAGTTCTCTGATGGCAGAGGGTCTCCCTTGGGGAAACCCTGCAAAACACAGACCTGTCTTCATCTTCTTTCGTGTCCTGGTCAAACCCTGGACTGCCCAAATGGAGCCACTTTCTTCACTTTGTCGTTGCCCAAACTCAAGTCCTCATCGGTGCCTGTTTCGGGTTCTTCTTCTTCCATCTTCTGATCAAACCCTGGACTGGCCAAATGACGCCACTTTCTTGGCTTTTCCGTTGGTCAAACTTAAATCCTCATCAGTGCGCATCTCTCACAGCCATCAGCAGACCAGCAAATGGGCTGGACTCGAAGTGTCTCTCCACATTCACGCGGTGTGTTGTCGTCCACCATCAGCCCCCACTTGAGACTGTTGGCCTTGCCTTGAGGGACGCCAACCCTCAGCCTCTTCAGGGTCCTCCAAGTGACGTCGGGGAGGTTGAGTTCCTCATCCATCTCCTCCTCCTTTAATGTCGTTCCTTGTCCACTGAGCCCCTTCCTCCATCTTCTCATTTGGTTTTGCTCTTGCGTTTCCTCAAGAATGTCTGTCCTTGCCCTAAAGCTCTTCCTGGATCTGAGCCCTGGTGAACTTGAGGCTCATCTCCGTTCAGAGGGTGTCGAGGGTCCTTTCCCAAATTGGGGGGGGGGGAGGCAAATTCCCCCTTCCTGCCCTACAGAGACTGGAGCATAAGCCTTCCCTGCCCCCCCCCCCGGTTCAAAAGCCCAGCTGCTCTTTGGTAGGCTAAGACTTACTCCGCCAGCTCCTCCAGGCTCCGGTAGACGTCATCGTCGTTCTCTGTGGTCTCCTCGGAAGGAAACGGCCTGCGGCGAGAGAAAGAGAGGCAACGGAGAACCATCAACAAAGGGCAGCTTGGAAAGAAGCTCAGCAGAAACATTAGTGGGGGGAGAGAGGAAGGCAGAAGGTGAGATGGACCAACTCAATGAAGGAATGCCCGGGGAGAGACATAGTCAGTTCTGAGGCTCACGGGGAAATCAGCCAGACGTGGCAAGACGATGGGCCACAAATCATGAATGACACCACAATGAACAATGCAGGAACCTCTGCTGTGGACTCAATGTGTGTTCATCGCAAACAGTTCAAGTCCGGGATCCCCATCCATAAAATGGGAAGAAGGAACACATCCACTGAAGCATGGAACCAACCAACATGGGGTAAACATTCTAGAGAGTTCTTCAGCCAGATCTTCCTTGAATGTCACTCCTCATCCAGTGAGCTCCTTCCTCCATGTCCTAATTTGATTTTGCCCCCACTGAAGAACATTACACAACAATGATTTTTGCTACTGGGGGCAACACATGTGATTTGCACGATATCGAGTGTGCCGATTCCAAGTCTGAACTCAGAATTTGCCTGTCACGTACAGATGTTAAGTTATAGGTGTGCTATAGTTGTTCAAATGGTTGGTCAGTGGGTAATGTATTTTTACATGCAGTACCCGGGAATCGAACTCCAACCTTACAGTCAGTGAGTTCAGCGTCCTAGCCACTTGAGCCACCGAAGTCCCTCTTGACCCCAGGGGAAAGTCATTGCCGGCCCTCCCAATGCAAACACAGCCTCCCCTTCCAGCTTGGGACACCCAGCTGTGTCCAGCTGTCCAGCCCCAGGCCGCTTCCTTGAGCCAAATGTTTTCACTTTCTGGACTTGGAAGGACAAGGGAGGGCCGGGCCACTTTCTAACGGCTGGCCTTTGAAGAGCACCACACGAGAAGCAGGCAGGCGGCACAGCTGGTGTGTGTGTGTGTGTGTGTGTGTGTGTGTGTGTGTGTGTGTGTGTGTGTGTGTGTGTGTGTGTGTGTGTGTGTGTGTGTGTGTGTGTAGGGAGGTGTCTGTCCTTTGAAGCTGTCTGGCCGCAGAGCCAAGGAGGCCAGCGGGAGAGCCGATGCTCCGGTCAAGGTTCTGCAAAGAGGTCTGTGGCACAGAGCAGCTCAAAAGTTCATTCCTGCCGCAACCACCGTGACGAAAGCCCAATGAGAGGGCTTCCTCCCTCCCCCCAGCAGAGAGTTCACCCAGCCCCTCTGCTCAGCAACCCAATGAGAGGGCTTCTTCCCTCCCCCAGCACAGAGTTTGCCCAGCAATCCAATGGGAACGTTTCCTCCCTTCCCCCAGCATAGAGTTTGTCTCGTCCCTCTGCCCAGCAGCCCACAGGGAGCACTTCCTTCCTCCCCCAGCACATAGTTCAGGTTGCCCTTGTTCGAAAGCCAGTCGTATCTGACTCTAGGGTTCAGTGCTCATTTCTGTTTATAGCCAAAGAGCCAGTGGACATGTGGCGGGCATGCCTCAACACCAGAGAGCACAGAACGTTGTTTACCTTCCCACCGAAGTGGTCCCTATTTATCTCCTTGCAATGTCTTGCTTTCGAACTGCTAGGTTGGCAGGAGCTGGGACAGAGACAGGAGCTCACTCCGTCGTGCATTACTCAGGTTGAGAACCCCCTGCCCTACAGGTCACACCTTTCAGCCGAGTCCTTGAGTCTCTGGGCTGCCTCGGCAAGGCAAACACTTCAAGAGGGGAAGACCCTAAAAGTGTAGTGACTTTTGGTTTGAAAGTCAGGGTGACGCTTCTTACCGGATTCCTTTGTTCTGAGCGATGCTGTGGTGGGAGAGCCTGGAGAGGGTGGAGATCACCTGGGGAAAGAGGGGGAGGAGAGGGGGAAGAGACCGGTCAGTCAGGGGTCAGAAGCAGAGTCATGTGCAAAATGCTCATTACAAGCCTCCTCGGCTGCAACTCGTACCTGAGAATGCATTTTGAAGGAAACTTTCCTAGCCATGGGGAGAAGGTGTGACCCAATGGAAGGGAGGGGGGGTCTTGAAGGGGGATCCTCTTACTTTAAACTTCCCCTCCCTCCTTGTTCCCCTCCCTCCACCAGTGATGAAGAGGAGGAGAGGGAAGAGGGCAGAAGAAGAGGAGGACCACCACCGGTGGAGAGAAGGTGGGTGGCCTCTCGCTTGGACATGTTCTTCTGTGTCATCGTTGTCGTCGGCTACTCGTATCCGAGTATACAAATTCCCCAGGATTACAGGATAAAATGCCACTGGTGTGGATTTGTTGAAGGTGGATCCCGTCTTTGCCACGAAGTGACCCACACACTATGTTCACGGAGCCCTCGCCTGTGGCATGTATGAAACAAGACGTGCAGGATTTGACACCGGGACATGCAGTGGGCTGCCGCAGCCTTGAGGATATGGACAAAGTGCTCCTTCACAGCCAGTCCACCTGGCGTGGCTTCTTCCGCCTCCATGACCATTGGGAACCAGGGTTTCTCCTCCGCTCATTTTGCCGTTGGGACCAGGATGATGGTTTCCAGTGGCATTTCCTCCACTGAGGAGGGAGACCCTCACCCCCACCTAAAGGGGCTCCTATGCCCGTAGCCATTGGCCCCTTTAGGGAATCAGGCTAGTTAACCACCACCCAACACTTGGCGTTGAGTCACTGGCTATACGGTCTACTCCATGACCACATAGGGGGATGTCCGGCCAGCCATAGCTCATTACAGTATAGCTCCAGCAATAACAATGCAGAACAACGATTTTGCTACTGGAAATAACACGTGTGATTTACATGATATCGAGTGTGTTGATTCTAAATCTGAACTCAGAATTCGCCCGTCACGTACAGTTTTTATAGCTGTTCATTGGGTAGTGTATTTTTACATGGGAACATTATAACAGTTGCAGCTCCCACTCTGCCTGCTGCTGCCTCTCAGCTGAATCACATCCCCTGGTGGTATGCATGTCCCAGCAGCGGCCGGGCATGTCTGAGCAAGTCAACAAGCGGACGTCAGAAATCGGTCTGTAAGGTGAGATGGACCAAGAGCTTGTCTCGAGTGTGAAACCATCGTACTGGATAGCACAGCTAGGGCATCATGAGTCTGTTTTGAGCCAAAGATGAGTGGGTGAAGCTGTGAGAATAAACCAGGCAATTTTTGCTACATTTGTGGCAAATATACCATGCGTGAACGAGGCAAGAACCTAACCAAGAGGGTAAGATTTGCTAACTTAAGATCCTGACCTCCTAGGGAGAATCGGACTTCAGATTTGAATTTAGCGCACTTGATTTAGTATGGGACGCATGCATTAGACCAAGTAGCAGATGATGTTCTTCTGGCATTGTGCCCATAATGGAGGAACCACAAACTGACCCAGCCAACACTGCAGTCCTGGGAAGGAACAGCCTTGACCCCTGCAAGACCCCAAGCGCACGGAGCATGAGCGTGTCATGAAAATGCACACGCCAGCCAAAAAATGTGCACGCCAGCTTTTGCTCCGTCCTCCACCCGGCCATGACGGTGATCGTGGCTGACACATGGCAAGGCTGCTGTAAATGATGCCGGACAGGCACATGCAGACGCTGGTCCCGGTGAGCTTCTAAGCCATAAAAGGGAGGCTGCACTGGGGTAATAATGAACATATTATCATTGTAAGGTCAAAGTACCCCTTGCTCAAAAGCCAGTCGTATCCAACTCTAGGGTTCAGTGCTCATCTCTGTTTATAGCCAAAGAGCCAACACTGCCTTTGCAGACATTTCTGTGGACATGTGGCAGGCATGCCTTGACGCATGCACGGAACGCTGTTTACCTTTCCTGCCAAACTATTTATCTCCTTGCAATTTCTTGGTTTCGAACGGCTAGCTTGGCCAGTTCCTTGCTGGCTTTCTTAACGGTCAAGTGGTTAAGATGCTGACTGGGAGGTGGAAGGTCAGCAGTTCAAAACCCATGTACTGCACAACAGAGTGCGCACCCATCTCTGTCCCAGTTCCTGCCAGCTTAGCAGTTTGAAAGCAAGATGCTGCAAGTAGATAAATAGGGACCAATTTGGTGGGAAAGTAAACATCGTTCCTCGCACTGCCACATGCCCGCCACATGTCCACGAAATGTGTGCAAACACAGGCAGCGCTGGCTCTCCAGCTATAGAGATGAGCACTGAACCATAGAGTCAGATACAACTGGCTTTCGAGCAAGGGTAACCTTTACCTGTGCAACAATGCATGGAGGTTGTGCGCCCAGGAGTATCGATGATCTTCATCTTGGTCTCCAGTGACACAACTTTACAACTTTCCACATTCTTTCCTTGCTGCCCTTTCTGGGACTCGTACCCCACCTGACTTCTCGGCTACACTCATGAGGACTAGAAACCTGTTTTTAAAGAAAGAGGTCGAGATTCCCCAGGGCGCTGAATCCCGTCTTTATGTCCTGCCCCAAGCGTTCTAGTGTCCTCCGGGATAAAGCCATGTGGGGTCTTGAAACCCCCCCCCCCGCGACCATTGGCTTATCTCCGCCGGAGCAAGCGGTGCGTGCAAAAGAACAAAAGGACGTCGGACCAAAGGCAATAAATAAATTAAATCCCACACTCCATTAATATTTCAGGCCACGGGGAGGGGCCGGAGGCTAGGACCGAGGCAGGGCGAGGGGAACTTTGTTCAATGGGAAACTCAAATGGGTCCAGGCAGCTTCTCTGGGGTTTCGAACGTGGAACTGGCCGACCCTCTGACTGTCACAATATCACTGCCGATCAAAAAGGAAACACATTGATCGGCTGGGATCGCACTGGAAGGCTTGACATGTCTCAAAGGCCTCCCGGCCTGCTCCGAGGGCCGGCAGAAGCCTTGGGATTTGGGAGACCCATTTAATGAGGCATAACTGGATCCGAAAGAGCCACTGGGCCAGAAACCGCCGCCGCCCCCCCGCCCGCTATTATTAGCCGGATTTATTGAAACAGATGGAAAACACCCAGGGCTCCGGCCAGCAGCGAACACAAGCGCGGAGGTTCTGCCTCCCCGAAAGCAGCTTAAGCCCGCATTACATTTAATCCGTCTTGATCAAAGCCAGCAGGAAATACTGCAAAGAGGCATTCCCCCCCCCCCCCCTGCAGACCTGAGAGCAACGTTTTTTGGGACCAGGTTCAGGGAAAGGGAGCAAGGCTTGAGGAAGGAGGGAGTTAACAGGAGGAAGAGGAGGAGAGGAGATGATGAAGACGAGGAGGTGGAGAAAGCAGCAGCAGCAACAGCTGAAGGAGGAGGAGGAGGAGAAGAGGAGGAAGAGGAGGAAGAGAATGAGGAAGAGGAAGAAGAAGAAGAGGAGGAGGAGGAAGAGGAAGAAGAAGAAGAGGAAGAAGAAGAACAAAGATGTTGTTTGTTTTTTGGACAGGCTTCTGTTAAAGAGAGCAATGCTTGAGGAATCCGGAAGTGAACACAAGGAAGAAGAAGTGGAGCATGAAGTGGGCAAATCCAGGTGGAGTTACAAAAAAGGCACAACTCATTGGAGGCCATAAAGGGAGAAAGGAGACAGGCGACGTCTTCTGTTTCCAGCCTTTCCCGATTCCTCCTTCCTGGCTGGGATATCAAAGCTCAGGAAACCACGGGTAGGAAAAGCAAACAAACAAGGGCCAGTCCTTTGGAGAAACAAGACTCGGAGGACTCTGGAGGGTAAACTCAATATTTACCCAAGTCCTTTGGGGTTGTTCTTCTTCTTTCGTGTCCTGATCAAACACTGGCCTGCCAATATGAAGCCACTTTCTTGGCTATGCCGTTGGCCGAACCCAAGTCCTCATCGGTGCAGGTTTCTGGCAGTCATCCATAGACCAGTAAATGAGCCAAATTCTGTATCTCTCCACATTAATACAGTGTGTCATTGTCCACCAAAAGCTCCCACTTGAGCCTGTTGGTCTTGCATTGAGGGACTCCAACCCTCGGCCCATTCAGGGTCCTCCAAGTGATGAAGGGGAGGTTGAGTTCCTCATCCATCTCCTCCTCCTTTAATGTCGTTCCTTGTCCCGCGAGCTCCTCCATCGATCTTCTAATTTGGTTTTGCTCTTGCGTACCCCCAAGAATGTTTGTTCTTGCCCTAAAACTCTTCCTGGATCAGAACTGTGGACTTGAGGCTCATCTCCATTCAGAGGATGTTGAGGGACCTTCTCTTACTTAGTTCTCTCAGCATCTGCTGCTCCTTCTCTCCTGATCTTAGGTGGAGCAATACCAACAAGAGGGTCTGTTTTCTTTGGGATAGAAAATGTGGGAGACCCATCTCCCCTTCCATAGGAATCCTCCCTTTCTTCAGCCCAAAGCCTGCAAAGGCATCGAGAAAGAAGACCCCAACTGCCTTCCCGTGAGGCAGAGGTGTGGGCTGAACAGCTGGATTCATCTCCAAGACCAACACATCTGGCCGTGCAGATGGTTCTTCAGATTGTCCACTACCACTTTGGACTGGATTTGGAGTGGATTTCCACGGCATCAAAGGGACTGCGGTGGAACTAGTGGTTAAGATGCTGACCTTGATGACCGGAAAGTCGGCAGGTCAGCACTTCCAAGACCTGAGTGCTGCATGACGGAATGAGCCCCCGTCGTCTCCCCCAGCATCTAGCAGTTTGAAAGCAAGACATTTGCAGGTAGATAAATAGGCACCACTGTGGTGGGAAAGGTAAACAGAGTTCCTTGCACTCTGGCTCCTAATCATGCCTGCAAAATGACCACGGAAATGTCTGCAGACTCAGACAGTGCTGGCTCTTGGGCTGTAAACGGAGATGAGCACTGAACCCTAGAGTCGGATACGACTGGCTTTCGAGCAAGGGAGAACTTTACCTTTTACCACTACGGCATCAAGATTTTAGGGTAAGATTTTTGTGGACTCCACAAAGATTTGTGGAGATTTTTGTGGACTCCCCGCCCCCCCCCTAAAGCCATGATGGTGAACCTTGGCACTCCAGCTGTTTTTGGACTTCAGTTCCCGGAAGCCCAAGTCTCTGTGAATCCACACGAATGGGTTTACTGTGCGTGTTCTGGGACTTCAGTTCCCGGAAGCCCAAGTCTCTGTGAATCCACACGAATGGGTTTACTGTGTGTGTTCTGGGACTTCAGTTCCCGGAAGCCCAAGTCTCTGTGAATCCACACGAATGGGTTTACTGTGCGTGTTCTGGGACTTCAGTTCCCGGAAGCCCAAGTCTCTGTGAATCCACACGAATGGGTTTACTGTGCGTGTTCTGGGACTTCAGTTCCCGGAAGCCCAAGTCTCTGTGAATCCACAATGGGATTCTCCACAATGGGGAAAAGATCTTGGGGACATGAAAGGCGCCTCGTTCAGGCATCCCCTGAGTGTAGGTCCTCCAGCCCAAATTTATTTATTTTATTTAAATTTGTTGATCCCCGAAGGGACCCAGGGCGATTCCCAACACAATCAGCAAGACAACAATTTAAAACCAATTTAGAAATTAAAAGTTTTAAAAACTTTCATCCCAGAATAATTTCTGACTGGGCCCTTCGTTCTGCAAAACTGTCGATCTTTCCCCCTCCCCTGACTCTTAATTCTCCAGAAAAAGAATTTGGGATTATTTCCTTTTACAGGATTCTGAGCAAACAGCATGGAAGGCGGTTGAAAGGCGACGCAAAGGAGGTTCAGCAAATACAGGGACTCCTCTTAAATCTCTTTTGCTCTGAATTATTCACAGCTCTTTTTAAAAAAAAACCCTTTTTTCTTTTTGCCTCTCCGTCTCCATCTCCAGTCGCATTGCATGATTGGGGCGGGATATAAATCAAATATAGAAATAGAAATAGAATCTCCATCTCCTCTTTCTTCCCGACGTTCCCTTACAGCTGACCGTCATCCTCTCTTCAGAGTTTTCTCTGTCTTCCTCGGTTGCTGTCGGGGAAAGTTCAGTTTCTCCGCTGAGTCACATTCACCAGAGAGAGAGAGAGAGACAAGCGGCCTTTTCTTCAGGCCTGGGGAAAAGTCGGAGCAAGGAGGAAAGGAGGCCCGGGAAGAGGCTCGCCCACTTAGGGGAAAAGGAGAAGCTAAACTTGGGCTTGAACTTAAATCATCGTGGGATTGAAACGTAGAAGTGTAGCACTGGAAGAGACTTCGAGGGGCCTCTAGTCCAGGGATTCTCAACCTGTGGCCCAGATACGGCCCATGTCACCATTTCATTTGGGGGGGGGGGGCGCCACCGCCTCCACCACACCCAGAAGTGCCATGGGGTGGAGGAAGGGCAAAATGGCCGTCCGGCCCCCGAAGCTGTCTGAGGGAGTGTGACCCGGCCCCTGGCTTTAAAAGGTTGAGAACTCCTGATCTAGTCCATATTTGAAATGAATCCTTTTTAAACACCCTCATTTTAACTATTGTCTCTTGATATAATTTAGTTCCCCCATTTCAACTTCTGTTCCTTTTTGCCTTTCCATGCTGGTCTTGGACCGTAATAAAGATTTGATTTGATTTGCAATGAATCAACAGCTGTGGGCCGTCATTTCCCAGATGTGTTTGCATATTCTTGCCATGATTTTGACAGATCCCCCGTCTTTGTGCCTCGGTGATTTATTTCTTCCCGGTGCTTTCAGGGCGGCTTTCACTTCACTTTCAAGAACTGCAGATATTTCTTAATAAGAAGAATCCTTTTCTCCTTCCTCCTTATACATGTTCAGCATCCCGCTATCACTGTAGAACACACATGGCTATTTATGCTCCTTCCGTGCGGTATGTGTGTGTGGCTTCTCTGGAAAGAGGTAACTTTCAAACTCAACAACTCCTAAGGGTCCAGAGAAAGCTGGCTGTGCCGTTTCAGGCTCGAGCCAGGAAGGGGCCACATTTCTCCTTTCCTGTTCCCTCCTCCTCCTCCTCCTCGTTCAGCCTGGATCTCATAAAACCTCCTCAAGTGGAAACCGTTCTCCGCTGTTGATACTCATTCCCCCACCATAGCCGTCTTGGGAAGGACCCTTAAGGAGGCCAAGCCGTCCCTGCCTCAGCTGGCAAGACCGACTTTGCCGGGGCGAGCCGAAACAGAAGGGGGGAGGAAGGGAGATGAAAGCTGCAATTATAGTCTTTCAGGCAGAAAACGGAGACGCAGTTTATTTTAGGATACACAAACACACATAGACACCGTGGGAGGGGGGGGCAGGGAGTAGAGAGCGCGCACACACACACCCTCCCCTCCATCTCTGCAACACACTTTGATTTCCTCATTAGCTCTAATGCCGTCTTGGGCTCAAGGGACTCTCCGGCAGCAGCTCGTAAAAACCTTTTATTTTCATGCCCACGCCGGGCTCAAGAATTTCCCCGGCAAGCAAGCAAACAAACAACAACCGACAACTTCTTTTCCTCCTCCGCTGAGAAGCTGAGTCTTTGGTTGCAAAAGGACACGCAAAGCCAAGGTCAATGTCCCCCTTGCTCGGAAAGCCAGTCGTATCCGACTCTAGGGTACGGTGCTCATCTCCGTTTATAGCCAAAGGTCTGTATCTGCAGATGTTTCTGTGTTGTGGCAGACAGGAGTGCACGGAATGCTGTTTACCTTCCCCATTGAAGCGGTGCCTATTGATCTACTTGCAACTCTTGCTTTCGAACAGATAGGTTGGCAGGAGCTGGGAGAGCTGCAGACAGTACTGGCTCTTTGGCAGTTCAAGACCCGAGTGCTGCATGATGGGAGTGAGCTCCTGTCGTCTGTCCCAGCTCCCGCCCAATCTAGTAGTTCAAAAGCAAGAAATTGCAAGTAGATAAATAGGTGTCACTTTGGCGGGAAGGTGGGACTGCAGTGGTTCAAGTGATGAAGACACTGAACTCGATGACTGGAAGGTCAAAGTTTGAGACCCGAGTACTGCAGGATGGAATGAGTTCCCGTCTCTGTCCCAGCTCCTGCCAACCTAGCAGTTCGAAAGCAAGGAATTGCAAGTAGATCAATAGGGACTACTTCGGTGGGAAGGTAAACAGCGTTCCCATGAACTCTGGTGTCTAGTCATGCCTGCTACGTGTCCACTGAAATGTCTGCAGGTGCAGACAGCGCTGGCTCTTTGGCTATGAAACAGAGATGAGCACTGAACCCTAAAGTCAGATACGACTGGCTTTCGAGCAAGGGCAGCCTATACCTAGGGCAGGAGTTCTCAACCTTTTAAAGCTGTGGGCCGGGTCATGCTCCCTCAGACAGCTTTGGGGGCCGGACGGCCATTTTGCCCTTCCTCCACCCCATGGCACTTCCAGGTGTGGTGGAGGTGGTGGTGGGGCCACATGAAATGGTACTGTGGGCCACATCCCGCCTGTGGGCCACAGGTTGAGAATCCCTGATGTAGGGTATCCGAAAGTGACAGGAGGAAGGTCATGGAACAGGTAGGAGCAAAAGTTATTTCCCTGGCCCCACCGAGCAAAGAGTTTCCCAGGTCGAATCCTGGTCAGCATATAAGTACGAAAATTAAATTAAAATTAAAACTAAATCCTGTTTTTCTTGGGAAGGCACCGATGATGCTGAGAGGCTTGTCCCTCCCTGCGATAAACAGAAGAAACAAACCAATACCCACAGTCCACCCCAGCGGGTTCAGTGCCTGGCTGGAAAAAGGCCACCAGGTCCCAAGATGCAGGGCTACTTTTAAAAGAGCCAATGGGACAAGAGATGCTTTTGCCTGTGAAATGGACCATCCCCACCATCCCCACCACCACCACCATCTGGGCCCTGCCAGGTTCCCAAACACAGCCCTGCCACCCCACTGGAAGATGCCTCCATGCAGTCGGATGGGTCTCTGGCCATTCACTCCAGACACGTGCGGGTAAGGCTGTAACTGCAGCAGCCGCATCTCCCAAGCTGGCGCGTTGCTTTAAGGGCAGGTTTCCATAGAAACAGTGAGGTGGAAAATGAGCCATTAAATCTTATTTGCCTACTTAACCAGAAGGAAGAAAGAAGGGAGGAAGGGAGAGAGAGAGAAGGAAGTAAAGAAGTAGAGATGGAGGAAGAAATAAAGGAAGGAAGGAAGATATATAGAGAGAGAGAGGGGGGGAAGTAAGTAAGTAAGTAAAGATGGAGAAAGGAAGGAAGAGAGAAAAAGGAAGGAAGGAGGATATATATATATATATAGAGAGAGAGAGAAGGAAGTAGAGATGGAGGAAGAAATAAAGGAAGAAAGGAGGATATATATATTTATAGAGAGAAAGAGAGAAGGAAGGAAGTAGAAATGGAGAAAGAAGTAAAGGAAGGGAGGGAGGGAGAGAGGAAGGAAGGTAGAAAAAGGAAGGAAGAGAAAGAGAGAAAGAGAAAGAAGGGAGATGGAGAAAGAAATAAAACAAGGAAAGAAGGAAGGAGAGAGAAAGAAAGAAGAAAGGAAGGAGGAGATAAAGAAAGAAGGAAAGAAGTACAGATGGAGAAAGAAATAAAGGAAGGAAGTAGAGATGAAGAAAGAAAGAAAGAAAGAAAGAAAGAAAGAAAGAAAGAAAGAAAGAAAGAAAGAAAGAAAGAAAGAAAGAAAGAAGGAAAGAAAGAAGCGGCTTACTCCACCTTCCTGTAATATTTCAGGAGTTAAATCAATTTGCTGAATTTCAAAGTACAAGAAATGACAATTTTACATCAAGGAATTATGAAAACAAACCAGCAATCCCCCCCCCCCCCGCTGCTGTTTATTTTAATTCATAAAAGTGCTCCCATTAATATATTCAGGCCCTTCCAAATTTTGTGGCAAATCTCTCTAATTTTTCAGGTTCGCCCGCCTGAAAGGTTTCCTGGCAAGTGGCTTGACATTTAATTTGAGATCAAAGGCTGGGTGCCATTAGGAAGAGTAAACCCACGAAGGATTTTTTTTTTTAAAAAAAAGCCATTTCCCCGCTGCCAATTAAAAGCGTTGGGGGACACCAGGAGCGTGTTAATTATTAACAGCCCGTGTGGGGAAGAGATGGCATCTCAAAGGCAAGTGACTTCCAAAGAGGAATATTTGCCAGATTTGGCTTGCTTTTTGGTTTTGAAAAGCCTGTCGTGCCTCCGGGGTCTCCATCTGTCCAGTCTGCAGACAGTTTGCAAGAGAATTCCCCTCCCTGTCTTTTGTAACGTCAAGACCAGCCTGGACACAAAAGCCTTGAAGGGCTCCATGTGGCATAAAGAAAGCAGGGGGACTTTTGTGTGTGCTGCCTGTGAGCATGGATGTGTATGTGTTACCTGCATGTGCGTTTATTGCCTGCAAAGATTTCTACTGTATGGGATTTTGATTCCTTTGGGGAAATGCTACAAAAGCCATCTCTCTTGTCCCGTGATGGCCAACCTTGGGCACTCCAGCTGTCCTTGGACTTCAATTCCCAAAAGCCCAGGTCCCTGTGAATCCACATGAATGGGCTTACTGTGTGTACGTAAATGCACGTCCAGTTAACACATATGCACGTGTACTCATTCGTGTGGATTCACAAGGACTTGGGGTTCTGGGAACTGAAGTCCAAGAACATGCACAGTAAACCCATTCGTGTGGATTCACAGAGACTTGGCCTTCTGGGAATTGAAGTCCAAGAACATCTGGAGTGCCAAGGTTCGTCATCACTGTTCTAGTCTATGGGCATGTATTTACACACACACGCAAGTAAGCTAAACGTGGCACTTGCTTGAAAGCCAGTCATATCCGACTCTAGGGTTCAGTGCTCATCTCTGCTTATAGCCAAAGATCCATTGATGCCTGTGTTTGCACACATTTCCATGGACACGTGGCAGGCATGCCTCAACACTGGAGTTCACAGAACACTGTTTCCCTTCCCTCCGAAGTGGTTGCTGTTCATCTCCTTGCAATTTCTCACTTTCAAATGGCTAGGTTGGTAGGAGCTGGGACAGAGACAGGAGCTCACTCTGGCGTCCAGTACTCAGCAATCGAACTCCGACCTTCCAGTCATCGAGGTCAACATCTTAACCACTTGAGCTACCGCAGTCCCTGCCCACAGTCCCTCCCTCTTCTAATTTGGTTTCGCTCTTGCGTACCCTCAAGGCTGTTTGTGGTCAGGTACATGGCCACAAACACAACCGTAGGGTGTGGAGTTGGAGGGGTGAGGGGTGGGGTGTAAGGCATGCACATTAATGGATCCCTTCTCCGGCTACAAGGCTAATGCACTTGTTGCAAGATAATACCATTTTCCCAGCCTCTGTGACATTTACACCGCAGGAGATGGGGAGAAGATGCAACGTTCGGAGACAAAAGGGCAGACGTGTCTTCTGAGAGATTACGGTGAATACAAAGCGGGGCAAATCCCAGCCCTGCCCCTCTGCCTTCCCAGGATTCAATTACAATAAGCTTGAGTCACCTCATCCGTCATTCCTTCTGGCCACTCCTGCCCGGGATTCGCATCCATCCAGCCTCAGCTGCAAAGCAAAGGGGAATGAAACCGGGGGGGGGGGGGGGGGGGGAGGCTTTTCAAGTACCATGGTACCTCGCTTGATGAATTTAATGCATTCTCTGAGACATTTCACATTGCAAAAAAATCATCAAGCGATTTCCCCATAGGAATGCATTTTCCCATAGGAATGCATTGAAAACCAACATTTGTACATAAAATGCGGTTTTCCCATGGGGATGCGTTGAAAACCAATCCATCCGTCTTATGAAAAATTCATAAAGCGAATTTCCCATAGGAACACGTTGAATGCAGTATTCCCATAGGGATGCATCGAAAACCAACATTTGTAAAGCGAAATGCGGTTTTCCCATAGGGATGCATTGAAAACCGATCCATCCATATTACAGAAAAATTCATAAAGTGAATTTTCCATAGGAATGCATCGAATGCAGTTTCCCATAGGAATGCATTGGAAACCAACATTGGTAAAGCGAAACACGGCTTTCCCACAGGAATGCACTGAAAACCACTTAATCTGTTCCAGGGGGATAAAAAATTCATAAAGCGAGGCATTATTTTCAATGCATTTCCACGCGTAAAGTGAAAATTACGTTAATGGAAGTGTTTGCAAAGCGAGGTATCGCTGTAGTGCCAGAAATGGAGAGAAAACCTAAACAACCTTTCTCTCCATGAACGAAGGGCCCCCATCCGTCCATAGCAAAGCAAGAGGAGAAAAGCTAAACAGTGACATTCATCTCCCGCCCCGTGTAAGTCCTGAGAGCCCCCCAAGATGCTGGGGATTGAATTAACCGACCTCGGAAGGACGGAAGAAGCTGGATCAACCTGGATCCCCAACAGGATCAAACTCACAACATTCTGGCTGCAATACAGCACTTTAACTACCCCTCTCTCTCTCTCCACACCCACACAGTGTGTGTTGTTGTCCACCATCAGCTCCCACTTGAGCCTGTTGGTCCTCAGCCATCTCCTCCTCCTCCTCCTTTAATGTCCTTCCTTGTCCAGTGAGCTCCTCCATCGATCTTCTAGTTTCGCTTTGCTCTTACGACCCCCAAGAATGTTTGTTCTTGCCCTAAAGCTCTTCCTGGATCTGGACCAGAGGACTTGAGGCTCATCTCCGTTCAGAGGGTGTTGTTGAGAGTCCATCGTGCAGTACCCGGGACTCGAACTCTGACCTTCCAGTTAGCAAGTTCGGTGTCTTAACCACTTGATTCCCCACTGCAGTCAAATCCACAAGATGCCCACAAACAAAGAGACGAGTTATTAAAAGTCAGGGGGGCGGGAAAAGAGGCAATTAACAGTAATTAGAACAAAGCAAAAAGGGACATGCCCTTGCCTCCATCTGGCCGATGCGCTCGGATTATGGACTCTGCTAATTAAAAACCACACACACACACGCACACAGCTGGCATCCTTAGTTAAAAATACCTCCACGGCGGAAGGGGGCGGGGGTTCCTACCGGCCCAAAATAGAAAGTGGTTCCTAAGTGGGAGTGACTCAATTTCCCGGACAGGAATGGCCGTGGGCCAGGAGGAAACGGAGGCCGTGTGCTGGCCGGAGACACGGCTGGACGTTGCGGAGGGCAGGGCGGGGGTGAGGGATGGAGAACTCCACTCCCAGGGGGGCTCCCAGTCTGCTTACTGGGGTCTCTACCACCCAGCAACCCCGCTCTCCACCTGGTGAATTTTGAACGCCGGCAAATTGCCGGCCACAAATGTACGCACAAATCTACCCCCTGGCCATGAATCCACCTGTCCGTCAGACTCCATGGCCTTGATCCACAAAAGCCCACCTTTAAATACAGCAGCCAGTCGTTCAATTGCTGCTCCTGCAACCCAAAGGCGTTAAGTTCGATCCTGACCAGCTTGGCTCAGCCTTCCATGGTCAGTAAAATGAGTACCTAGCATGTTGGGGGCAAAATGCTCATTAACTTGTGAACCGCCCAGAGAGTTTGCACTAATTGCTGTAGGGTGGTACAGAAGTGCATAGCCTTGTTAAACAGAACAATGTTCTAATGATGGGTAGCTACAGTGTCTGTATGGACAAGTGGATTTCCTGTAACTGTCTAATTGAAGTTTCTTGAATGCAGTCTTATTGGATTAGGTCAAGGTCAAGGTCTCCCTTGCCCGAAAGCCAGTCGTATCTGACTCTAGGGTTCAGTGCTCATCTCTGTTTCATAGCCAAAGAGCCAGCGTTGTCTGCATCTGCAGATGTTTCGGTGGACATGTGGAAGGCATGCCTAGACACCAGAGCGCACAGAAACACTGTTTACCTTCCCACCTAAGTGGTTCCCATTCTATCTACTTGCAATGTCTTGCTTTCGAACTCCTAGGTTGGCAGGAGCTGGGGCAGAGACGGCAGCTCACTCTTGTTGTGCAGTACTCGGAAATCGAACTCTGACCTTCTGGTCTTCATGTTCAACATTTTAACCATTTGAGCCACTGTAGCCTGTCTTATTGGTTTAGAGAAAGGTAAAGGTCTCCCTTGCTCGAAATCCAGGCATATCCGACTCTAGGGTTCAGTGCTCATCTCTGTTTCAAAGCCGAAGAGCCAGTGCTGTCTGCTTCTGCAGATGTTTCCGTGGTCATGTGGCAGAATTATAAGTTAGTTAATAGGGAAAAGTTCCCCCTCCAGACAGCCGCTACGCACTCAGCCGCATGGCTCTCTTTGTGGCAGTGGCACGTGGACCATCTCGCCTCCAGTTTGCCCCCCTCCCCTCCCCCCCGGCCAGCCTCCTGCCCTGGAGAAGTCAAGTCAGCCTTTGCCGCCTGCCTCTCCTCGGGGCAGTTTCAAATCTAGGTCAGAATAACAAGCTGTTTGAGGGGACAAAATCCAGGGGAAATCCATAGTATTGGATTGAAGGAAGGGAAGGGGCCTGGACGGATCGTGACCCCCTGTGGTTCAAAAATGGGGTCTACCCTCTTCCTCCTCCCCTATGAGGGGAGGAGAGGGTGAATCGGAGGGGCTGGCACAGAAATCCTGGGCCCCCATCAGAGGAATAGATGATGCCCGATGCAATTTCACCAATTCAGAGTTCAGATTAAGAACCCTTTTCATGTCCCCAAGATCTTTTTCTCACCCAAGTGGCCCCTGTTCGTCTGCTTGCAATTTCTTGCTTTTGAACTGCGAGGTCGGCAGGAGCTGGGACAGAGACAGGCACTCAATCCGTCGTGCAGTGCCCGGGTCTCGAACTGCTAACTTGCCGGCCTTCCAGCTAACAAGGTGAGCTTCTTCTTCTTCGCCGCCGCAGCTACTTTCCCTCATTGAGACACAATCGAGACAGAATCGTAGAACCAGTGAGGGCATCTAGTCCAGCTCATGTGGTCCAGAAGGACAATCTCTTCTCGAGCACTTGTAGGTCAGTGACTCAGGTGGGGAGACAAAGAACCATAGAACCAGTGAGTTGGAAGAAGGGGCCTTTGAGGTCATGGAGTCCCCCCCACCCACCCCAATTCCTGCTTAGTGCAGGAGTCCGAATCAAAGCAGGTCTGACGGATAGGGTTGCTTTCCAATTCTCTCTCGAAAGCTTCCAGTCTTGGAGCACTCACCATCCCTCGAGGCTGTGGGTTCCGCTCTCGTACTGCTCTAACAGTCCAGGAGTTTTTCCTCATGTTCAGCCTGTATTTCTGGCTCCCGATAATTTCAGCCCGTTATTCCGCGTCTTGCCCTCTGGGATGATGGGAGACCTTCCTTGCCAACCTCGAGGTCTCCAAGTGGACTTCTGCCCTCGCTGAGCTCAGACTGGTGTGGACAGAGGTTGTTTGGGAGATTCGTACTGTCGGAAGGAAAGCCATGCTTGCCCTCTTCCATTTCATGCGTGAAAGGATGATGCTGATGTTCTTCTTCATCGTTCTCATCTCTGTCCCATTTTCCTTCTCTCTCTGTTCTTGTTCTTGTTCTGCCATATCCGGTTCTGAATACTGGCGATCCTCATGGCGATCAGCCATGAAGACTGTCCTGTGAATATAATGCTGTGGCCTTTCACGTGACACCCATAGTACCACTGATCCAGTTCCTTGAGCCACTTTCTGGTCCTGAGCCCTTTTGGCATGCAAAGTCCTCAGCAGCAGCAGCAGCAGCAGCATCTCCAGGCCAGGATGGATGAAGCTGCTGCCTTCCATCAAGAGGGATTCAAGTGGGATTTAATCCACTTGGGGACCATCACCTTTCCCTGTGGACCTCGCCACCCAAGGCTGCTAGTCCTCAAGGCTGCCAGGTTAGTTAAACTGCCCCCTGCCACTCAGTGCTGAGGCATTGGCAGTAGGGTCTACTCTAGTACCACAGCAGGATAACCTAGCCAAACTAACTGAAGACTAACTGTTATATTTTAATGTGAGCTTTCATGGATGAAGTCCACTTCTCCAGCCACCCTTAGAGCAAGTCAGTGCTGTAAGATGTATCTTGAGAAGGAGATCACGACCCGTCTGTTGTTACACGAGGAAGGTCGTGGGCCAGGGGTGGGGGGGTGGGGGTGAAGGGAGGAAGACCCACAGCCTTCTGACCCCCCAGACTTGCCTGGTTCCCAGGGATCATTTTAAACAACAGCCAGAATTGCCTGCAAACGCAGCCCCTGTTCAACCCCGGCCGTTTTCCTGGTTACTTTCAGCCGAGTTGTTTCGAAACTCATTATTGCCTCGGCAATTATTTGCAGCGGGGATTGGAAGCCGCTGTTGAGCTGCACGCGGAGAAATTAAAATTGATTTACGGGAATGGCAGCGGTTGGGGAGGGAGGGAGGCAGCTTGTCTAGGGGGAGAAATGTCAAGTTCTCTCTCTCCCTGGGTTGTGATCCAAACAAGCTTTTATTCTAGATTTTTGCTTAAACAAAATTAATGCTTATGATAATCCTTGTTCAATGATTTTGTGGCAGATTTGTGGGAGAGAAAAGTGGGGGTTAGAAGAGCTTAATGAGGCTGAGCTGGTTTGATTAACATCTCTCCTCCTCCTCCTCTTCTTCTCCTCCATCTCCGCCTCCTCTTCCTCCTCTTCTTCTCCTCCTCTTCCTCCTCTTCTTCTTCTCCTCCTCCGCCTCCTACTTCTTCCTCATCCTCTTCCATATCCAAAGCCAAATATTCGTGATCCTCATCGTGATCAGCCATGAAGACTGTCCTAAAAGCAATATAATGCAGTGGCCTTTCATCTGCCTTCTGCATCGCAGCATGACCCCCATAGTACCACTGATCCAGTTCCACGAGTCCCTTTCTAGTCCTGAGCCCTTTTGGCACACAAAGTCCTCATCCTCATCCCCAGGCCAAGATGGATGAAGCTGCTGCCCTCCATCAAGTGGGATTTCATCCACTTGGGGACCATCACCCTCCCCTGTGGACTTCACCAAGGCCGCAAGTCCTCAGGGTGGTCAGGTTAGTTAACTGCTGCCTGACACTTGCCATTGAGTCGCTGGCAGCAGGGTCTAGTCCAGTGATGTCCAACCTTGGCACACCAGGTGTTCTTGGACTTCAATTCCCAGATGCCCAAGTCCGTACACCTGCTGATCAGGGCCTCTGGGAATTGAACTCCAAGAATTGTTGGAGTGTCAAGGTTGGCCATCACTGGTCTAGACTACGACCATCGCAGGATCACCCGGCCAGGCTCCTGCAGGGAGGTTGAAATACCTGTGAACTTGGCTGTAGTAAAACCTCAAGTTACAACCACTTCAGGTAACGTTTGTCCCAGTTTACGATGGCAAACCCTATGGGTTATGGATTTTTAATGGAATTGTTTCGGGTGACACTGATCAATTCGTGACCGGTTCTTAAATTCTCAATGCATCCCTACGGATGCTTCGGGTTACGATTTTTACGCGTTACGACGGAGGCCGCGGGAACGGACCTCCGTCATAACCCAAGGTTTTCCTTGTCATACCTTTTTCCTCTCCAGTTTTAAAGAACTTCGAGGCCGGTTTCCTTAGCCTGGGCACCAGCCCCTAAAGGTGGGACTCTGGCCACCAGATTGGGGTCCGCCCTGGGGTGGGACGGGGCCTGGGATGGAAATGGCGACCATGCTAAAAACTCCCCAGATGTTTTTGGCCCCCCCGCCCCTTTTATGCCTGTCGTGGGGGAATAAGACTGAGATGGGAAGATTAGGTCGCTCAGCGTCTGAAGGACAAAAATCAATCTCTATTATTGTTGCCCTCCTCCGGGAGTTTACTCTGACCTAGATAAAGGTAACGGTCGCCCTTGCTCAAAGGCCAGTCGTATCCGACTCTAGGGCTCAGTGTTCATCTCTGTTTACAGCCAACGAGCCAGCGCCCTCTGTGTTTTGCAGACATTTCCATGGTCATGTGGCAGGCATGACTAGACACTGGAGTGCATGGAATGCTGTTTACCTTCCCACCAAAGTGGTCCCTATTTCTCTACTTGCAATGGTCTTGCTTTCAAACTGCTACGTTGGCAGGAGCTGGGACAGAGACAGGAGCTCACACCGTTGTGCAGTACTCAGGAATCGAACTCCGACCTTCCTGTTGTCGAGTTCAGTGTCTTAACCACCTGAGCCACTGGAGTCCCTTCGTGACCGAGGAAAGCCCTGAAAAGGGCTTTCGAAAGTCAGGACGGAGGGCAATGCAGTTACGGCAAGTATCTCTTGGGAGTATGTGGAACATGGGTTAGGTGGTGCATTCATTGGGTGAGTGTCAAAACCCCAAACGGGCACCTTTCTCTCCTGAAGAGACGCAAGGAACAGGATGCCCTTAGCAGCAGAGCAGCATCCTCTTCTAGCAGTCTTGAGGTTAGGGGCTACAGTGGCTCAGTTGTTAAGAAGCCCACCTTGTAAGCTGGAAGGCCGGCAACTTGGCAGTTTGAGACCCGGGTGCTGCATGACAGAGTGAGTGCCCGTCTCTGTCCTAGCTCCTGCCAACCTCGCAGTTTGAAAGCAAGACATTGCTAGTAGATCAATAGCCCTGGACCATAGCGAGAAAGCAACTTAAAACAACTCTCCTTGGGGAGGCATTTGAAGTTCGTATCCCAGGAGATTAATTAGTCTGATTTTCCAATCTTCATATTCAAGGGGGGGGGGCAGAACGCAGGCTAAAAAAGGGCTTTTTCCTCCCCCAGGAGCCCCAACCCCAGTGTTGTGTCAACAGAGAGGCAGGGAGGCCGGTCCCTTTGGGAACAATGGAGAAGGGGCCCTATCCTGAAGGCCACCGGGGGCTGAGCCTGTTTTGGCAATAAGGGCCTTTCATGGCAACATAAGCAGAGAGAGAGAACTGCCCCTCACCCAGTGGGGCTACTGGGAGGAAACTGGAGCCACTGGGAGGATACAGCCCCCCCACCGCCTCTCTTTTCAGGGGCAGCACCACACAAACCATAAACCAGGGGTTCTCAACCATTTCAATTTGGGGGCTGGGTCACCCTCTTTCAAACAGTTGGTGGGCCGGGCTGGTGGGCCAGCCGCCACCACCAGAATTGGCTGTGGACTCATAAACGTGTTTACAACAGCCGTAAATAAGTCATAAACATGTTTATGATGGTTGTAAATGAGTCCGCGGCTGATTCCGGCAGTGGCAGCAGTGGCGACTGGAGCAAGGGAGGAGGCCAGATTATTCTGTGACATGGGCCGCATCTAGCCCACCAGCCATAGGTTGAAAATCCCTGCCATAAACCCACCCAGCCTCTTCCTCTAGCCCAGAGACAGAGAAAATCCCCTTTCCAGAGTTTAACCAAGTCTCCCTTCAATGCAGGGACGCCCACGCCAGCTTTTGAGATGTTCATTTTGCAACGGCGGGCCGGATCTGCAATCTTTCACATCAATAAACAAAGAGCCGATTGTCTGAATCGCGACAGCCAGGCTTTGTTTGGGCAAACCAGCAAAGGTATGAAGGAAAACAACACACCTTGCTGAATGGATGGGCGCCAAAAGAATGCCTCTCGCCCAGGCATGATCCAGGCTGGACCGCCTGGAAGTCACTTTAACACACTTCAAAGGGAAGTAGGAAGGATCAAAGGATAAAGGATAAAATCAGGTAAAATGAAGGTTCCCTGGATACAAGGACTAATTTTTTCTGCTGGAGAATGTGGAGAAACCCATTCAATGTACCCTTCATGGTAGTGAAGGGTATGTAAATCTCTTAAATTAAATTAATTAAATTAAATTAAATTAAATTTATGGTCCTAAATAATAATAATTTCGTGTCAGAGATTAGGTAAAGGTAAAGGTCACCCTTGCTTAAAAGCCATCCTCTTGGTTAGGTTCTTGCCTTGATCACATAGGGTATATTTGCCACAAATGTAGTAAAGATTATCCAGTTTATTAATAATGCTGTGCCTTTCGCTCAAAACAGACTCACCCTGGCCGAGCTGTACCAGTCAATAAGATGGTTTGGCACTAGAAACAAGCCCTTTTGGTCCATCCTGCCTTATAGATCTATTTCTGACGTCAGTTCACTGACTTGCCCAGACATGGCCAGCCGCTGCTGGAACATGCATGCCACCAGGGGACATGATTCAGCTGAGGTGGCAGCAGCAGACAAAGTGGTAGCTGCAACTGTTATAATGTCCCCATGTAAAAATACATTACCCAATACCATTTGAACTGCTCTAGCATGCCTATAACGTAACATCTGTACGTGATAGGCAAATTCTGAGTTCAGATTTGGAATCAGCACACTCGATATCACGTAATTCACGTGTGTTCTTCCCAGTAGCAGAATTGTTGTGCCATGTTAGGGAAGTCTTTATCTGTTACTGTCCCTGCTTTCTATACTCAACTTTCTAGGACGGTTCTTGAACATGCCTTGGTTTGTTTGGCTCCAGGGGAAAGACGTCCTGTTTAGGTCAGAGGTTTTCCTCTCGGAAACTTCCACTTAGTACAGAAATGTAAGCCAACAAATAAAGGGCCTCACCAAGGAAAGCCATTTCTAAGATTTTTTTTCCCCTTCCTCTCTAGGGATGTTGAGAAGCAGCATTTTTCAAAAGAAGCAGCAGAAAGCAGTGTGGTTTGGACATAAAAAATTGTGAGGCCCATTTCTACCCTATGGTCACCGGTGTCCAAATTGGGTAGGATCCGGCCCTGGATGGACAAACCCTTCCGATGACCCAAACTCTTCTTTTTAAAAGAAGACCATTCCTCATCATCAGGTGTCCTGACTTGGGCTTCAGGGAATTGAAGTCCAAGAACAGCTGGAGAACCAAGTTTGAGGAACCATGATCTACTCTAGAATGGGGTTCTTTAAACTTGGCTCTCCAGATGTTCTTGGGCTTCAGTTCCCAGAAACCCTGATCAGCAGGTGTGCTGACTTGGGCTTCTGGGAAGTGAAGTCCAAGAATACCTGGATAACCGATTTTTGAGGTGGTCTACTCTAGAACAGGGTTCCTCAAACCTGGCTCTTCAGGTGTTCTTGGACTTCATTCCCAGAAGCCCTGATCAGCAGGTGTCCTGACTTGGGCTTCTGGGAAGTGAAGTCCAAGAACAGCTGGAGAACCAAGTTTGAGGAACCTTGGTCTACTCTAGAAAAGAGTTCTTCATACTTGGCTCTCCAGATGTTCTTGGACTTCACTTCCCAGAAGTCAGGTGTCCTGTCTTGGTCTTCTGGGAAGGGAAGTCCAAGAACTACTAGAGGCCCAATGTTGAGGAACCCAGCTCCATCCTACATGTTGTCTGGTTCGGTGGAGACCGGCAGTGACAGGATTGAATCTGGGGTGAAGGAGAATCCCTTCGGCCCCCAGCAGAGCTATCAGGACCCAGAGAGGCTGCGCTGAAATCAAAGGAAGACATGAGACGGAGAAAAGCATGATCTCAATTAAGAAAAGTTGGCAAGAGAAAGAAGGAAACCACCCACAATTAATTATCCAAATGCCCTCAAGAGCCCTTCCTCTCTCCTTCCCTCCTCCTTGCCAACATATATTTTTTTCTCCTTACAACGGATGGTTTTTAGCTGTAAACCAACTTACAACTTCTGGCGGGTCAATGAGACACCAACAAATTAATGCAATTGACTGCCGGTCTTGAAATATAAGCTACTAATTACCATCACAACTCCAGGGTCTTTTCTCCCCTGGTATATGAGCTGCCACTGCTAAATTATTATAGCAACTGTGGGGGTGGGAAGATAAGAATAAATGTGTGCATTTTGTGCCTGTTGGTGTGGGGGAGAAATTAAGACAAGGACCTATAAAAAAACAACAGGTTCATCGGAACCGTCAAATGGTGCTGCAGCGCTAAACTCCTCCGCAGCAGAAGAGCCCAAGTGTAATTTGCAACAGAATCAGGTGGACCCCAATTAAAACTCAAAAGGAAGAAAATCCAGACTTAAGGTACAGAGGGAGGGGGTAAATGATCCGGACAACACACATACTGTACTATCACTTGTCAGTGCTCTGTAATACATCAATGGGATAATAAAGGTGCTTACCATTTATTACCACCAATTTTATTCACTTAACTATTTGACAACTTAGCCCAGGGGTTCCTAACCTAAGGCACGTGGGCCGGATCTGGCCCATGGTCCTATTTCATGTGGCCACCCACACTTCCAAAGGCATTCGAGAAACAAAATAGCTGCCCCTTTGAAACTGTTGGGACAAAATGGCTGCCCCGGCCATGCAGGCAGGGCAAAATGGCCGTCCGGCCCTCGAAGCTGACTGAGAGAGAGTGACCCGGTCTCCCGGCTTGAAAAGGTTGGGAACCCCTGATTTAGCCGGAAGGAGAAAAATCCGTATTATGGGATATATATTTAAGGCAGTGCTGCCAGCTTTGAAGAAAAATGTCCTGACACACACACACACAAGAGCCGGTACCCTGTTGTGTAGTTCTGCCTGCACCAATGGAGTGGCATCGGCATCAGCATGAGACGGCCTCTAATTAAAGAGTTGCTGCTTCAGTTTCAAGTGTCACACAGCCTCCCCTCGCGCTGCATGGCAGTCGGCCCCAGTGGCACATGCTTTCACAAGCACTTGTCTGCCACCACTCATGACATCCCTCCCCGTGCGCCAGAGGAGCCTTCGATCCTGGCCGATCACCTCATTAGGAGCTACTAATCTCTCACGAGGGATGGGAAATCACATCAGCCACAGACTCGGGGAGCCTAGTCCTGTCAACGGCAGCTCAAGGCAACACAAATCAAAAGCCGAGGGAGGAAATGTATCTCAAGGCAATGGGGGTGGGAAGGGGTTTGAAAAACTGGATTCCACTGCTATAGGGTCACAATCAACATCTTCTGCCATATGTGAATCCGAATGTAGGCGATCCTCACGGCAATCAGCCATGAAGACTGTCCTGAGAGTATAATGCAGTGGCCTTCCATTTCCCTTCCACTCCACAGCGTGACCCCCATTGTACCACTGATCCAGTTGCCCATGAGTCACGTTCTGGTCCTGAATCCTTTGAGCACGCAAAGTCCTCCTCATCAACTCCAAGCCAGGATGGATGAAGCTGTTGCCCTCCATCAAGAGGGATTCAAGTGGGATGATCACCCTTCTTTCCCTGTGGACTTCACCACCCAACTTCTCAGGGTTGTCAAGTTAGTTAACCGCCGAGTGGTGTTGAGTCACTGGCAGTAGGGTCTACTCTAACACCAGAGCAGGATAACCTGCCCAGACACTAAGCAGCAGAAGGAATAAATCCCAGGTCAGCCCACTGGCTGTTACGGCAAGCAAGAGTTCACAACCAAACCTTGATCTTTTGGAGGAAGTCAAAAGGGAATGTCTACCCTAGTGATTTCCAATGTGGGCTACAGGCCCCACAGGGAGACTTCAATTCTCAATTAATTCAATTCTCCAACCACCCTGAGGACTAGCATCCTTGAGTGGCAAAGTCCACAGAGAAGGGTGAGGGTCCCCAAGTGGATGAAATCCCACTTGGATCCCTCTTGGTGGAGAGCAGCAGCTCCATCCATCCTGGCCTGGAGATGATGATGAGGATTCTGCATGCCCAAGGGGCTCAGGGCCAGAAAGTGACTTGTGGAACTGGATCCGTGGTACTCTGGGTGTCACGCTGAGATGCAGAAGGCAGATGAAAGGCCACTGCATTATATTGCTTTTAGGACAGTCTTCATGGCTGATCACGATGAGGATCACAAATATTTGGCTTTGGATATGGAAGAGGAAGAGGAAGGAGACGGCATAGATGGTGTAGACAGAGGAGGAGGAGGAGAAGAAGAAGAAGACCAGCTCAGCCTCATTAAGCTCTCCTAACCCCCACAAAATCATTGATCAAGGTTTATCAGTCATTGTGGCTGATCGCCCTGAGGAAAGTCAATATTCGGAATTGGCTACGGCACTTCGAGAAGAAGAAGAAAGAGACACATGTTCTCTCTTTCACCCTCAAGGTCTGCCAAGTCATAACTCTTAGCTGTCGATGTGCAATTGTTGCTTCGTTTCAATTATTCCCAACATTTTTACAGTCTCTTAGGAGCTGCGGTGGCTCAGTGGTTAAGACGTTCGCCTTGTTAGCTGGAAGACCGGCAAGCCGGCAGTTCGAGACCCGGGGACTGCGTGACGGATCGAGCGCCTGTCTCTGTCCCAGCTCCTGCCAACCAAGCAGATCGAATGCAAGACATTGGAAGTCGATCAATAGGGAGCACTTCGGCGGGGGGAAAGGTCCTGGGGACACGAAAGGAGCCTCATTCGGGCGTCCCCTGAGTGGAGTTCCTCCAGCAGAAATCCTTTCAACTCAGAATAATTTCTGACATGAAATTATTCTTTATTATAACCTTGATGAGGAACCCTGTGGGAGTCCAATGTTTGCGTAGTGACGGGTCCTGTTTTAAGGTCAATGGTTGAGCCTCGGTGATAACGGCATCGATCCTCTTTGAAGTCAGGGCTGTCGGCTTGAGCGGAGTCCACCTGTAGGTTCATGTCCAGGACAGGAAGCCAAGCAACTCCAATTCCCATGATCCTCTTGGCCTACTCAGAGGAGCCAAGCTAGAATGGCAAACCCATCAAGAGGACAGCCGGAACCCGTCCTGATGCTTTTGGCATTTTCGGCAACTGCAATGGGGGTCCTCTGGCGATTTCCCCAAGCCGACCGAGGCCTTTGCGCACCTGTCTTTCCTCAACAGCTGTAGGGCGGTCATGTGGTTTGCACTGGTGGAGATTTAAAGCCGTTTTCCTAATTAGCCTCTTGATGACTTAATTACTTCAGTTCTGCACCAGCCTCGGGACAGCGATTAATTACCAGATGTTCCCAAAGAAATGTCAAGACTCAGTGAAAAAATATTTCCTGGGCACAGCGAAAAAATACAGAGCACCGTTTCTCTGGGAGTCTCGGGTGCCCTGAAGGGGTGAAGTCCAGGGTTGCTTCCCCAGGAAAGCTACCGTATACACTCGACTATAAGTCGTCCCGAATATAAGCCGAGGTACCTAATATGGACCTCTGAAACTAGGGAAATAGATTGACCCGAGCATAAATCGGGGGTGGAAAATGCAGCAGCTGCTCGTGAGTTTCAATAATTAAAATACATGAAAATACAGTAAAATTAATTAACTCAGACATTTGTGTGGTTAATTTTTTTTTTATGTTTATGTTGACATGAGTATAAGTCGAGTCCCATTTTTTTGACCTCATGGGGGGGGGGCTAAAAAACTCCCCAGGGCCAGGTGATTCTCTCCACATATTAAAGGTTACAGGAGTCCTGGGTCTAGTTCAGTGATGGCGAACCTTGGCACTCCAGATGTTCTTGGACTTCAATTCTCAGGGAATTGAAGTCCAAGGACAGCTGGAGGGCCAAGGTTGTCTATCAGTGAACTAGTTCTTCAAGTGGACACAGAAGGGACAAGGGAAGCCATCTTTTTCTTGGACAGCATTTACTATATATACTCAAGTATAAGCCTAGTTTTTTAGTCCCAAAAATTAGCTCCCAAAAAGGGGAAGCGGCTTATACTCAGGTCGATGACCACAAGGGTCCCAAGACCCCATCGGACTGGGACGCGCCAAAAATTTAATTAATTTTACCATATTTTCATGTACTTTGATTATTGAAACTCACTAGCAGCTGCTGCATTTCTCACTCTCGGCTTATACTCAGGTCAATCTATTTTCCTTGGTTTTCAGTGCCTCGGCTTATATTCAGATCAGCTTATACTCAAGTATATACGGTACCAAAAAAACAAGCAAATCAAAGTTGAATCAAAGTCCACCCTTGCCCTTCAAAACTAGGTTGGTTAATTTAAAACCGTCGGGTAGAAATGCTGACTTTACTTCCCTACCCAAAATCAAAGCAATAGCAATAAAATCTATGTACCACCCCGCCGCAGTTAAAGCACTCTCCGGGCGCTCCAGAGATAATTAGCATTTTAGTATTTTCCACATGCGCACACACAGCCCATGCTGGGTGCTCATTTCACCAACCTCAGAAGGATGGAAGTCTGAATCGACCTGAGCAAAAGAGTGGAGTGGGTTATGCTTCCAAGCCCAAACAAACCGAAATTGCCTGCACCGAGTGGGTGTGGGTGGTTGGCATGGGGTCCCTGTGGGCACATCAGCCAAGAAGCGTGCAAGCGTGCTGTCAGATCACTTGACATGCAACCCATTCACCAGGGAGGGATAAAAACGTCACTCTAGGCCTGATTAACGTGTGCCACTTTCCCCCACCCTTGTCTTCTGTCATGTTCTCTTGTTTTAATTGAACGTTGTCACCGGGGGAAACGCACCGAAAAGTGAGAGGCGGAAAATGTGATTTGTCGAATGCAGAGACACAACTCGAGCGCTTCTGCTGAGTGGTCTGGCAAGAGGAGCCTTTGAGCTCAGGGACTTTAGGGATAAGCTGGTGATCACCAAACTTAATCGACTTAAGAGGACGGAAGGCCTGGAAGCCGGCAAGGTCGGTTGCTTTCAGGACGAGGCCAAGAAGCCCACTTTGGGAGATGGAGATGGAGGCCAAACAACCACCACAGACCAAGACCAAGACCAAGACCAGGACCAGGACCACCACCTTCTCCTCCTCCTTCTTGGCTTCCATGCTTCCTCAATGCAACCTTCGGAAGAGATGCTTCCAGCCTGAAATACTCTCAAGCTAACACTGGAAGCCCCTAAGATAAGGTGTATCTTGTCCAGTTAAGATCAGGAGAGAAGGAGCAGCAAGAGAAGGACCCTCGACACCATCTGAATGGAGATGAGCCTCAAGCCCATGGGCTCAAATCCAGGAAGAGATTCATGGCAAGAACAAACATTCTTGAGGATATGGAAGAGCAAAACCCAATTAGAAGATGGCGGAAGGAGATGATTGGACAAGGAACCTCATTAAAGAAGAACATGGCTGAGGATCTCAACCTCCCCTACGTCACTCGGAGGACCCTGAATAGGTTGAAGGTTGGAGTCCCTCAATGCAAGACGCGCAAGTAAACCCATTCGCGTGGATTCACAGAGACCACCAAGAAGAAACTGATAGCAGCCTAGGGCCAGAAATAGACATTGTAGAGAGCCCATAATCAGAACACTGTTACGGTATATTTAACAAGGATTGCTGCGTTTAAGTAAAGGTAAAGGTTTCCCTTGCTCGAAAGCCAGTCGTATCCGACTCTAGGGTTCAGTGCTCATCTCTGTTTCAAAGCTGAAGAGCCAGCGCTGTCTGCCTCTGCAGATGTTTCCATGGTCATGTGGCAGGCACGCCTAGACACCGGAGCACACGGAACGCTGTTACCTTCCCATCGAAGTGGTCCCTATTTATCTACTTGCAATGTCCTGCTTTCATGCTGGGTCCTCATTATTCTGAGCCCAGAAGGATGGAAGAGGCTGAGTCAACCTTGATCCCCATGAGGACTGAGCTCACAACACCAGCAGTTGTGGCTGCACTCCAGCAGTTTTAACTCCTGCCCCACCTGGGCTCCCCCGTTTAAGCCCCCTGCCTCATCCAGGAGAAGAAGCAATCTGCACGGACTTGGGAGGGGGGGAGATAAAGTAAGACTCATCCAAGCCCCCCCCCGGCCCCCAAAGCCTCTCCTGCCCACGTGACCCTTTCGATCAGTTCCTATGGGTGCAAAGAGAGACACAGAAAGGGCCACATTGACCCAGGTGAGTCTTACCTTTCCAAAGTCCCGCACATCAAAGAGGTCGAAGGGGTCGAAGAGCTCGCTGTTCCGCAGGCCAAATTTGTCGTGGCAAACTTTGAGGAACGTCCGGATATTCTTCAGGCAAAGGAACTGGGGAGAGAAAAGGGAGGTCAGGGGTGATTTCGGTGGCTGAGATCCACCAGGCATCCCACTACGGGAACGGAGTAGACCGTACAGAGAGCGACTCATTGCCGAGTGTTCTTGGACTTCAATTCCCAGAAGCCCAAGTCCCTGTGAATCCACAAGGTTTACTTGCGCATATATGGCCACCTCTCGGGTGGTTTTGACTTCCCTTAAGGATCCAGCTGCGCTGGCTTAGTGGTTAAGATGCTGAGCATGACACCTGGAAGGTCAGCGTGTCAGCAGTTCAAGACCCAAGTGCTGGGGGACGGAGTGAGCTCCTGTTTCTGTCCCAGCTCCTGCCAACCTAGCAGTTTGAAAGCAAGAAATTGCAAGTGGATAAATGGGTGCTACTTTTGCAGGGAAGGTAACCATGTTCTGTGCACTCCAGCCTCTAGTCATGCCTGTCACATGACCATGTAAGTGTCGGCAGACACAGATGGCGTTGGCTCTTGGGTTGTAAATGGAGAAGACTATGCCGTGATTTTAGCCGAACTTCACCAGACTGGGACACATCTGGTGGGTGCTGCACTCCCCCACAAAATGAGAGATATCTCCAGCTGTCCACCCACCCACCCACCCACCCAACCAACCAACCATCCATCCACCCACCCACCCACTCATCCAACCAACCATCCATCCATACAAACATCCATCCATCCATCCATCCAACCAACCAACCATCCAACCATCCATCCATCCAACCAACCAACCAACCATCCACCCACCAACCCACCCATCCAACCATCCATCCAACCATCCATCCAACCAGCCAACCATCCATCCATCCAGCCAGCCAGCCAGCCAACCAACCAACCAACCAACCAACCAACCAACCAACCATCCATCCATCCACCCACCCACCCACCCACCCATCCAACCATCCATCCAACCAGCCAACCATCCATCCAACCAGCCAACCATCCATCCATCCAGCCAACCATCCATCCATCCAGCCAACCAACCAACCAACCAACCAACCAACCAACCAACCAACCAACCAACCAACCAACCAACCAACCAACCAACAAATCCATCCATCCATCCATCCATCCACTCATCCCATCCATCCAGGACTGCCCTAATAGCTCCCTTCATTCCAATCTATCCTGCCAAGAGGCAGCTGGTGCTCTGCCAATCCCCGACATCCACCCGCCCAGCCAGACAGGCATCATCTCCCAGCCTGAGACTCAATCCATCACAATTCTCCTGAGACTTTGTTCAGAGACGGAGGCGGACGCCGCGCCCAAGACCTGAACAGATCCTCTCTTGTTGGCTGGCCGGTGGCATGCAATGAGGAGGTGGCAAAGGAGACACAATCCACACCTCCAGGCACCTACAACGCCAAAGCAGGCAGACGATGTGCCCATTCCTGGAAGGCAGGACGCCTGGGAAGCACGAAGAGCTGATGCAGGGAAGCCAAATGGAGGGCCAGACAGGGAACCCCTTGGGAGGTGAAGTCCTCCCTTGCTTGAAAGCCAGTCGTATCTGACTCTAGGGTTCGGTGCTCATCTCTGTTTCTAGCAAAAAAGGCTGACCGTGTCTGCAGAGGATTCTGTGATCATGTGGCAGGCATGACTAGAGTCTGGAGTTGCATAGACCACTGTCACTTTTCCCACCAATGGGGTACCTATTTATCTACTTGTAAATTCTTGCTTTCGAACGGCTAGGTCGGCAGGAGCCAGGACAGACGACAGGCGTTCACTCTGTCGTGCAGCACTCGGGTTTCGAACTCCTGACCATGGAAATATCCCCAAGACACAGACAGCGTGGGTTTTTTGGCTGTAAACAGAGATGAGCACTGAACTCTAGAGTTCTACACAACTGTCTTTCGGAGCAAAGGCGAATCACCTGCGTGACGGATTGAGTGCCTGTCTCCATCCCAGCTCTTGGGGGCATGAAAGGAGCCTCATTCGGGCGTTCCCTGAGCGGAGTTTCTTCTGCAAAAATCCTTTCAACCCAGAATAATTTCTGACATGCAATTATTATCATTCCGGTCTCCGGGGTTTTGCTTTGGTTCAAAGAAACGGAAATTCTTCCCATGGTCAGAAACTTCGGCCCCTGTTTTCATGTCTCTGATCCAGGGATTTGTTGCGTCTGGTCAGGGAGGGAAGAAGTTAGGAAGGGGTGCTAACTAAGCCTAGCCTTACTCTCAGGAAGGGAACAATAGGGAATCTGTTTGCTCAGGATCCTCCCACCCCAAACTGCCAAAACCTCTCTGGGAAGCTGTAAAAAACAAACCTCACAACCCCTGATATCCCAGCACAACAACGATTTTGCAAGTGGGAATAACACATGTGATTTACATGCTATCGAGTGTGCTGATTCCTAATCTGAACTCAGAATTTGCCTATCACAGACAGATTTTAAGGCATTCTACAGCTGTTCAAATGGTCAATCACTGGGTAATGGGAACATTATAACAGTTATAGCTATCACTATGCTTGCTGCTGCCTCAGCTGAATAACGTCCCTTGGTGGCATGCATGTTCCAGCATGTCTGGGTAAGCCAGTGAGCTGAGGTCAGAAATAGGTACATAAGGCGAGATGGACCAAAAGTTTGTCTCTAGTGCGAAACCATCTTATTGGATAGTACAGCTAAGGCAGAGTGAGTCTGTTTTGGGCTAAAGGTGAGTAGGAGCTGCTGTGTTAATAAACAGGACTTTTTTTTTTTTTTGCGACATTTGCGGCAAATATATACCCCTGCGTGATCAAGGCAAGAACCTAACCAAGAAGGCGAGATTTGTTATCTTAAGATCCTGACATCCTCGGTAAAATCGGACTTCAGGCTGAGCCTGACGCAGGGTCGGAAAAAATGCAAAATCCTGCAAACGAGGGAGATCAGATCAGAGGAGCTGGGCCGGAGGAAGGTCAAACAGTCATCCAGAGGGGAGGCTGGATTAGCCGGCTTCTCTCCATCCGCCCCTCCCACCCACCCCACCCCCCAAGCTGGACAGGTTGGGAAATGAGGTTGGGAGGGGGGGGCAGCCGGGTCAGAATCTAGGTCAGAACAGTCTTGTCCCAAGCACATAAACAGCTCCATTACACAGCTAAGCCTGCAAGCAACTGGTTGAGAAACCAAGGCATGGGAAGGGGGGAGGCTGTCCCCCCCCCCCACACACACACCCAAGTGCAATTCAGGGATGGGAAGCAGAAAAATGGGGGCCCAGTCTCTGTTCCAGATTTTCTTCTTCTCCTTCTGTAAGAATAATAATAATAATTTAGTGTCAGAAGTTATTCTGGGTTGAAAGGATCTTTGCTGGAGGAACTCTGCTCATGGGACACCCGAACGAGGCTCCTTTCATGTCCCCAAGATTTCCCCCACCACCACCACCAAAGTGGTCCCTATTGATCAACTTGCAATTCCTTGCTTTCAAACTGCGAGGTTGGCAGGAGCTGGGGCAGAGACGGGCGCTCAAACCGTCCTGCGGGTCTCCGACTGCTGACGTGCCAGCCTTCCAGCAAACAAGGTGAGCTTCTTAACCACTGAGCCACCGCACCCTCTTTTGGCCTGATGACCTAGTGTGAGAAAGATTAGTCGGCCACACAAGGTTTCTCAGGACGGAAAGAGACTCAAGGGATTGGCCCTCGGGCAGAGGCGGCTTTACACGGCTCAAGTCATACGGCAGCTGAGGAGGATCTTGGAATGGTTGTCGATCGCAAGCGGAATGTGAGTCTACAGTGTGACACCACTGCAAAAAAGGCCAACACTGTTTTAGGCTGCATTAACAGATGCCTGGCCTCAAAAACCCATGAAATACGACTAGTCTCCCTTTATTTGGCACTAGTTAAACCACATCCATGGTCCAATTCTGGCCACCGCACTTTAAGAAAGAGGCAAACAAACTAGAGCAAGTCCGGAGAAGGGCAACAAAGACGATGAGAAGATTGGAAACCAAGCCTTAGGCCAGTGATGGCCAACCTTGGCACTCCAGGTGTTCTTGGACTTCAGTTCCCAGAAGCCCAAGTCAGCACTCCTGCTGGTGAGGGCTTCTGGGAGTTGAAGTTCAAAAACAGCTGTAATGCCACAGTTAGCCATCACTGCCCTAGGAGGAAAGAATTAAAGAACTGGGCATGTTTAGCCTTGAGCAAAGGAAACTGAGGGGCAGGGCTGTGCTGGGCTGCCGGGATATGTTGTGATCCAGCCCTCCTCTGACCCCAAAGGTGACCTGGATCGGGAGGTACTTCCTATGCCCAGCCCAGTTCTGCCTGCACCTGAACCTCAGAGTGTCCTGAGACAACCTGTCAGATCAGAAGTCTGACTCTGACAGTGATCAGCCTTCAATCAGGGAAAGAGCCAGAAAGGAGCTACACCTGCCACACAAGCAAGCTAGAACTAAGTGCCAGAGAAGGCTCCCAGCTGATAGTGATTAGCTGGGACGTTGATAAGCAAGCGTATTGTAGCATTCCAGCACTGGTACAATTCTTCAGTGCAAAGACCGACACCCTGCTTGACTTCATGTTGCCTGCCTAGACCCTGACCTACCTGCCGTGACCCTGACTTCTCTGCCAACCCTGATGACGCCATTGGACATCCTTTGGACTAGACGCTTGCTTGACCCACCGGTAACCCGACCTTGGGTTGCTTTTGGGACTTTACCCTTTGGACTCTCCTTGAGTAGACTGTCTGTGTAGTGCCGCCGCGCAAAGGCCATGCCCACTGGGGTAGGTCATCAAAGGATACCAGGACGGGCGGCCTCACACCTCTAGTTATAACTGTGGGAGAAAGCCCGAAGCACTTTGGCAGTGTTGCGGAGATTTTATAATTTCTAAGTAGAGGCAGGCAGCCGCCCATCCTGGTAACCCAGTGGCCCAGCACGGACCTGCTGAGGGGGGATAGGATGATGATCGCACTCTTCAAAGACCTGAAAAGAGAATCATAAAGAGGATGGGCAGCATCCGTTCTCCATCATCCCAGTGCGAAGATCGAATGGGATGAAACTACAGGAAACAGAGCTATAAGGCTGAATATCAGGGAAAACTTCTGAACTGTTAGAGCAGTACGACAATGGAACGCACTACCTCAAGAGGGAATTAGCACTCCCAACATTGGAAGCGTTTGAGAATCGGAACCCCACATCTATGAGATCGGCTTTGATTGAGATTCCTGCATTTGCGCAAAGGGTGGTGCTGATTTGGACTGGATGGCCTCCCCAATCCTCTTCCAACCTAGTGATTCTATGATGGCCCCACCCGCCCCACCAAACAGGGTCAGGGGAGGATGCTGAGCCCCTGCTAAACAGCCCAGCTCCAAACCTGGGCAACCAGGGTGGGGTGGTGGGAGGGCAGAATCGGGGCCCTAGAGCTGTGCAAGATAAAGGCAGAGACAGATACAGGCAGAGATTCACCCCATCGCTTTTCTGACAGTGATGAATGGCTTCGTGCTTATCTCATTGGTGGCACAAGCTGGTTTGAAGGAATGAGGTGGGGGAACCACGGTTCCTGGAGGGGAGGGAAGGATCCGGAAGGGCGAGAAGCCACAGAGACCCAAGAGTGGACAAGACAGAGAGGCAAGAGTCATGTAGCCATGCTTATCTTGGGAAGGCTGGTGTGACGGAGTGAGTCTTTTCTAGCAACTAAACAAGGGGTTCCCAACCTAAGACCTGTGGGCCGGATCTGGCCTGGGATGCCATTTCATGTGCCCCCACCACCACTCTGAGGGCATTTGAGAAATAAAATGGTCACCCCCGTTGAAGCTGTTGGGACCAAATGGCTGGGCCCCATTGTTCAGGAAGGGCAAAATGGCCATCCGGCCCACAAAGCTGACTGAGAGAGCGTGAACAAAACAAATACTAGCTGACCAACTGGGGTACACAGAAAGAGCCTGGGATATTATTGAACCACAATCGGATGAACCCCTCCAGAGAGCGGCCATCTTGTGTTGCTGGCCAATCTTTCTCACACTGGGTCAGGCGAAGGGAAGTGAGGAATGAACTCACCAAAAGGTGCCTTCATTTCGGCACCTTTTTGCAGAACAGACTCATAAATGTGAGGAGGGGGAGGGAGATGACCTTTGGCTGTGCCTCATCCCATAAAGCTTCTTCAGACAACTCATGAGGAGATGTGCAATGTTTATTCTGGAAACCTAACTCCTCCAATTGACTTCCATCAGAGATTAACCTCACAAACTGATTGCGTTTTATTACCGGTTGTAAATAACTCACTGATTTACATATACATCTCCTGAACTATTCTCTGGGCCTCTCGATCAGATGTATAAATGTATACCATGGACATCCATCCTTCTGTCTGGAGTTACCATATATACTTGAGTATAAGGCTGGTTGTTTACCCCCAAAATGAGATCCAAAAAAGGGAACTTATACTCAGGTCAACGACCCCGAAGGTCCCAAAACTGCAGTGGTGCAAATTCAAACATGATTTTTTTAAAAAAGAGCGCTAACACTAAAACTCAAAAACATACCCACACAAATGTCTGAATAAATTAATTTTACCGTATTTTCATGTATTTTAATTACCGAAACTGACTTGCAGCTGCTGCATTTTCCACCCCCGACTTATACTCGGGTCAATCTATTTTCATTCATTCATTCATTCATTTATTCAATTTGTATACCGCCCTACTCGGTACAACCGACTCAGTTTTAGAGGTCCAAATTAGGTACCTCGACTTATATTCGGGACGACTTCTAGCCGAGTATATACGGTATCGCGTAGCAATTAGAGTTCCATCAACAAGCAACCTCAGTAGCTAATTTCTTCCCCCCAAATCCATGGTTTTGTAAACATGTCATCTCATGTGTAGATTATTCTTTCTTGTTTTAAAGCACTTTATTCCTAATTTTTAAGCTTCACCTTTGATTCACTCCCCCAAAGCACCCGCCATGTCACAACAACCTGATTAACTGGGCCACCTTTCCAGACTCTCAGAAGGAGGTTTGTCTCGTCTGGTTGCTTAAGGAAAAACAAGAGTTATACGGGCCAGATTTGGCATTCCCGGGCCAGATCCTGCATTCCCAGGCCATGGCTCCCCAGACACTGCTCCCCCCATTGTGGATCCAAACTTTTCAGTGCTTTAGGCTACACCAGGGGGTCCCAACGTAAGTCATGTGGGCCAGATCTGGCCCACAGCACCATTCCATGTGCTGTGGGCCAGATCTGCGAGAAACAAAAAAGGCTACTTCTTTGAAGCTTTTGGGACAAAATGGCTGCCCCCATCATGCAGGCAGGGCTAAATGGTCGTCTGGCCCTCGAAGCTGACTGAGAGAGCGTGGTCCGGCCCACAGCTTGAAATAGTTGGGGACCCCCGAGCTACACGGACAAGGATCTCCACCCCCCTGAATGCGTTTGCAACGCATGAAACAAGGCAGCTCCCCTGGTTGTCGCTTTGCGCAAAGCCAGCCCCGATCCTCATCCCGCTTCATGCGCCCTGACGTGTCTCACCAGCGCATACTTCCCTGTCGGCCTCCATCAAGCGGAGGTGTCGTGATCAAAAGGTGAGGCGCAGTTCAGGCAAGACAATCGCTATCCTGAAACCCGACAGTGACGAGAACCAGTGGAAGAGGAAAGCCGCAGGAATCGGGATGCCCTGCAGCCAGATTGTGACCTCTGGATAAACCTGCCTCCTTTTTTTGGCTAGAGCAGTGGTACCCAGTGTGGGGCCCAGGCCCCACCAGGAAATTTCAGTGCCCAGAAGCCTCCGTCAGCCCATTGGCTAATCAGTACTTTGGGGGATTGACTCGGGAATCGGAGACTGTGGCAGCTCAGTTGGTTAAGACACTGAACTAGCAATCGGCAGGTCAGTAGTTCAAGACCCGAATGCTGCACAGCGGAGTGAGCTCCTGTCTCCGTCCCAGCTCCGGCCAACCTAGCAGTTCGAAAGCAAGAAAGTAGATAAAGAGGTACCACTTCGGTGGGAAGGTAAACAGCACGCCTGCTGCATGTCTACGAAAATGTCTGCAGACGCAGACAGCGCTTTGGCTATAAACGGAGATGAGCACTGAACCCTAGAGTTGGCTACGACTGGCTTTTGAGCAAGGGTGGCCTCTACCTGGGAACTGAAGCCCAAGAACCAAAGGTTGGGAAACACTGCTCTGTGAATCCACACGAATGGGTTCTCTGCGTGATTCGTGTGGATTCATAGAGCAGCGTTCTCCAACCTCTGGTTCCTGGACTTCAATTCCCAGAAGCCTCAGTCAGTCCGTTGGGCTGATCAGCGCTTTGGGGAATCGACTGAGGCTTCTGGGAATTGAAGTCCAAGAACCAAAGGTTGGGGGGGGGGAAATAACGGGCGGGTCTTCTTCAAAGAGGCAGCAAGAGGGATGGGGTGGCTTGGATGAGCTTCTGCCAGGGGAACCTTGGGCCAAAGTTTCCCAGGCAGAAAGGTAGATTTCCAAAAAGGAGAGGCCCAAGGGTTAAATGAGAAAAATGCAGAGCGCAAGAAGAAACGCTCTGCTCTCACGATGAAAAAATCTAAATAACTGGGTTGCTTCATGGAGAGACGTTTTAACTTGCTTCTAAATCAGCAGTAAGGTGGCCAAGTGGAAGGCAGCGTCAAAGCATTTAGGGTGGTGATGGTAAAGAAGAGAGGGAAGGGAAAGCGCTGAAAATATTCCTGGGCTGCTCAGGATGAGACGGGGGCGGGGGGGGTCCGGCTCTTTCCAGGCAAGCAGGGGACCCCCCCCCCTTTTACCAAGGGCTTCCCGAGAGTCCCCTCTTGCCTCCCATTTGGCGTAAGGTTTTCTTGGAAACTGTGGGGGGGGGGGTTTCTCCAATTCGGTCCCCCGAGCCTTCCACAAGTCAGTCCAGCCAGGTTATCGTACTATGGTTATAGAGTAGACTAGGGATTCTCAATTTGTGGCCCATGGGCCGGATGCAGGAAGTGGCATGGGACGGAGGAAGGACAAAATGGCCGTCCGGCTCCCGAAGCCGTCTGAGGGAGTGTGACCCAATGGCCCCCGACTTAAAAAGGTTGAGAACTCTTGGAGTAGACCCTACTAATAATTTCATGTCAGATATTATTCTGGGTTGAAAGGATATCTTGTTGGAGAAACTCCGCTCAGGGAACACCTTAATGAGGCTCCTTTCATGTACCCCCAAGAGCTGGGACAGAGACAGGTGCTCAATCCACCATGCAGTCCCTGGGTCTCGAACTGCTGACTCGCCGGCCTTCCAGCTAACAATGTGAGCTTCTTGACCCCTGAGCGACCACCGCAGCCCCTGGTAGACCCTACGGCCAGCGACTCAGTGCCAACTGTCTGGTGGTGCATAACTAAACTGATGACCCTGAGGGACTCCATGGCCTTGGGTGACGAAGTCCACAGGGAAGGAAGGAAAGGGGAGGGTCCCCCAAGTGGATTAAATGGTCCCACTTGGATCCCTCTGGATGGAGGGCAGGAGCTTCATCCATCCTGGCCTCCTGGGGAGGGGGAGGAGGAGGAGGAGGACTTGGCCTGCCCAAAGGACTCCGGACCAAAAAAAGGGACTCAAGGAACTGGATCCGTGGTACTATGGGGGTCACACTGCAGGGCGGAAGGCCACTGCGTTATATGTTTCCCAGGACAATCTTCATGGCTGATCTCCATGAGGATCGCCAATATTTGGAATCAGATACGGCACAAGAAGATGTTTTCTTTTGTCCTGATGAACATTTCCGTTGTTTTCTTCCTGCACACTCTTGCTGCCATTACAAAAACCTTACATGGAAGGGGGAGAGGAAGAGGGAGGGAAGGAGAGTGGCCAAAGGTCAACCCAGGATCTGAAAGGTGAGGCCAAGGTCGCCCTTGCTTGAAAGCCAGTCGTATCCAACTCTAGGACTCAGTGCTCATCTCTATTTATAGCCAAAGAGCCAGCACTGTCTCCTTCTGCAGACGTTTCCATGGATGTGTGGCAGGCATGCCTAGACACCAGCGCACATGGAACGCTGTTTACCTTCCCACCAAAGTGTTCCCTCTTTATCTCCTTGCAATTTCTTGCTTTCCAACAGGTAGGTTGGCAGGAGCTGGGACAGAGATGGGAGCTCACTCCGTCATGCAGTACCCAGGAAACGAACTCCGACCTTCCAGCCAGCGAGTTCAGCGTCTTAACCCCTTGAGCCACCACACCTATGACAGCACAAGGCCCCGTGGGAGCTTTGTCGTGGATTTCTCACATCCCAGTCCAATTACTCTAACCGTGCCACATGGACTCTGTAATGGAGGAGTCTAAGCAAGTTGGGAGGAGACAAACCCCCCACACACACACACACACACAGGCACACTCATAACCCTCAAGCACATCTGTACAAACACACAGGTAAGGTCCACCCAGGGACCTCTTTGGGGCTCCGGTGGTGATGGGGATGCTTTTGTACCTTTAGCCCCGCCAAGACCCAAACCAGGCTCTCCTCTCTCCTTCCCCAAGCCAAGGTCTCCTCCTGCGGCCCAAACCCAGCAACTCTGGAGGCTTCATGGTTAAGATGCTGAGCAGGAGACTGGAAGGTCGGGTTTCAACACCCGAGGGCTGCACTCTGGACATGAAAGGAGCCTCATTCGGGCTTCCTGCAAAAACCCTTTCAAACCTGAGCAATCTCTGACACGAAATTGTTTAACACAGCAATGGCCTCATGGCCAAAGCCAGGCTCGGACATGACTGACTGCAAAACAACAGCTGGATGGCTTCGCTGGACCCGCAGGCCGGCCAAGAGGAAATTAGCTCAAGCCGTTGTTGAGATCCTGGCTCGGGATCCCGTGGGGGGGGGGGAGGGAATTTGAGGGCCTCGGCCGGGTAATTTTTATGGCCCTTCAGTTTTGGCCACTGGGTCAAATGACCATTCAAGTCCAGATTTACTACCAAGATCGGTTTTTAGATTTACGCCTCGTTGGGCAGCCAGTTTCGTCCTGCCAAAGTGCGATTCGAGGAAATTGAACGGCTTCCTGGAAAGGGTGACTTCGGCCACCTCCGTTTCTCCCATGCTTTGATAAGACACGCCGGGGCTTTTCTGAACCTCACTGGGTCGCCCCGGATTTCTGCCATGAACTTCCTCTCCTTTCGTGTCCAGGTCAAAACCAGGCCTGCCCAAATGGAGCCTCTTCCTTGGCTTTGTCGTTGGCCGAACTCAAGACCTCGTCGGCGCATGTTTCTCTCAGTCAGCTTCTGGCGGCTCACAAGCAATCCTTATTAGATGGAAGACTGACAAGTTGGCAGTTTGAGACCCGGGTACCGCATGACGGAGTGAGTGCCCATCCTCTGTCCCAGCTCCTGCCAAACTTGCAGTTTGAAAGCAAGACATTACAAGTAGATCAATAGGGACCACTTCGGTGTGCGTGTGTGGGAGATCTTGGGGGGACATGAAAGGAGCCTCATTTGGGTGTCCCCGGAAGCGGAGTTTCTCCAGCAAAAACCCTCTCCACCCAGAATAATTTCTGGCAGAAGATTATTACCGTATATACTCGAGTATGAGCCAACCCGAATATAAGACAAGGTACCTAATGTTGTCCTGAAAACCCAGGAAAATAGATTGACCCAAGGGTGGGAGATGCTAGTGAATTTCAATAATTAATATACACGAAAATATGGTAAAATTAATTAATTTAGACATTTGTGCAGGTATGTTTTTGAGTTTTTACAGGTGTGTTAGTGCTTTTTTAAAATGCATATTTGAATTTGCACCACCTCCATTTGGGACCCTCAGAGTCGTTGATACGAGTATAAGTCAAGTCCCCATTTTGGTCTTTTTTGGGGGGGCTAAAAAACTAGACTTATACTCGAGTATATACAGTATTATCATCGGCAGACCTGGAAATGAGCCAGATTCTGTATCTCTCTGCATTGTAGGGACTCCCAGGCAGTCTTAGGTGCTCTGCAGCATTTGAACCCAGGGCCTTCTGTCCTTCTCTGGGTTGTAAGGGTGGCCGCTATGAGGCTGAAGAGTTTGGTCTCGGGCCATCGACCTTCTCAGCCAAGTGTTCCTCCCCTGGATACGGAAGTGGGAAGGAGATCCGTCCCAAAAGAGACCAGGGTTGTGACCATGGAAAGACAGATGCAGGGCGGGGAAGGGGAGAGAGCAGCCAGGAGGCAACAGCCAGGAACTCGATCCAAAATAGCAGGTCTCACGTCTACAGAGGAAGAGGAGGAGGAGGAGGAGGTAGTGAAGAAGAAGAAGATGATGATGAAGAAGATGAAGAAGAAGATGAAAAAGAAGTAGTCATTGCCATGTATAGTAGGCAAACTTTCCACGCCACAAGCTGGACCACGTCCCCTCAGACAGCTCAGTGGGCCAGACATGGCGGGTCCCCCTGCTGTAACACTGCCATAAGCCATGGCGGGCACATTTGCACAGGCGCATGTGTGTTTACAATTGTCGTAAACGTGTCCACTTCTGCTTCCCAGGGGCCGTCGCCATGGGCCAGATAACCTGCCACTGTGGGCCATGTTCGGCCCACAGGCGGTTGTGAACCCCTGATGTATAGGATTTTCTTCTGAAAGGTGGGTGATGAATTGTTTCCAAAGGAAGCCCACCATTGCCTGCAAAAAACAAGCGCTGAACATCTGTGACAGGCCATGGAATAACAGCAGGGTCAGGATGAGGCCCCATAGGCCATTGGTAAGAAGCGGGCGTCCCACTCCAAGCCTGGCCTCCTTCTACAGAGTCCTGGCAATGCAACATGGGGAGAAAACTGCACTTCGTACATGCCCAGAGACTGTGGTGCCCCTTCCAATATTCCAGAGTCGAGGACCAGCCTGGGGAAGAGGGAGGGAGGGCGATCGACGTCCAGTTCCTTCCCCTTGCTCAAAGCCTCCGAGTTTCCAAAGAAAGGTTGCCTCTCTTTGCTCTAATTACAAGCAAAAGCACCTTTCAAAGAGGAAGAGAAAATGCCAGTAATTACAGGAAAGGCGCCCCTAGATTAAAGTACCGCCTGTTCTATGGAAAAAGGGGCAGAGAGACGGTGCAGCGGTGCGCGACGTGGGGTTTGATGTTGCAAATGTAAACAGAGATCAGCCTCCAGCCAAAGCGTCCCTCCCACCTTAAGGGCCATAACACGGCACAAGAAGGATTTGGCTCCTGGGATTTACATGCTATGGAGTGTGCTGATTTCAAATCTGAGCTCAGAATTTGCCCATCATGTACAGTTTTCAAGACACAGACATGTTAAAGCTGTTCGAATGGTAATGGTAACATTATAACAGTTGCAGCGACCGCTATGCTTGCTGCCATCTCAGCTGAATCACGTCCCCCTGGTGGCATGCATGTCCCAGCATGTCTGGGCCAGTAAGTGAGCTGAGGTCAGAAATAGGTCTATAAGGTGAGATGGACCAAGGGCTTGTCTCTAGTGCGAAACCATCTTATTGGATAGTACAGCTAGGCCAGAGTGAGTCTGTTTTGAGCTAAAGACGAGTAGGGGCGGCTGTGTTAATAAACTGGACAATTTTTGCTACTTTTGTAGCAAATCTACCCCCACATGATCAAAGCATGAACCTAACCAAGAGGGTGAGATTTGCTCACTTAAGATCCTGACGTCCTTGGCAGAATCGGACTTCAGATTTGTTCATAGATTAGGTGGGGGCAAAGTCTGGGTCATTTCATGCATCCTGGCATTTGGGGAAAGTAGGCGGGACCGAAGTCTCACTGTCTACAACACCCCACAGTCATAGAATCACAGATTCACGGAGTTGGAAGAGACCTGTGTGAGTCCACCGAATCTGGCCCAGTCCTGCCCGATGCAGGAATCCCAGTCAAAGCAGATCTGACAAGATGGTTGGCTGATGTTTCTCCCGACTGCCTTCGGTGCTGGAGGGCTCAACGCCTCCCAGGTCACGGCTTCCCTTGGCTGCACTTCTCTAACGCATCAGAAGTCCTCCGAACGCAAAAAGGGGAAATGGCTATCAAAGCACTGGTTGCACAGCTTGTAATGCTTTGCATGTAGCTGCAGTTCTCTCCGGCTGGGAACACGGAGGAGCAGAAGGTTCAGAAAGATGCCATCTCCATCCCTGGCAAAGCCCGTCCTTTGGCTAAAAAGTAACTAGCCTGGCACCACTGAAGTAGCTAACTAAATCGGGGGGGGGGGGGGGGAATTGCGTAATGATTAAATGGAACAGGCAAGCAAGGGAGGGAGAGAAGAAAGAAAGGAAAGGAAGAAGGAAAGAAAAGGAGGAAAGAAGGAAGGAAAGGGGAGGGAGGGAGGGAAGGAAGAAGAAAGAAAGAAGGAAAGAAAGAAAAGGAGGAAGGAAAGAAAGAAGAAGGAAAGAAAGAGGAGGAAGAAAGAAAAGGAGGAAGGAAAGAATGAGAAGGAAGAGAGGAAAGAAAGAAAGAGAATGAGGAAGAAAAGAAAGAGAAACAGAATGGAAAAAAAAGAAAAGGAGGAATGAAAGAATGAGAAGGAACAAAGGAAAGAAAGAAGGATGGAAAGAAAAGGAGGAAGTAAGGAAGGAAAGAGAATGAGGAAGGAAGGAAGGAAAGAGAATGAGGAAGGAAGGAAGGAAGGAAGAAAAGAAAGAAAGAAAATAATAATTTCATGTCAGAAATTATTCTGGGTTTAAAGGATTTTTGCTGTAGGAACTCCACTCACAGGGTGCCCAAATAAGGCTCAATTCATGTCCCCAAGATCTTTTATCCCACCCAAGTGGTCCCTATTTATCTACTTGCAATTCCTTCCTTTTGAATTGCTCAGTTTGCAGGAGACGGGTGGTTAAACCATCCTGCAGTACTCGGGTCTCGAAAGAAAGAAAGAAGGAAAGAAAGAGGGAAAGAAAGAAGGAAAGAAAAGGAAAGGAAAGAAAAGAGCCATTACTCCAAAGACAGACTAAACTTGGCCTTCTACCCCCCCCCCCAACATCTGCAACCTAATCATGTACTTCCTAAGCCCTGCTTTTCTCACAAGGGGAGTGAACACCCACACCCAGAAAGCGTCCTGCCCACCACACAAAAAGTTGGGGGGGGGGAGAGAGAAGAGGGAGAGACCAGGGGCCAATGCTAGGCTTGAACCTCCACCACCCCCTTATTAAAAACTCTGTATGCTGGCTTTCCTAGTGTCCCCCCCCCCATGTCCCACTGTGGGCCTCTCCCCTCTCTCTCAAGGGCTGGGCCCTCCCTGTGCCTCCCAAATCCCCTCTCCTTCCTCTCCCCCCCCCCCTTTGAGTCATCAGGCAGGCTTGCCTGGAGACGCGTCTCTGTTTCTGCGTGGGCAATTATTGTGATTTTATTTTTGGGAGGAAAGAACGGGGGAAAGAAACAGCTGAGCTTTCGTTCCAAGGAACCAGAAACCACAGACTGGAGAGTTCAAGAGTTGACACTTGGGCTTTTCCGTTGACTTCGTTGGCCTGGTATTTTTATTTCTGAAAGGGTGGAAGGAAAAAGACCCAAACAGTGTCCCAGGGCCCAAGGGAGAACATCTCAGTGGGATAGGAGGACCCTGAGGTCAGGGCATGTCGGCCAGCCTGTTGACTCTTTGGCCATCATCATCATCATCATCATTTCGTGTCAGAAAATATTCTGGGTTGAAAGGATTTTGGCTCGGAGAGACTCCACTCAGGGGACGCCCAAAGGAGCTGGGACAGAGGACGGGAGCTCAATCTGTCGTGCAGTACCCGGGTCTCGAACTGACGACTTGCCGGCTTTCCAGATAACAAGGCGAACGTCTTAACCACTGAGCCATTGCAGGCACTTAGCGCAGAGATAAAGGAAGTGCATTTGCTGGACACAGAGAATATTCTATTCAGGGCAATGCCATGCACTGATTGATTGATTGATTGATTGATTGGACTCGTATGCTTCAAAAACCCCAGAGGAAACTTCTGGAAGGTTCTTGGGGGGGGGGGAATACCACCACACTGTGAGAGAAGGGAGCTGAGAGTGGTTCAAAGGGCAAGTTGTGCCTCTCTGTCATCGATGCTAATAGGATTTGGCCATTTGCAGAATCCGGCCTGCCAGCAAAACCCAGTGGGTGGGGAGGTGCCACATCTGCTCCGGGAGGCCGTGCCCTTCCCTATTTGCAAACCCTACATCCAGCTTCATTTAGAGCCGGGTTCATGACAGGCCCCGAATCTCTCTCTCTCTCTCTCTCCGGAGTCCGGCCACAATGAGGATCCAGTGTCCAATTGAAGAATTGCCGGGGCCTGGCCTGTTGGGGCTCCTGAGGAGCAGAGGCCGGAAACGGCACAACAGACAGGTCTGAAACCTGGTGGCTCAAAGAGGACGAAGTCCAAGGCTGGCCCAATGTTCACAGGGGAAGGAAAGGCAAGCATTGGGCTTATTATGGACAGGAGCAGAAAGAGGCACAGAGGCGGCTGGACATTCATTCCTGGAACTCCCCGACACTGGACGCGGCTGGGCCCGGTCTCTTCGGAGGCATTCATAAGGGTTAGTTAGGTGAAAGGAGGGTAGGAGAGGAGGGGTCTCTGTGGCAAAGGAAACCCCCCTCCCCCCCAAAAAAAAAACCCCCCAAAGATTGTCTCAACTGCTTGAGGGATTCGTCCCTCCTTTGTCTCTTTCTGCAGAGGCAGCAGCAAAAAGCTCCCTGCTCAATTCGCCCGCAGGAGCCTCATCTTGCAGGCACGGATCCCTGGGCACAAAGAGCGGAAGACGAGGAACAGCCGCAGGCAGCGAGAAGTGGGCTAATGGCAGCCCACCGGCACAGGCGCAGAACAAAAGCAGGGAGCGCACCGGCCCCTCTCGCCCGTCCCCTCCTCCTGCCAGGAGGGATGCAAAAAGGATCGGTTCCCCTGAGGAGCCACTGAAAGAAGGAAGGAAAGAGAAAACAGACGACAAGAGAAAGAAGGAGAGAGTCAATAAAGGAAGGAGAGAATAGAAGACAAGGGAAGAAAGGAGAGAAAAGAAGGAAGGAGAGAATAGAAGAGAAGGAAGCAAGGAAGGAGAGAAGGCAAGAGAAAGAAGGAGAGAGTAGAAGATTAAAGAAGGAAGGAAGGAGAGAAGAGAAGGGAGGGAGGAGAGGAGAATGAAGGAAGGATAGAATAGAAGGAAGGAAGGAGAGAGGAGAACAAAGGAAGGAAAGAATAGAAGACAAGTGAAGGGAGGGAATGAAGAAGGAGAGAATAGAAGACAAGAGAAGGAAGGAAGGAGGAAAGGAAGGAGGGACAAGACAAGAGAAGGAAAGGTGGGTGGGCAACTTCACGGCATCTTCCCTGAGGCTGAAGGTCCCCATCCCGGACTGGGGTTCCACCTGCCTTGAGCGGAGTGTCCACCCCAAAGGCCACCCCCAGCCCCAGGGAGTCCCTGGAAGAAAACCTGAAGCTTCCTACTGAAATATTCATGCCGCTTTTCCCTGAAGCTCTTGAAGAGGAGAGGAAAGCTTTCTTTGCACAGAGGGCCGGGAGGGCAGCGGGGGGGGGGGGGATGCCTGGTGGGCCAGCGATGGAGCCTGGACAGGCTTGTGAGCAGAAGAGAGCCAGGCTTGCTCACGAGAGGGGCGAGTTGGGGCCCAAAACCCTGACCCTCTTGAGCCAACCACCATCTCCATGTCCAGAGGATCCAGAAATCCCTACGCCTAGAGTCGCCACTCTCCCTTGCTCGAAAGCCAGCCCTATCCGACTCTAGAGTTCAGTGCTCATCTCTCTTTATAGCCAAAAAGCCAGCACTGTCTACCTCTGCCAACGTTTCTGTGGACAGGTAGCAAGCGCGACTAGACATTGCAGCGCACGGAAGGCTGTCACCTTTCCCATCAAACCGGCACCTATTTATCTACTTGCAATCTCTTACAGCCAGGTTAGTGGGAGCTGGGACAGATGACGGGCGTGCATGCCGTCACGCAGCACTCCAGGGTCTGGAAACTGGTGACCTGCCGACCTTCCAGTCACCAAGCGGAGCATCTTTACCACTAAGCCAGCGCAGGGCCTAGAATGCAGGCCCCTTCCCTTCGCCCTCCTGTCCAAGGGCCGGGATAGAGCCCAGGCGGGGAGGGAGGCAGTCTCAGGGGTGGGGAGACCCTCCCAGGGGTCTCCTGGCCAGCTAAAGCCCTCCAGGCTGGGAGGGAGGCAGGGATTTCCATCCTGGAGCAAAGAAAAGAATGGACCCCTTTCAGCTTGACTTCTGGGCATTCACACACACACCAAGAGGCTGCCAAGTGCAGGAGTAGCAATATTTTCCAACTTGCAACCGGGACTGAAACACAGCACAAAACCTCCTTTGTCTGGGCAAATCCTCCTCCTCCAGACTTCGGCAGAAGAGCGGTCCCAGCCGGGCATCGGGCGGACGGGGCTTTGGTGGCTCAGTGGTTCAGAAGCTCGCCTTGTGAGCTGGAAGCCAGGCAAGTCGGCAGCTTGAGACCCGGGGACTGCATGACGGATTGAGTGCCCGTCTTGTCCCAGGACTTGGGGCACATGAATGGCACCTCATTTGGGCATCGTTTGAGCGGAGTTTCTCCTGCAAAAATCCTTTCAAACCAGAATAACTTCTGACATGAAATTCGTATCATCATTATCATCTGAGCGAGGGATCTACTGTGGGGATCGGTCCCTTCGATTCCTTCAGGATAGTCCTGTGTTGTGAATCCAACTCTTGCCCCATCATCAGAGGCTATGATGGCAAACCTTGGGACTTTTTGGACTTCAGTGGCCCAAGTCAACAACCCTGTTGATCAGGGCTTCTGGGAATTGAAGTCCAAGAACATCTGGAGAGCCAAGTTTGAGGACCTATGGTAGTGATGGCCAACCTTGGCACTCCAGGTGTTTTTGGACTTCAATTTCCAGAAGCCCAAGTCAACACACCTGCTGATCAGGGCTTCTGGGAAATTCAAGTCAAAGAACAGCTGGAGTGCCAAGGTTGGCCATCACTGCAGCAGAAGAACCGGAGTGGGGGGGTGGGGATAGGTCCCTCCTCCGAGTTCTACCCCAGCGACTTCCAGTAAGAGTCAGCCTCCTCCTCCTCCTCCTCCTCCTCCTCGGATGGCTTGCTGTGCTGCGCATGGCAGCCTGCTGTGGGAACTTACCGCCCTCCGGGGGTGCCTCAGGAAACCACCTCACACGCGGGTGTTTGAGAAATTCAAATTTACTGAGCTGTTCCTCCCAGCACCCAAGCGAAGCCGTTTCCAACCATAGATTCCTCCGCGGGTGTCGGGCGGGGAGAGATTTAAGATTCACGGCTTCGGCAGGGAGAGAGCAAAGCCAAATCTGTCCCGGCAGTAATTAACGCCACAATCTGTTTATGACCTTTTGAGTCAAGCGTGCGGCCAAAGCTGTTAACCGTATTAGCAAATATAATTTAAAGGGAGCATTGGGGGGGGGGAGGCAGGAGCAAAGCCAGGATTAACTCCATCATTAGACTTTCGGCATGCAAGAACGAACCTGTGAAAGAGGAAGGCCTTAGGAGCCCCCCCACCCCCCCGCCCAAGTCACATGGGATATATTGTGGCTTCCAATTTATTTCTTTATAGGCATATTTTATAGATCGGTAAAGGTCACCCTTGCTCAAAAACCAGTTGTGTCTGACTCTAGGGTTCAGTGCTCATCTCTGTTTACAGCCAAAGAGTGAGAGCTGCCTGCGCCTTTGGATGTTTCCGTGGTTCAAGACCCAAATGCCGCACAACGGAGTGAGATCTGTTGATAAACAGGTACTGCTTTGCCAGGAAAGGTAACAGTGTTCTGCATCTAGTCATTCCTGCCACATGACCACAGAAGTGTCTGCAGACACTTTAATACATTTAGGCTGTCACAGTTGATGAAATAACCTACCAAACCAAAGGCCTCTTCATTTGTGTTTTAGACTCACCTCTTTTAGTGTAATTTATTTTGCACTGTAATAAAGTTTGTTGGTGGTGATCATATGGCAGGCATGACTAGAGGCCGAAATGCATGGAACGCTGTTAGCTTTCCTGCCAAAGCAGTACCTTTTTATCTAGTTGCAGTGTCTTGCTTTCAAACAGCTAGGTTGGCAGGAGCTGAGACAGGGACAGGAGCTCACTCCATCACGCAAATGCTCAGGTCTCCAAATGCTGACCTGCCGACCTTCCAGTTGTCAAGTGCAGCATCTTAACCACTAAGCCATCACAGTCCCATGTTTTACACATGCGCACACATGTGCACATGCACACACACACACACAGATAGATAGATAGATAGATAGATAGACAGACAGACAGACAGACAGACAGATAGATAGATATGCCAATTTCCAGCTGCAGCATTGGTGGACGTGATCCAGGAGGGCTTCCTTCCTTCTGTGCTTAAGCAAAGGCCACCATGCACAAAGCACCACCAAACCCACTTCGCAATGGCTAATTTGTGTTGAGAGACCTTTGGAGCAAGCGGGTGGCAGGCACAGAAGACAGGCCAAATATGCTCAGCCTAATTGCTCATGCCGCCCGTGCAAAGTTCGTCACCCATGCTCTTGTAGGGTATGCAAAACAGAACATGCTCCCCCTGGCTGGTTATGCATAGCGGATCTCCCCGGTCGTGTGCAAAATGCCACAGTTTGTACCAATGTTTTAACTGCATCAATGGCTCAAATCTACAGTGGCTGCTGTTTGAAGACTCTGAAGCATTAGATGGATTGTTTGGACTACAGTGGCTCAAGTGGTTAAGACACTGAACTTGAAGACTGGAAGGTTGGAGTTCGATACCCGAGTACTTCACAATGGAGTGAGCTACCGTCTCTGTCCCAGCTCCTGCCAACAGAGCATTTCTAAAGCAAAAAATTGCAAGTAGATCAATAGGTGCTACTTCAGTGGGAAGGTAACAGCATTCCGTGCGCTCCGTTGTCTAAGCATGCCCACGGAAATGTCTGCAGATCCAGGCAGCACTGGTTCTTTGGCTATAAACAGAGATGAGCACTGAACCCTAGAGTCGGATGCAACTGGCTTTCGAGCAAGGGCGACCTTGTATCTTTCCCCCCAACCTGTCAGGCCTTGAGTCCTTGTGCGTTTCCCCCTTCACATGCTGTGCCAAATGCACAGAGGCTACGAATCTCAGGGGACTGTAAAATCCATCCTCAGAACCATGCATTCGACGAGGATTCCTCCTCAAGGAAGCAAGACTCGAGAACAGCCCGGCCTTTTAGCCTGCGGCCGGCCCACTTCTTCCTCCCGGCCCTGTCTGGATGTAGAGTGAAAGGTCAACTGGACCTGCCTGGTAAGGAAATCTTGGCGGACACAGGCCAACTGGACAACTTGGGCACAAGGGGAAGCTTTGGCAGAAAGACAAATTAACCTGGTCAGTTAACCTCACGAGCTGATTTGGCTGATGGTCCCCCGGGGGAAGTTTTATGGCAGGGTTGAAACTTTACTGTTGTTTTTGCAAGTGGAGCCACTCCCTGGATTAAGCTGTTCTTTCTCTCAGCACCTCCAATGCTCAACAGACGCAAGTCTCACCAGAACGTCAAAACAACCTGTGACACCTCTTAGACAGATTCAAGAGAGTCCTTTGCCTCTGCAATGCTGAAAACTATTGCCGAAAGCAACCTTGGACTGCCCAAATGAAGCCACTTTCTTGGCTTTGACGTTGGCCAACGCCAAGTCCTCATCGGTGCAGATTTCTGGTTCTTCTTTCATGTCCCGATCAAACCCTGGACTGCCCAAATGAAGCCATTTTCTTGGCTTTGCTGTTAGCCAAACTCAAGTCTTCATTGGTATATGTTTCTGGCTCTTCTTCTTTCATGTCCTGATCAAATCCTGGACTGTCCAAATGAAGCCACTTTCTTGGCTTGGTCCTTGGCCAAACTCAAGTCCTCACCGGTCCATTTTAAGGTGAGATGGGAGGGTGGATAGAGACAAAAAGGCACATGCAGAATGGGAAGAGGGCCCCCACGTAAGCACATGAACACGCACCCTGCTTTCAACCTGGCTAAGCAGGTCTTGTGGGCTTTGAACCATCTCATAAGCCTGTCAGATCTTTTCAAGCCAACTTCCAGAAAATGAATCCAACTGGAATTTAACATGCCTGTGACTTTTGGAAGAGCGTTAACCTTCTGAGCTGCAATTGCCTTATCCTTCCTTATTTCACCTGCTAAAAATAATAAATTTCACATCAGAAATTAGTCTGGGTTGAAAGGATTTTTGCGGGAGAAACTCCGCTCAGGGGACGCCCAAAGGAGGCTCTTGTCTCCAACAGTTGGGACAGAGATGGGTGCTCAATCCGTCATGTAAACCCTGGGTCTTGAACTGCCAACTTGCCATCCTTCCAGCTAACAAGGCAAGCTTCTTAACCCCTGAGCCACCACAGCCTCTCCTGGCTCCACTATCACACATCATTTTGACCAGTGTCTGTAGTTAAAATGTAGGGGAAACAATGATGGATCCAAGCAACTTTGTCAAGGCCCCAAATAAATCGTCCCCAATTCCCAAAACAAACTGGAAAGTCTTGATCTTCCATCTGACATATTTTGGCTGAGAAGAAAAGGGAGAGTTCGAAGGAGGCTGTTTTTAACACTGGCTTCGGCTGCGATTGACAGAATGAGTCCCCAGACTAAGAACAAACACAAGCAAAAGAGAAACCGCTTCTCTTTTAGCACCATAGACCAATTATGGCGAACCTTGGCACTCCAGGTGTTCTTAGAATTCAATTTCCAGAAGCCCAAGTCTCTGTGAATCCACACTACTGCGCAGTAAACCCATCCGTGTGGGCCTTGGGCTTCTCGGAATTGAAGTCCAAGAACACCTGGAGTGCCAAGGTTCGCCATCACGGCCGTAGACCCAGCTGGGGCAGACAACTCTTTCACAGCAGCCATTTTATTTCCTGGACATCCACCAGGTAAGCGAAGGAGGCAGCCTTGATGGTTACGAGTCCTTTCTTTCCTAACACAGGGAGACCCTCAGCGCCAACCTCATAAGTCAACTGGCAAAAGCCATATTGTGCAAATAACAATAATGCTACCTGGAAGAACATCTCTCTTAGGAACATATTCTGAAACCATGCGCAAGACCAAGAATGGCAAACAAGGCCTCAATGAGGAAACCAGCCTGTGCGGTTGCCTTCATGGACGACGGCCCTTCGAACCCACCCAAAGAAGCGACAGGAGTCCAGGAAGGGTTCGTGGCCAAATAACGGGCCTTAATCTTTCAGGTGCCACGAGGCCCTTCCTGTTCCGGCGTACTGCACAGCGCAACGGCTGGCCAGCCAAATAGAGATGGCTCAAATCCAAAGGGAAGGGAGGAGTCCCCCCAGCCCTGGAGAAAACTGGGGTGGGGGTGGGAAATCAGCCCCCCTCCCCACCCTCAGAGGGAATCCAGGGCGAGGATATCCCCGCCCCCTTTTCCCCAGGCAGGCTCTTTCCTAGCGCAAAAACATCGGCTACGTCTGCTGCAAAACACGAAGCTCCGCGCCTCGACTTGGGAGGAAATCTGGCAAGGCCACTCACACCCGCCGGTGCGCTGCAGTGGCTTCACTTTGCAATTCTGAGTCAACTGCATGGCCTGCTTTCCTTATTGTGCACTGCAGGCGTCAAGAGGCCTCCTTTCACGGGAGACAAGCCAAGCCCCAGAGAGAAACGCCACCCACTGATCTGTGCAGCAGAAGCCCCCCCCCGGGGGGGGTGGCCTTCCTGAGGGCTTCTAGGATCACACAACATGATCAGCACTTAAGAGGAATTGACTTAGGCTTCTGGGAATTGGAGTCCCAGAACCAAAGGGTTGGAAACATTGGTCTAGACTCTAGGCCAATGATGGCTAACCTTGACACTCCAGGTGTTCGTGAATTTCAATTCCCAGAAGCCCTGGTCAGCAGGAGAGCTGACTTGGGCTTCTGGACGTTGAAGTTCAAGAACACCTGGAGAGCCAAGGTTGGCCATCACTGGTCTAGGCCACAGGTTCTCCAACTTGGCACTCCAGCTGTTCTTGGACTTCAGTTCCCAGAAGCCCAAGCCAGCACACCTGCTGAGCTGGGCTTCTGGGAACTGCAGCCCAAGAACATCTGGAGAGCAGTGTTTTCTGATCCCTGCTCTAGAAAACCATCTCCCACCCATGTTAACACATTGCAAACGAAGCACTGTGTGAATGTGGAGAGACACAGAATCCACTGATGAGGACTTGGGTGTGGCCAACGACCAAGCCAAGAAAGTGGCTTCGTTTGGTTGGATCGGCACATGGAAGAAGAATGGGTTACCAAAGGAAACTGCACGGGAGACCACTGCAAGGCCACAGTGCAGCAACACACACACACAACTACACACTCACACAACTGGGTCCTTGCATTGCCTGTTATCTGTATCGCTCCCACAACGAGGAGACCTTCCTCCTTCGAGCCCCGAAGCACAGGCTTGGCTAAAGCTAAGCTAGACTTAGTTAGGTAAAGGTCACCCACGCTCAAAAGCCAGTCGTATCCGACTCTAGGGTTCAGTGCTCATCTCTGTTTCAAAGCCAAGGAGCCAGCGCTGTCTGCATCTGCAGATGTTTCTGTGGACCTGTGGCAGGCATAACTAGACACTGCCATTTACCTTTCCACCAAAGCAGTCCCCATTGATCTACTTGCACTGTCTTGCTTCCGAACTGCTAGGTTGGCAGGAGCTGGGACGGACGACGGGAGCTCACTCTGTCACGCAGTATCCGGGAATCGAACTCCGACCTTCCAGCCAGCGAGCTCAGAGTCTTAACCACTTGAGCCACCGCAGTCCTGCTCGACTTAGTTAGGCTGGGCTAAAAACACACTGGCCAGTTGACAGCCGGTGACGCAGGACTCCCAGGTCTCAGCCGGTCGCCTCCCAAGTTTGGAAGGGTTTGTCCCGGAAGAGATGCTTTGGATGCTCAATGCAGCCTGTGTTGATCCCCACAAGCGCTGGTCTGGGGTCCAGCTTCTTCTTTGCAATCACTGCCCCCTTCATCTCCCTCCCCCTCTCTCTCTCCCCCCCCTCGGCTTTCCTAAGTCAACCCCCTGTGCCGAGGAAGGCCTGCGGCCACGATTAACTTCGTCATGTACTTGGAAGGCGAAAGATTAGTTTGGAAGCCACTTTGCGTTCCTTTTATAAAACCTTATTAAAGCATTTGCCCCTTCTGGGCAGGAGAGCAGAAAATAGCACCCTTTCGACCCCCACCCCCCAGGATGCATTGCAAACAAGCGGCCCTGTCTACACTCTACGGCGGGAGTTCCCAAACTGAGGCCTGTGGGCCAGATGTGGCCCACGGTGCCATTTCGTGTGTGGGGGGCCAACCCTAGCTTTAAAAGGTTGAGAACTCCTGATCCACACAAATGGGTTTACTGTGCATATATGCAGTGAACCCATTCCTGTGGATTCACAGAGAACCGTGAAGAACAGCGACAGTTACAGGAAAGCAACCTGTCCTTACAGAGCCCAAGGGGCACTGGGGTTAAACTACTATCCTGCAGCCAGAATGTCATGAGTTCAATCCCGACCAGGGCTCCAAGTTGCCTTTAGCCTCTTTCATCCTTCAGAAGTCGGTTGAATAACGTTAGTAAAGGTAAAGGTTTCCCTTGCTCGAAAGCCAGTCGTATCCGACTCTAGGGTTCAGTGCTCATCTCTGTTTCAAAGCCGAAGAACCAACGCTGCCTGCTTCTGCAGATGTTTCTGTGGACATGGGGCAGGCATGACTAGGCACCGGACCGCCCGGAACACTGTTTACCTTCCCACCGAAGTGCTCCCCATTTCTCTTCTTGCAATTTCTTGCTTTCCAACAGCTAGGTTGGCAGGAGCTGGGTCAGAGACGGGCACTCATTCCGTCCTGCAGGACTCAGGAATCGAACTGCTGCCCTCCGCCACCCCACCCCCCCAGTCAGCATCTTTGCCACTTGAGTCACTGCAGTTAATGTTAATGAGGGCAAAATGCTCTTTAACTTGTGAACCACCCAGACAGGGGACTCAGGGCCATGAGCGGTGTATATAGAAGTGTCACTGCTATGGAGGAAAAGAAGGAAGTTTGACACACATTCCCCCCCCCCCATTGCACAGCCCACCAGTCTGTGACTGAGTTATGCTATGACTCCCATGGACTGCCACGCCAGTGCACGAGCCTGGACTCTTCAGGCCGAGAGTGAGGGAGGGGGCTGGCAAGCCCCTGCCTGCCTCCCCCTCCCCTAATTCAAACCACAGCGGGAAAGCCCTCCGCCCACTCTTCCCTCACCCGCCCTTCATTGCTCTTCCTCTGCAACACCTGAGGGTGATTACAACAGGGATCACCTCGAAAGGTGTCGATGGTCATCACACAAATGGAATCACCTGTACAGGTTTCTATGGTGACCACAAATAGATTCATCGGTAGAGATTTCGATGGTCATCACAGATGGAATCACCTGTGTATGTTTCCATGGAAATCACAAACGGAATGACCTGCAAAGGTGTGGGGGTGCTACACAGGCTACAGGAACAAGGCAGGTTCAGACCCTCTCGGCCACTGGAAAACCAGCCCCTCCCCCCAACCAAGTGGCCAATTCCTTCCCCAGGTGACCCTAAAGAAGAGCAACAGTTACAGGTAAACCCCCTCTCACTAGAGCGCCCTGGTGGCCAAGGGGCTAAACTGCTGTAAAGGTAAAGATTGCCCTTGCTCGAAAGCCAGCCATATCTGACTCTAGGGTTCAGTACTCATCTCTGTCTATAGCCAAAGCACCAGCGCTGTCAGCATCTGCAGATGTTTCCGTGAACATGTAAACTGCTGTGCTGCAGGCTGAAGCATCGGGAGTTCGATCCTGACTTGGGGCTCGAAGTGGAGTCAGCCTCTTTTCCCTCCTTCCGAGGTGGGCGAAATGAGGATCCTGACACATTAATGGGGTTCAAAATGCAAATGGCCTGCGAAACCTCCCAGAGCAGGAGATTTATTTATTTATTTCTCACATTTCTACCACCAATCTTTTAAAGCCAGGTGGATGCTCCCTCAGACAGCTTGGGGGGGGGGGGCTGGATGGCCATTTTGCCCTTCTTCTGCCCCACAGCACTTCCTGGTGTGGTCCAGGAGGTGGCGGAGCCACATGGAGTGGCACTGTGGGCCACATCTGGCCAGCGGGCCGCAGGTTGAGAATCCCTGATCTAGAGAGTGCTACTTGAGGGTGGGCCAGAAGGGTCATTACTAACACACACAGTCACACCAAGAGCAGGCGAAGCGCCCAGTCCTCCCCCCCGCTCCAGGTATGTCTCCCCGCGGCTCACCTGGGACATCTGGGGTCGGAAGTTGACGTCGCGCAGGTCGACGGCGCCGGGGGCCAGGTGGTGGAGCAGCTGGCAGAGGAGGACGCCGTCGCGGAGCGCCTGGGCCAGCTCGAAGACCACGGCCGAGGGCCAGGCCAGGCGGTGCTGGGCCGGCAGGACTTGGCAGTCCGTCAGCCACCGCCCGCACTGGCGCCATTCCTCCATCGCCCCCCTCCGATCGCCCTAAGCCCACGACAACGGCGCCGGCGCCCCGCACCATCCCCGCCCGGCCCCCGACGGCCCCCGGAGCGCCTCGGGCATGGCCAGGCGGCGGGGCGGCGGCGGCCCGGACCGCGGCTCCGAACGGGGGGCGGCCAGAGGGTCCCTCACCTGCCCGTCCGCCCGGCGAACAAAGAGCCCCGACGCCCAAGAGGAGGAGGACGAGGAGGACGAGGCGGCTTCGGCTTCCCTCCGGCGGACGGGGCGGGCGGGTGGAGGGAGGAGGAGCTCCAAGATGAGGGGGAGGAGCTCTCTCCAGGCCCCGCCCACGCTGGAGGAGCAAGAGGAGGCGGCCCTCTGACCAAGCCCCCCCTCCGTCCCTTCCCCGGCGCCTCCCCCCTCTTTGGAAAGAAGCCCCTGGCCGGCTGCCCTCCCCCCCCCTTACGGGTGCGCGCCTGCGCGCTTGTGCTCGTCTTTCTTCCCCGTGTGTGGGAGGGGGGGACGCTTGAGTTGGTGCCCCCCCCCACCCCGGGGCTGAGTGGAGTTCTTTCTACCCCCCTCCTTCCGCCAGGGAAGGAAGGCCATGGACAGAGCAGACCCTGCGGCCCCCTCCCTCCCTGCTTCCAGGGTCATGGGGCGGGGCACCCTTAGGACCTCGGAGGACCCCCCTCCAGCCCTCGATAGGGGACGTAGCGGGGGGGGCAGGGCAAGCCTACGGGACCCGAAACCACAGAGGGGTCGCCCTCTCTTTCTCTTGGTCAGCTCCCAGCTGGGAGGGGGGAGGGGCTGTTGGCTGTGCCCGGATTCCCCCCCTCCCATACAAAAGGCAGGGTGGGTAGTAGCGTTTCTCCCCATCGCCCCCCGCCGGGCTCCCACCCCTCTCCCGCCCTGCCTTCCGAGGGGGGATTTTCCTAGACCTAGGAGAATTTTGGGGCATTTTCCTAGGCACAGAGAGGGAGAACGGCTGCCCCCTCCCGGCCAAAGGACCCCTCGACCGACCCCCCCCCCCCCCGGGGCAAGCGAGACGGGAAACGAGCCCCACTTCTCGAAAGCGCTTCAAGCCGACGAAACCGAAACGCAGCGACGGCACTTTGAAGACGAACCGTTATTAATATAGTTTAATGTGAGCTCCCGTAGCGGATGTAACAGGAGAGCTTTGTATCACGGATGTAACTTGCATGTAACTGGTATCACAGATGTAACTTTGTATTGCGAATGTAACAGGAGAGCTTTGTATCGCAGATGTAACTATAGCAATTAGTCTTTAAAGTACTGTACTGTATAGCAGAGTTAGTCTTTAATAATAAAGTACTGTATAGCAATTAGTTTTTAATAAAATAGGAGTCTTTAAAGTACTACAGTGTTTTTTATTTTATTTTTGTTTTCTGATATGACCACAGTCTAACGCGGCTTCTATTCCACACACACACACACAGTCATTGGATGTAACTGTATCACAAATGTAACTTTGTATTGCGAATGTAACAGGAGAACTTTGTAGCGCGGATGTAACTTTTTGTCGCGGAGGTAACGGGAGATCGCGTCCAGTCCGGGGCGTCTTGTTGGGGACCCCCTTTGGAGTGGGAAACGGGTTCCATCCAAGCCTCGGACTTCAAGCTTCACCGGACGAACTGCCTGCCTGCCTTTCACTCTCTCTCTCTCTGCTCCACCTCTTCCTGGGCGGGGCCTGCTCCCGAGGCTCCTCCCCCCTGTCCCCCCGCCCTCCTGCCTGTCTAGTCGCCGGAGCAACGGCCGCCGTCGGTGTCCCCCCCGGGGCGGTCGGGGGGGTGGGGATGAGCGGGGGCGTGCCGGGGTGCCGCCGGGCGCCGCTGGCGGAGAAGGCGCTGTCGGAGGCCTTCGGGCGGCTCCGCTTCCAGGACACGTCGCGGCTGGTGTGGCGGCAGCAGCAGGACCAGCTGGCCCGGCCGGGCTCCGGGCTGCCCCCGCCGGGAGGCTCCTTCCTCGGCCGCAGCCGCAGCGCCCGCTACGCCCGCTACGGCAACCCGGCCGTCGTGGTCCCGGACCGGCAGCGGATGATGGACGGGCCGCAGGGCGCGCGCTCCGCCATCTGCGCCCTCATGTGAGGCGGCGGGGGGGCCCCGGCCCCACCCCACGGCAGCGCCCAACGCCTCCGTTGACCCCACCCCATCCCACCCCTCTGGTTGGGAGGGGGCAGATGCGACCCCCGTGGGAGGGGGCTCCTTGGCCGGTCTCACCACTCTGAGCCCCCCCCCCCCCCCCCGCTTGGCGTGAGGTGAAGTCTACAGCGGAGCTTTAAAAGGCGAAGCCCCCCAAGACTCCCCCCTCCCCACCAGAGGACTTTTTCGTGGTACCCTCCAAGCAACCGACGGGGCTTCTTTCTCCTGGAGCATCGTCTTGGGCCTCTTTCCGGCATCATCATCATCATCTTCACTTAAGGCAGCTTGCGTCCAGACTCCAGGAACTTCCAACCCACTCCTCCAAATTCTCCCCCCCCCCTCCCAACATCATCTTGGTTTTCTTTCTTCCCACATCACCACCTTCACTTAAGGCAGCTTGGGTCCAGGAACCTCCAACTCACACTCTCCAAAGACCTCCAGAGCATCATCTTCTAATCTAGGCCTTCTATCCATCATCATCATTGCCTGCGGCAGCTTCGGTCCAGGAAATGCCAATGACTGTTTTGTTTCAGTGTGTCGGAGTCCCCCACCCTAGGAACATTCCCCCCCCCCATCCCCGTTCCCTCTCTTTGGGACTTATCAGAACAATTTAAAATGAAATAAAAAATATATATAGAAAGCATCGGTCCTTGTCTTGTTCCCAGAGGTGGCTTTCTCAAGTTCTCCTGCCTGGCCAGGTTATCCTGCTATGCTATGGTAATAGAGTACACCAGGGATTCTCAACCTGCAGCCTGTGGGCCAAATGCAGCCCATGGTGCCATTTCATGTGGTCCCGCACTGCCTCCCAACATCTGGAAGGGCCATGTCATGGAGGAAGGGCAATATGGACATCCAGCCCCCGAAGCTGTCTGAGGGAGCGTGACCTTGCCCCCAGTTTTAAAAGGTTGAGAACTGGAGTAGACCCTACTGCCAGTGACTCTACAGTGTCAGGCGGCAGTTAACTAACCTGACAACCCTGAGGACTAGCGGTGTTGGCGAAGTCCACAGGGAAGGGTGATGGTCACCAAGTGGATTAAATGGTCCCACTTGAATCCCTCTTGATGGAGGGCAGCAGCTTCATCCATCCTGGCCTGGAGAAGATGATGATGATGAGGACTTTGGGTGCCAAAAGGGCTCAGGACTAGAAAGTGACTGGCGGAACTGGATCCGTGGTACTATGGGGGTCACACTCTGATGCAGATGGTAAATGGAAGGCCACTGCATTCTATTCTCAGGGCAGTCACCATGGCTGATCATCATGATGATTGCCAAAATTCGGAATCAGATATGGCACAAGAATAAGTCTTAAAGGGCTACAGTACTTTGGTTCTGCTTATTCTCTCATATGGAGAAACAAGGTTCTCCAGCTGAACCCCTGGCACCCCAACATGGGCTCTGCCACAGCCCAGTAGATAAATAGGGACCAAAAGATCTGGGGACATGAAAAGAGCATCATTCGGGCACCCCCTGAGTGGAGTTTCTCCAGTCAAAATCCTTTCAACCCAGAATAATTCCCGACATTAAATTATTATTATTCCAACTCAGAGATTCTGTAATTCTATGACCCTCGGGTTCAGCATATCCATCTGTAAAAATAGCCTCCCTCCCCTCCTGCACACAAGAGGAATCCCATAAAGAGTCGCCATTGTTGGCTGCTACTCATATCCAAGCATACATTTTTCCTGGAAATCGTTTTCTCAGTTGATGGATGTGTCTCTGGTAACTCAGTCCTGGCACAAAACACATACATTACCCTGAATAGGTGGTGGAGGTTGAGTTTGAGGTGGTTGAGTTTGACGCAGTGGTGGGATGTCAAAAATTTTACTACCCCACCGTGAGGTAATCACAGTGTCGGCAGAGCTAACATCATGATGTCATGATGTCATGGGAAAGGCCAAAGAAAAATAATAAATAATAAAATAAAAATAAGCACACACACAAACACCTCTACTTTGCTGTCTTCCGATCTGACTGGCCTCTTCAAGGCAGTGTTAAAGATTTAATGAGATGTTGCTTTCTTCAGTGATTTCAGTTCTATAGCTTAGAGGTTTCAGCTCTAGATTAGAGCGATCTCAGCTCCCCGTTACACACTTCTATGGCCTTTGCTCTTTTTCTCACAATTCCCAGAGTGGCTTGGCAGGTTGAGGCAAGATGTGTCTTCCTGGCTTCTGGACTTCATCAGTCTTCACTTTGGTCCGCGTCTAATTTGCCGTCTTTGGTCCTTAGCCCAGGCCTCGTCAAGGCAGTGCTAAGGACTTGATCCGATGTTGCTTTCTTCAGTGATTTCAGCTCTTTTTTTTATAGTGATTCAGCTCTACCTTAGCTATCCCAGCTCCCTGCTACACTCTTCTTCCATGGCCTCCACTTTCCCCCCAACCTTCCTTTACCCTGCTTAGGTGTTAAGAGAGATATGAGTGTAACTGATTCCCACACACACACACATACCACCACCACCACCCCCACAAACTGACAGTGGCTTGGCGAATTCAGGTAAATATTCTGTCTTGCTGACTTCCTACCTGGATAGGGATGACCTCATTCTGGACTTCATCAGTCTTCCCTTTGGTCCACATCTAATTTGCCGTCTTCTGTCCTTAGCCCTGGCCTCTTCAAGGCAGTGCTAAAGACTTGATCCGATGTTGCTTTCTTCAGTGATTTCAGCTCTTTTTATTATAGTGATTTCAGCTCTTACGTTGCCACTCTGAGGTGAATGAATGCACTCTATGGGAATACCACCACCACCACCCTGGCCATAAACTCTGACTGTGGCAACACCCTAAATGGGTGGATTGCAGGCCAAGATTCAATTGTCCAGGCTTGACCTTGGGATATTCAATTACTGAGATTCCAAGCCTTGGAAGTACTAAAAATGAAGTCAGTATTTTAAAAAATGACCTCCTGGAAAGCCATATTAATTCAGGCAATGATTAAGCTCTGGCCACTGGCACAATTAAACATCCATTCCTTGTTTTTAATCACAATTCCTTGAAAAGGTGCTCATACCAATTAGCCTTAAGATTGCTCTCCACATAAGACACACTCAGACCTTAAAGGGCCTTGTCAGCCAACCTTTATTTTCCTTTACTTTTAACATGAATGGCTTTAAATTTGGTTGGCCTGTGGGGAGCCTGGGCCTTATAGAGAGCCTTGGTATGTGAACCTGGTATACATGTCTGATTTCACTTTACTTTCAGGCCAGCTGAATTATATGCAATGGTGGCCAGAAAACCTACATTATAACAGCAATTATACTGTATACTGCCTCCTACTGCTTAGCTTAGGGCACTGATTAGTTTAGAAGGTAAATTAATGTTCCACCCCAATATGCCCGACACTCACTTTAGCAACCTCAGACAAATGGATGAATCAAGCTTGAGCCTTGTCAGGTTCAAACTCACATCAGCACTTTTGAGTTGGATTAACCAATTGCGACTAAGGCTTATGTACTTTTTGCAAAAATTTTATATCTTTTAGCATTTAAAATATGGTTAGCCTGTAAAGGGAGGGGAGGGGTGTTCCATAGGCCGCCAGGAATGTGATCCCATTGTGTTGAAATTACGTGTGGGAAATTGAACTTAACTGCTAGGCCTTGGTTTTAATTTTAAAATGCCTTCCTTGAAAAGCTTCAAAGGTCAGAAATGAACACTTGATTCCCCCCCCCCTCAATTAAATCTTTTTGCTGGCCTTACTGTGGGGAAGTTATACTGTTTTAAACCAGTCAAGGAGACTAATCTATGGGTGATTTCTAACATATAGTAATTTCATGCCAGAATTTATTCTGGGTTGAAAAGATTTATGCAGTAAGAAACTCACCAGTCCTACAAATTGACAGATGGCTTGGAGTTCAGACTGGCTTTCCGTCTTCCTACCTCCTGAAGCAAATTGGCCTCAGTCTTCTCTTTGGTCCACCTCTACTTTGCTGTCTTCTGATCTGACTGGCCTCTTCAAGGCAGTGTTAAAGATTGAATGAGATGTTGCTTTCTTCAGTGATTTCAGTTCTATAGCTTGACAGGTTCAGGTAAGATTTGTCTCACTGGCTTCTGGACTTCATCAGTCTTCCTTTTGGTCCACATCTAATTTGCCGTCTTCTATCCTTAGTCCTGGCCTCGTCAAGGCAGTGCTAAGGACTTGATCTGATGTTGCTTTCTTCAGTGATTTCAGCTCTTTTTATTATAGTGATTTCAGCTCTTACGTTGCCACTCTGAGGTGAATGAATGCACTCTATGGGAATACCACCACCCCCAGCCATAAACTCTGACTGTGGCAACACCCTAAATAGGTGAATTGCAGGCCAAGATTCAATTTTCCAGGCTTGACCTTGGGATATTCAATTACTGAGACCCCAAGCCTTGGAAGTGCTAAAAATGAAGTCAGTATTTAAAAAAAATGACCTCCTGGAAACCCATATTAATTCAGGCCATGATTAAGCTCTGGCCACTGGCACAATTAAACATCCATTCCTTGTTTTTAATCACAATTCCTTGAAAAGGTTCTCATATCAATTAGCCTTAAGATTGCTCTCCACATAAGACACACTCAGACCTTATAGGGGCTTGCCAGGCAACCTTTATTTTCCTTTACTTTTAACATGAATGGTTTTAAATTTGGTTGTCCTGAGGGGAGCCTGGGCCATATAGTGGGCCTTGTCTGTGAAACCAGTATACAGGTACATATAATCTGATTTCCCACCATTCAGATCATTTTACTTGAATATGCAGTGGCCATGAAAACCTACATTATAGCAACTTTTACTTAAATCCTGCCTCAGCAGATTCAGCAGTTTAAAAGGTGACTTAATGTTTTACAATATGCTGGAGACTCATTTCACCAACCTGATGGATGAATCAACCTTGAGCCATCAAGATCAAACTCACATTAGCACTTTTTGACTTATGGTTTAACTCGGGGTTGGTATCACTTATTTTGCTATTTATACCTTCCAGCATTTTAAACAGGGTTAGCCTGTGGGGAGGAGTTCCATAGGCCACCAGGAATGTAGTCCCATTATGCTAAAATTATGTGTGGGGGAAAATGGGAATCCAACAGGTAGGCCTTGGTTTAGCTTTAAAGCGCCTCCCTTGGAAGACCTCCAAGCGCCAGAAACCAACACCTGAGGCCACTCTCCTCACACGATTTACTGGCCTTACCATGAGAGTCAGGGTTAAACCAGGCTTAAACTAGTCAAAGCCACTGAATGTATATAGGTGGCTTCTGAGGTACTTCACTGAGAAACTTGGTTTTCCTCAGAAACTCAGAGTGGCTTGGAGAGTTCAAATGAGTTTTCCTGCCTTGTTAGCTTTTCCCGCCTTTTTCTAGGCTTCCTCAGTCTTCCCTTTGGTCCACCTCAGGTCCACTGCCGTTCGTTCAAATGGCTGGCTTCTCCCTTGGCTGCTTCTCCAGCTTCCTCAGAGGAATCTTCCTGCTCTTCCCTTCATAGGGATACTTCAGCTCTTCTCCTCAGCTTCTCTTCCACAGCCTTCCTCTCTTCCCGCTCCTCTCTCTTCCTCAGCTCTTTCAAAATGGCCCAGGAGGAACAGGCTGCCCTCCTTAAATAGTCTCCAGCCAAGGACACACCAGCCAATCAGATTCAGCCAGCAGAGTTCAAAGGGACCAATGGATGTTGAGGGAATGTTCACACCAAAGCCAATCAGATCCTACGAATTTTGATCCCTAGGCTTAGTCACTGAGGGAAGGGGCTGCAGGGGCCCCTGAGGGGTTAAGAAGCGCGCCTTCTTAGCTGGAAGGCAGGCACGGTTGTTATGTTGCTAAGTATATAGACTATAAAGAATAAAGGTTTCCCTTGCTCAAAAGCTAGTCGTGTCTGACTCTAGGGTACGGTGCTCATCTCTGTGTCCACTGCACAGTGGTGGGATGTCAAAAAATTTACTACCCTACCGTGATGTCATTACAGTGTGGGCGGAGCTAACATCATGACATCATGGGCGGAGCCAATGTAATGACATCATGATGTTGTGGGCGGGGCCAAAGAAAAATTAATAATAATAAAATAAGCACACACACACACACCCCTCAACCCACCCACCCACCCACAACACAAACCCGTAAATTAAATAAATAAATAAAAAAAATACATTAAAATACTCCCAAACAACCCACACACAAATCAACCAGAGCTTTTAAACCAGAGCTTAAACCTTATTCTGGCTAATCTTTCTCACACTAGGTCAGATGGAAGGAACTACAGAATGAACTCACCACAAGATAGCTTCATTTTGGCACTTTTCAACTTTTCAACAGTTAAAGAAATTAGGTACTAAGTCTTTGCCTAACCAGTTCTCTAGGATAAAATGCCTTAATGTAAATGTAAAACAGCTGTACATCCTTAAGGGTGCTCCAATTGGAACAGCAATTGGAACAGCACAGGTGTGGCTTATTGATGAGTTAACTCCAAGACTTTGCTTAAAAACCCCAAGCCAGGCCGCCAGGCCTTTTTAGAAACTGTGGTAGTACATCAATATAGGTAAAGGTATTAAATACACATTAAAATACACACAGACACACCACATCCAAAGGTGAGTCACTTACCCTGGGGAGCAGGCTATAGGGAGCTTCAGGCTAGCAGCTTCTCTTCCTCCCCCCCCCCCCCCGCTTGTGAGGTCAGCAAGGAGACCGTGCATACACACCAAGCACTGTAGGCGTGCATGCACACTAAGTGCTTGGCGCACATGCGCAGCAGGGGAACCAAGGTGGTGGCCGATGATGGAAGCTTCAATGCGATTTACATGTGCCTTCTTGAGAACTGCAATGTTGGCCACAGTCATCCCACTTGATGTTTGAGATGGACCTTAGCTTCTGTTGGTGAGAGCACTCAACGTTTTTGATGTACATGTTTCGTGTCAGAGATTGGGTTGAGAGGATGCTTGGGGGGGGGAGATGCTAGAATGGGCTCCTTTCATGTCCCCCATTGTGCACTTCTTGGGGAATTGAACCCAGCCCTTTCGGTCTCCATGCTCAGTGCTTTGAGCCGAGGAGCTATGCTTTTTGATGCTTTGGCGGCGGAGGATCATGTTTTACAGCCATACAGTAACGCGGAGAGAACAACAGCTTGGTTATACCGCGAGCTTAGTCTGGATTGTTAAATCTTTGTGCATGGAGACCTGGTGCGATAGACATCCAAAGGCAGAGGTGGGCAAGCGCTGATTCTCTTCATCACATCCTGTTCACAGGTGCAGTTTTTAGACAGGATGCTACCCAGAACGACAAACGCAGGAATGAGACGATACCTCTTCTAGGTCACTTTAAAAATTCAAAACTCTGCAAGCTTTTGTAACTCAAGTTACTTCTTCTGGCCAGGGGTGTGGTGGCTATGCTCAAAGGGCACTGGACAGGGAGGGAGGGAGGGGCACCTATGGGGGTGGTGGGAATACATGACACCATGGATTGCAGCTGCCAGATGACATACTTCTGCCCACCTCTGGGGGGCGCCAGTCACTGGGGCGCACCGGGACTTATCCCTGTGACCCAAATAGCCAGGATGGGCCTGTTCTCCAGTCTCTGATTTTTCTTTTCCGTTTGAATTCATCCCATGCAATTAATTATTTATTTATATTTATCGCCCTCCTCCCCGAAGGGACCCAGGGCGATTTCCAACAATTTTAAAAACACTTTAAAAAAATTAAAAACTTAATTAAAAGCTAAGTATTATAACTTGGACATACTGGGGGTCAATCCATCCAACTGGCTGGGGAAATTGGACCATCCACTCCCCAGACCAGACCTGCCAGCCAGAGTTTTCACTCCTTTCCTGAAGGACAGCAACTCCGTCTGCAGGCGTAGCTCTGTCGGGAGGAGGCTCCACAGGGCCGGAGCGGACACCGAGAAGGCCCTCCTTCTCGTGCCAGAGAGATGCGCCTCTCTGGCCAATGGCACAACCAGAGAGCCTCTCCGGTCCGCTCTGGTGGGCCGGGTAGATGTCCTTGAGGTATCGGCTTGTCTGTCCATCCCCCCGCCCCTGCCCAGTGGTGAAGCAAATCTAAACCCAATAAAGTGTCCCCCCCATCCCCCCAGTTTGTTCACATGTGCATGATGACTGACGGGGCTCTGGAAATTTGAGTATTTGTTCCTTTAATTTTTTTTTCCAAACTGCTCTACTTTAAAACAAGGTACAGAGAAAGAGGGGAGAAAAGACCCGACATGGAAGGCGACTAAGAATATACAAATAAAACATGCTTTGTCCGGAAGTTACCAATCCATACCTGTAAAGCCCAAAAGTCTGTACAAAAAAGGAAAAAAAAAACAAAAATCCCCAAACGATGCCCCCCCATCCCTCCCACCCCCACCCACCCCAAACTAAACACACATACAAGAAGCACCGGGCAAGGAAACTATCAAAGATCTATAGCACCTGTTGGTTAAAAAGTCAGATACATTTAAATAAAAAGGACTTCCCAATTCTTTAGAGCTTGGTATTTTTTAAAAAAACAAAAAACCAACAACGCAAACTGCAATTATTATTATTTTTCTCTACTGCTCTTCAAAATGCAGGACAGGTTCTTTTTTTTAAGTGATGGGTGTTAATAAATAAAGTATTTCTATATACACAGGGAAAAAAATGAGGAGGGAGAGAGAAGTCCATTCCGGAGTGTGTCGTCGTTTGCAAAAAGTGCAGGGTCTCCGCGACAAGACTGGGGAGAGGGAAGAGAAAAATAGCTTCTAGAAAATCCACGGACCTTACAAAAAAGAGTTTGGTCTGCCCCCCCACCCACCTCCCCATCCCACACCTTGAGGTAAAGGTTTAGTTTTTTTTCTTTTTGGACACCCAAGCGTCCTCCCGCCCACTGAAGAGCTGCCTCGCGCTTGCAAAAGAGCCGAACGTCCGGGGGCTTCCATTTCCTCGTCCCTCGTCCCGGGGGGTCCGGCGAAGTTCTGCGAATTCGTCTCGGTCCTTGTTTCATAACAGCCGCCAGGACCGGTCCGGAGTCCCGGGTCTCCCCAAGCAGCTCCGTGGCCAAGCCAGGTCTGGAACAGGATAAACACCTCCGATGGAGCCGGGGTACGTCCATTATGGGGGGGGGGGGCTCGTCCAGGATCCTGCTGCATGATGTTCTAGAAGAGCGATGGCGAGGAAACGGGTTCTGCTTCCTTCTGAAGTGGGTGGGTGGGTGGGTGGGTGGCCGGCACGGGGCCTCTCCGTCCCGTCCCCCCCGGGCAGGCCACGATCCACTGGGTAGTGTTGAAAAATTCTCCACCCTCCCAAATTGTGAGTCTGGACACCCCCCCCCCCAAAAAAAAAAAAAAAAAAAAAGAATCCCACGGTCTCCCTGCTCCGGGGGAGGCAAAAGAAGGGTCCAGGCGGAGAAGCCCCCCAGGGAGATTTCTCAGCACCCTGCAGTCCTCGTGCCCAACGCACCAATGGCCGAGATGCCCGGGCGTCGTTCCACACGTCGCTGCTGCCTCCCTCCGCCGTGCTCGAGAACTTTGGGGAAGGGGCACGAGAAGGTCTGCGTCTTAATTGTTCTTCAAAAAAGATGAAAGAAATATCTAAAAAGGTACAATATTTTTTTTAAAAAATAAAAACAGTCCACAGTTGATGAGTTTTCTTAAAAAGGAGAGTCTTCGTTCACCAGGCAGACGGATGGCCCAATTCATGGCCGGGGATCTCTTCTGTAAATTGCCCCCCCTCCCCGGCGCCTGGAAGTGAACGAGGGGCTATATTTCTGTCCCTGCTTTCAAATGGGTGGGTGGGATGCATGCCGGTGGGACGCATCCTGCCAGATCTGGCCCACCGAGGTTTCGGACTTCTAGCGCTAAGGGCAAACACGTCGACTACTTCAAAAGGTAACTTCATTATCATGATACAGTTTTACCGTTTTACAGAGTTGTTAACCCCCCCTTGCCGATGCTCTACCCCCGTGACGGCGAACCTTGGCACTCCAGGTGTTCTTGGACTTCAAATCCCAGAAGCCCAAGTCCCTGTGAATCCACATGAATGGGTTTACTGCGCGTGTGTTCTTGGACTTCAGTTCCCAGAAGCCCAAGTCCCTGTGAAACCCAATTCGTGGTGGATTCAGAGACTTGGGCTTCTGGGAATTGAAGTCCAAGAACACCTGGAGTGCCCAGGTTCGCCACCACTGCTCTACCCGCCGCTGCCCTTGCTTTGGGCCATCCCAGAGATGGACCAATCTGGGGTTGTATCAGAAATTAACAGAGGGAGGAGGGGATTTTGCAACCCTTCCTTACAGAGTGTCGTGGGGTATTTTCAGCTTCTGCTTGGGGATATTTAAAAAGAAACATCTCCAGTTTTTCAAAAATAGTTTCAAGACTTTTAAGGGAAGGAGACGGTTTGCCATCAAAGTCTCCTGTCGCTCGCTCACACACATACACACACATACACACAAAGATCCCTGACCTACTAAAACTTCGTGGGAGAACCCAATTTAGGAAATTATCTTTTTTTTTATAATAACACTGATGATTTAAAAAAATTAAAAGATTGGGGCGAGGAAAAAGTGGGAGGGGGGGGCAATTGGAGGTCTTGTCCTGATGGAACAGAGATGAATGGTTTCTTTTTTTAAAAAATAATAATAGGAAATCAAAACGGAGGGGGGGGGGAGATGGCGGCAGAGTCCCAGGGCAGGCGTTGGCCAGGTGTCCATTTTTGCTTCCTTGTCTGCCTGACGGAGAGGCGGCGTCGGCGTCTGTGGTTTACTCCGAATCGCTGCTGTCCGAACTGGATCCGCTGGAGCTGCTACTCCCGGATTCGGAGGAGGAGGAACTGCTGAGGCGAGATGGGCCTCCTGAGAGGGCCGAGCCGGGCTTGTCTGGACCAGAAAGAGATGCGGGTGCAGTTGATGGGGAGGCGGCCAAATTCCCGACCCTAAACACACACAGCCTCTACCTTCTCCTAAGCAGCCCACCCACCCACCCACCCCGACTGAGTCCCACTTAGGCCCATTCTGGAGGGGGTAAAAAGGAGGGGGAGCTGAACCCCATCTGGAAGGAAGGGAGAGTGAGGGGAAGAAAAAGAAAGTAAGAAAAGGAAGAGAAGAAAAAGTAAGAAAAAGAAACAGAAGGAAGAAAGAGAAGAAAAAGAAATAAACAAAAGGGAAAAAGAAAGAAGAGAAAGATGGAAGAGAAGAAAGAGGAAAAAAGAAAGAGAAAAAGAAACAAAAAGAAGGAAAAAGAAAGAGAAGAAAAAGAAAAGGAGAAAGGAAGAGAAGAAAAAGTAAGAGAAAAAGAAAGAAAAGGAAGGAAGGAAGGGAAACAAAGAGAAAAAGAAATAAACAAAGGGGAGAAAAAGAAAGGAAAAAAGGAGAAAGATGGAAGAGAAGAAAGAAAAGAAAATGAAAGGGAAAAAGAAAGAAACAGAAGGAAAGAAAAAGAAAGGAAGGAAGGGAAGGAAGAGAAGAAAAAGAAAGGAACAAACAGAAGGAAAGAAAAAAGAAAGGAAGAAAAGGAAGAGAAAAAGAAAGAAATAGAAGGAAGGAAAAGAAAGAAAAAGAAAGAAAATGAAGAGAAAAGAAAGAAAGAGAAGGAAGAAAGAGAAGAGAAGAATGAAGGAAAGGAAGGAAGAGAAGAAAAATAAAGAGAAGGAAGAAAGAGAAGGAAGGAAGGAAGCTGGGTCAGGAAAGGGGCCTCCCTGGAGCCTCCCATCTCTCCCCCTCCCCACCTGTTGCGCCCCCAACCCAGACAGCCCTCCCCCCCCCACCGGAGCAGCCTGACACGGCCCGCCCCCCCTCCTCCCTGGTCCAGGCGGGGGGGGGGAGGAGGAGGGTCAAGGAGGGTCAGCCGCTGGGTCACCTTTCCTGGCCGGCTTCTTGTTGTTGCTGAGCTGCCCGCTGACGTCCTGCAAGCGCTTCTCCAGCTCCTTCTTCTTCTCCAGGGCCATCTCCTCCTTCGACTTCGACGCCTGCTTCTTCCCGCCCGCCGCTGCCGGAGGATGAGGAAGGCAGAACTGCTGAGGGAGGGGCTCCGGGGGGGGGGGCGTGCAAGAGGACCCCACAGGAAACAACCCCAGGAGACCCTTTCAAAGCCCCCCCCTTCATTCCCTTCTTGGTCAAGCGCTTGGCAAGACCCTCTACTAAGGTCGAGGGCATCTCCTGGAAGGCTTTGGGGCAGGGGAAGGGACTGTGGTGGCTGAGTGGTTAAGACGCTGAACTCGAGGACTGGAAGGTGGGCAGGTCAGCCGTTTGAGACCCAGGTACTGGCATGATGGAGTGAGCTCCTCTCTCTGTCCCACCTCCTGCCAATCTAGCAGGCTGAAAATGCAAGTGGATAAATAGGTACCACTTCGGTGGGAAAGGTAACAGCGTTCCATCCCCACCGGTGTGTAGTCGTGCCTGCCATATGTCCATGGAAACGTCTGCAGACGCAGGCAGTGCGGGCTCTTTGGCTATAAATGGAGATGAGCACCGCACCCTAGAGTCAGACACGAATGGCTGCAGACACTTCCGTGGTCATGTGGCAGGCATGATTAGATGCCAAAGCACACAGGACGCTGTTACCTTTCCCACCAAAGTGGTACCTCTTTATCTCCTTGCAATTTTCTTGACTTCGAACTGCTAGGTTGGCAGGAGCTGGGACAGAGGACGGGAGCTCCCTCCATCATGCAGCACTCAGGTCTTGAACTGCCGACCTTACTGACCTTCCAGTCGGCAAATTCAGCATCTTAACCATTAGGCCACCACAGTTGTGGCTTCCATTGTGGCAGTTTTAAATTTAAAACTGGCTGAACTCACATTTCCAAAGCAAAATAGCCATATTCCAGCTGCCATGCGGCAATCGAAAGAGGGGCAATTTATAATTGTGCCATGAACCAGGGACAGGCATGCATCTATGTATGCGCATGTAGAAAGACACTCTAGAACAGTGGTGGCAAACCTATGGCATGCGTGCCAGAGGGGGCACTCACAACCCTCTCTGTGGGCATGCGCGCCATCGCCCCAGCACAGAATTCACCTGCCCCTCTGCCCAGCAGTCCAATAGGAATGCTTCCTTCCTCCCAGCAGCCCTAGCCCCGCCCCTCTGTCCAGCAGCCCAATAGAAGCACTTCCTCCCTCCCCCAGCACAGAGTTCACCCGCCCCTCTGCCCAGCAGCCCAATAGGAGCACTTCCTCCCTCCCCCCAGCAGTTCACCCGCCCCTCTGCCCAGCAGCCCAATAGGAGCGCTTCCTCCCCTAGCACAGACCTAGCCCCGCCCCTCTGTCCAGCAGCCCAATAGAAGCACTTCCTCCCTCCCCCAGCACAGAGTTCACCCGCCCCTCTGCCCAGCAGCCCAATAGAAGCACTTCCTCCCTCCCCCCAGCAGTTCACCCGCCCCTCTGCCCAGCAGCCCAATAGGAGCGCTTCCTCCCCTAGCACAGACCTAGCCCCGCCCCTTTGCCCAGCAGCCCAATAGAAGCACTTCCTCCCTCCCCCCAGCAGAGTTCACCCGCCCCTCTGCCCAGCAGCCCAATAGGAGCGCTTCCTCCCCTAGCACAGACCTAGCCCCACCCCTCTGCCCATCAGCCCAATAGAAGCACTCCCTCTCTCCCTCCCCCCAGCACAGAGCTCGCTCCGACCCCTCTGCAGCGCAGACGGTGGCCAGTTGAGTTTGGCCACTCGGCCTCTGAAAGGTTCACCATCCCGGCTCTAGGGAAGAGAGTCAGCCGATCCATGCGGCTCCCACTTACAGAAGGGCTTCCGCTGCTTCTTCTGCAAGCAGGACTTGACGTATCTCTCCAGTTCTCGCAAGGTCGTGGGCTTGAGGGTCTCGAAGTCTATTTCGATCTCGTCCGGATTGGAGTCCCGGAGCGATGGCTCCCGTGACTGGATGATGTGGACCACCCGCCCCAGCTTCTCCCCGGGCAAGCGGTTAATGTCCAAGCTGAGCTGGCGCTTCTCATCGTAGGTCATGGGCAGGCCCCCCTCTTCCTCCTCCTCCGAGTCGTAGGGCGGCGGGGCCTGCTTCCCCCCTTTCTTCGGCTGCCTGGAAGGAACAGGGAAAGAAACGGGGTAGTCGGGAACTGGTGGCCAAGGCGCTCAGCCTGCCCTCATGGGCCAAATACATTGAGCAGGAATGGATTGGACTCGGTGGGTCCAAAAGGCCTCCCCACTTCCCACTCAGTTATTCTACGCTTCTAACTTAGCTACCGTATTTGCAGTGGCTCAAGTAGTTAAGACACAGAACTTCACGACTGGAAGGTCGGAGTTCGATTAGCGAGTACTGCACGACGGAGTGAGCTCCCGTCTCTGTCCCAGCTCCTACCAACCTAGTAGTTCAAAAGGAAGAAATTGCAAGTAGACAAGTAGGGACTATTTTGGTGGGAAGGTAAAAACAGTGTTCTGTACACTCCGGTGTCTAGTCATGCCTGCCACATGTCCACAGAAACGTCTAAAAGAGGAGACAGCATCTGGCTCTTTGGCCATAAGCAGAGATGAGCGTTGAACCCTAAGGCCGGATACAACTGGCTTTCGAGCAAGGGTGACCTTGACCTCTCAAGCAAAACTCCTTAACTGTTAGAGCAGTAGGACGACGGATCCCTTGAGCTCAGGTGCGAGCATTCAAGAGAGAGCAGGGAAGCAACCCTACCTGTAAAGGAGAGGCCATGATCTGGACTGCTGGGTGGCCTCAGGCGCCCCTTTCCAACCCAATACACTCTAGGATTGCAACCGGCCCAGGAGATCCGACTGCCAAGCCACTCCACGCCGAGCATTGAGACACAAGACCACAATCCCTCTAAATCGGGGGGTCCCCAACCTTTTGGGCACCACGGGCCGGTTTCAGCTGAACAACGTCCCCCCACGGACCCGTCAGTGGTGGGCCTGGACGGGGCAATTGGATAATCCCCGGTGACCTGATGTCGTTAAGGAAGGAGTCTGGCTATTCCAAACAGGCTGACCTGTTGGTGGCGGTGGTGCTATTGGCCTTCTTGGCCGGCGCCTTCTTGGGCTGGGCCTGCTTGGCCGGCTGGGCCACCTTGGCCTTCTTCTCCTCCTCGGCCTTGGCCTTGTGCTTCTCTTTCTCTTTCTCCTTCTTCTTCTTCTCCTTCTTCTCTTTCTTCTTCTTTGGCTTGTTCACGGGGGCCTGGGAGAGGGCGGCCAGTTGCTCGTGGACGGCTTTCAGCTGGGGGGCGAGGGGACAGGAGACAGGAAGGGGCAAAGGTCAGTCAGTCCCATATGCCAAAAAAAAAAAAGAAAAACCAGATTTCTCCCTTCTGACAAGCAAGGAAAATGACGGCCAAGGGCCCGGAGCATGGCCAGAAGGGAACGGCTCCTTCCCGCTGGTTCTCATGGGACGGATCCTGTCCCCAAGCAGCCACCCAAGGGGAAACCCTCTAGGGCAGTGATGGCCAACGTTGGCACTCCTGCTGTTCTTGGGACTTTAATTCCCAGAAGCCCTGATCAGGGTAATGGAGCATCCCTAACACAGTGCTTCCCAACCTTTGGTTCCTGGACTTCAGTTCCCCAAAGCATTGATCAGCCAATGGGCTGACTGAGGCTTCTGGAAATTTAAGTCCCCCCCCCCATGGGGCCTGGGCCCCACATTGGGAACCACTGCTCTAAATCAACCACCACAATTCTCACCCACAACTCTTGCGACCTCTCAGAACAAAGGAAGGACTTTCATGTCTGCTCACGAAATGAGTCTCCTGGACACAACCTCTTCCTTCTCAACATTACATTGTATTTCCCAGACTTTGGGTCTTGGGCTTCAGTTCCCAGAAGCCTCAGTCAATTCCCCAAAGCACTGGTCAGCCGATGGACTGACTGAGGCCTCTGGGGATCGAAGTCCCCCAGTGTTACTGTGGAACAGAGTTTGAGAAACGCTGTGGTTGCTTCCAAGCCCACCGCCATCTCCAGTCCGTGTCATGGACAGTTTGGACTGGAGGCCCCTGGGGCCGGAAAGAGGGATTTCCGGAAGGATTGGACTGGGAACCTCTGCCATGAAGAACAGGTGCCCCAAAGCTGAGCATGGTCTGATCTGAGTCAATGTTGATTGCCCGTCACGATCGAACTCACAACATTCTGGCTGCAGGACAGCAATTTTAACCCCTGGGCCAACAGGGCTCTATAAGGACAGGTTGCTTATTTGTAACGGTTATTCTTCTTCATGGTCCCCTGTGAATCCACATGAATGGGTTTACTGCACATTCACAGAGACTACAAAGAAGAAGGTGATAGAGCATTGGGGCAGAAAAAGACATCGTAAATAGCCCATAATTAGAACATGGTTCTACAGAACAAGGAAATATCAAGGACACATATATCCTGCCCCACAGTGCTTCGTGCCCACTATGGGGGAGTTCACAAGGTCATCCATAAGGGGCTGCAGTGGCTCAGTGGTTATGAAGCTCGCCTTGTTAGCTGGAAGGCCGGCGGCAGTTCGATTCCCGAGTACTGCATGACGGACTGAGTGCCCGTCTCTGTCCCAGCTCCTGCCAACTTAGCAATTCGAAAGCAAGAAATTGCAAGGAGATCAATAGGGACCACTTGGGTGGGTGGGGGAAAAAGATCTTAGGGACATAAAAGGAGACTCATCCAGGCGTCCCCTGAGCGGAGTTTCTCCACAAAAATCCTTTAAATCCAGAATAATTTCTGACATGACATTTTTATTATAGCGTCATTGATCTTTTGTCCCCCGACATGTTGGTGCCTCAATTGGCTGATCTTGGAATCAAGAGTCAGCCTAGAGCCCTGTCAGAATTGAACTCACAATGTTAGCAGTTTTTGACAACCAGTACAGCAGTTTAACCACCTCACCACAAGAACTCCTCATCTCGGCTTCTTCTCCGTCCGCCCCCGCCCCATTTCTACTTAACATTTCTAAGTAACAGCGACATCTCGGGCCGTTTTGCATTTCCCCTGGGAGAAGGGCCAAGGCTAGGAGACCAAACCCTGCCCCGGAACTGCCAACACGCCGACCTTCCAGCCGTCAAGTCCAGCGTCTGAACCCCTCCGCCACAGCAGCCTCTCGCAACCAGGGGAGAAAAAGGAACAGGCAAATCAGAACTCAATTGGTCTTAGCTTGCCATGAAATTGTTCTTAGCAAAAGGGGTGGCATTTCAGGGGTGGGGTGAGTGGGGGGTGAATCTTGCTGGTGGATCCGGGCCGCTCTTCAAAGGCAATAGGCACCAATGGAGCCACCAGAGGAGCCACTTTCCCCCCGGGGAGACGACCACCACATCGGGGGTGTCTTGAGAGCTACGAGTCTAAATCTACACAACCTCACGACAAGGAAGCCGGCCAGGCAGGGGTTATTGTTTTTTAAAAATAAACAAAGGCGAGCAAATAAATACACTCCATCCAACATCCATCCAACGGGAAGCCACTGACCCTGAGCCACTGCCTCACAGCGCGGGAACCGTCCTGTGTGAAACAAGAAGACAGGCAGGGAAGCAAATGAAAGGGGTGGGGAGAGGGGTGGGGGGTCAGAGGAAGAGGAGGAGGAGTCACACCCTGAGAACCTGTCTTTGCCTTTTTTTAAAAAAGCACCAAGTCCCTAGTCCTCGTGGAGGCTTTATAAAAGTGTGTGGAAGTAAAAGGGGGTCCGAATGCTATGCCAGGGAAGGCAAACCTTGGCCCTTCAGCTGTTCTTGGACTTCAAAACCCATGCGTGTGGATTCACAGGGACTTGGGTCTTCTGGGAATTGAAGTCCAAGAACAGCTGGAGGGCCAAGGTTGGCCATCAAGGGACTAGGCCATGAAGTCTGATAAAGAGGTGGATTCATGGCCGTCCATCTTCAACCTTGGCTCTGTCATCAGAAGCTGTAGACCAGGGATGGCCAACCTTGGCCCTCCAGGTGTTCTTGGACTTCAATTCCCAGAAGGCCCAAGTCAAGCACACCTGCTGATCATGGCTTCTGGGAACTGAAGTCCAAGAACATCTGGAGAGCCAAGTTGGTTGACGCCTGGTCTAGACCAGGGCTCCTCAAACTTGGCCCTCCAGGTGTTCTTAGACTTCAATTCCCAGAAGCCCAAGTCAGCACTCCTGCTGATCATGGCTTCTGGGAACTGAAGTCCAAGAACATCTGGAGAGCCAAGGTTGGCCATCCATCACTGCGCTCGGCATTGCAAGAGCATCCTATACGTGTAGCAATGATTTCTTTCTCGTCCCCCTTTATCGCCTCCCCACCAGGAGTTCTGCTCCATAGCTGAGTCCCTCTTCTCTGGGCCTTCCCTGCCTCCTTTAGAGTAAGTCTGCTGTTTTACTAGCCACTGTCTTTGTGCGTCGTTGTGCGACAGGTTTTAAATCAAGCAAGTTCCAATGCCGGAAGCACATTCAAGAGAGGAACTGGGAAGCCACGAGATCTATCCCATCTGCTTTGATTCGGATTCCTGCACTGAGGGAAGGGGTGGGGGCGCGCGGCCTGGATGGCCTCAAAGGGTCCCTTCTTCCGACTCGGTCATTCAATGCGTCTGTGATTCAAGCAACATCTCACAGAGCCCATTTTATAGACAGCCGACTGAGGACTCAGCGACTTGTCCGAGAGCCCAATAAACCCTTTGCAAAAGGATCTGGGCGATCTGATCATCTCTGTGCCCGTGTTTTGGAAATTAGTAAAGGACAAACTGTATAAAGGTATACCTTGATTAGAGCAAAAATCTAATAATCTCTTGGTAAGCAATGGACGGGTGGGTGGGGGTGGGGGACATTCTTTCTGAAAAAAGGATTTTAAAAATGAATATCCCTTAGCCCAGGGGTCCCAAACTTTTTATGCCGTGGGCCTGACCACGCCCCCTGGACAGCTGACCGGGCCAGAAAACGACCCCTGGAAGTGGGCGCATGTACTGCAGTCGTGAATGTGCCCACTTCCGTGGTTTATGACAGCCATGGGCACGTTTATGCATGTGCGGCTGCATTTTATGGTTGATGTAAACACGGCTGCTTTCACTTTGGGGTGTGCCAGTGGTGGCATGAGCCACATGAAATGGTGCCATGGGCTGGGGCCGGCCCATGGGCTGTAGGTTGGGAACTCCTGTTTAGGGATGCTTGATCCACCTCCCCCCTGAAGTGGGGTTTGTCTGCGAAGCTGACCGGTCTGGGCCAGGTGAGGCAGGAGACCTGGAGGGGACGAGGGTTTTTTTTTTTGCCTCTCATCTCACCTGTTCCTGGAGCTCGGCCAGCCGGGTGGCCCTCTCCTCCTCGGAGTCCGAACTGTCCGAATCAGAGGAGCTCTCTTCGCTGCTGTGGCTGCTCTCCACGCTCTTGCTGACCACGGGGGCGGCCGGAGGAGGGGGAGGCGGGGGCTCAGCTGGTTCGTCTGGCATCTTGGCAAACCGCATCTCAAAGACGTCCTGCGGGGAGGAGGAGGAGGAGAAAGGGTCTGCCTCGTGAGCAAAGGACCGCCAGCCTCTCTTCTAAGTCTCGCTCTCTCTCTTACACACAAAGAAACACACACATTAATTAGCATTTGGCCCTCATCAACATGCTCATTTGAGCGACCTTGGAAGGAGGGAACAGGCTGAGTCGACCTGGATCGAACTCACGACCTCCTGGCTGCAGGAGAGCAGTTTAACCCCTGCCCAAGTGGGGCTCTCTCCCGCACTTACACACAGAGCACTCCAGAAAGAGCAAACAGACTTGAACATGGCAGGGCTCAGAGCTCTACAAATCATACTGGGGAGCCCAAACTACGGCCCGTGGACTGGATCCGGCCCCCAATGCTTATTTATCCGGCCTTCATAGGTGCGTTTTACTTCAACTTCTGGGAGTGACGAGGGCGACTTGGGCCGGATCCCGCCCATGGACCATAGTTTGGGCACCCCTGAATCATACAGTTGTGTAACGCGCAGAGACAGTGCATGGATCGGCAGCACAACATGCCGATGCAGGCACAATTTCTTTGCTTACTTGCACCAGCTGACTTACATGACTCTGCAGGTATATGTTTAAGACAGGGATTCTCAACCTGCGCCCCGTGGCACCATTCCATGTGCCCCCCCCTGCCTCCACCACACCAGGAAGTGCCCCGTGGTGGAGGAAGGGCAAAATGGCCTTCCGGCCCCCGAAGCTGTCTGAGGAAGCGTGACCCAATGGCCCCCCTGGCTTTAAAAGGTTGAGAACTCCTGGTGTAAGAGTCAGAATCTCCCAGAATTCTCCATGGGGAATTCTCGGAGAATTCCGGGAGGCGAGACCAAAACAGGCGCTCCAGCTCTGGTCGTAGAGTAGACCCTATTGCCAGGAGCTCAACTCCAATTGCCAGGTGGCAGTTAACTAACCTCCCCACCCTGAGGACTAACTAACAGTCTTGGGGTGCCAAAGTCTACAGGGACGAAAGGGTGATGGTCACCAAATGGATTAAATCCCACTTGAGTCCGTCTTAACGGAAGTCCAAGGATACCTGGAGTGCCAACTTTAGCCATCAATGGACTGGACACCCTTCTAGGGCTCTTCCAACTCCATTCTTCTATGCAACGTAGATGTGCCTAGGCAGCATTCCTGGCTGGCCAGGCGCTCCTTCTATGGTCACAGAGTAGACCCCACTGCGACTCAAAGCCGAGTGTCAGGCAGTGGTTAACTTAACCCTCTGAGCACTAACGGCCTCGGGTGGCAAAGTCCACAGGGAAGGGTGATGGTCCCCCAGTGGATTAAATCCTGCTTGAATCCCTCTTGATGGAGGGCAGCAGCTTCATCCATCCTGGCCTGGGGAGGATGATGAGGATGACTTTGGGTGCCAAAAGGGCCCGGGACCAGAAAGGGACTTGTGGAACTGGATCGGTGGTACTATGGGGCGCCAACGCTGCGATGCGGAAGGCAGACGAAAGGCCCCACCATTATAGTCTCAGGGCAGTCTTCACGGCTGATCGCCATGAGGATCGCCACTATTCGGATTGGGATACGGCAGAAGGAAAGACCCAAAAGGCAGGCTCCTAAATGGATCTACAGCAGAACTTGGAGAAATTAAGGGTTGTTTTTTTTTTTCTGGACTGTAACTTCGGAAATCCCTCAAAAGTTAACCCATCCCCAGCCCCGAAACTGGCATTTGCAAGTCCTAAGGCCCAAAAGCACAATCATTCTTCCGAGGAGGGTGGTTTGCGCCTCTCTGCATGAATCCCTGTGCTGGGCTTGGAGAATAATGATAATAATTTTGTGTTGAAAAGATATTTTGCGGGAGAAACTCCGCTCAGGGGACACCCCAAGGAGGCTCCTTTCATCTCCCCGAGATCTCCCCCACTCAAGTGGTCCCTGTTGATCTACTTGCAAACGTCTTGCTTATGAACTGCTCGGCTGGCAGGAGCTGGGACACAGAGGGGCGCTCATTCTGTTGTGCGGCACCCGGGACTCGAACTGCTGACTTGCCGGCCTTCCGGCTAACAAGGCGAGCTTCATAACCACGGAGCCGCTGTGACCCCCTGCCGGGCGTGGGAGAAACCCAGGGAACGGGAACTCCACTTCCCACCCTAAAATGGGACGGCGAAAAGCCGTTCCTTTTGGGCCGTGGATCCCATTCTCCCGAGGGGCGTTTTTTCCCGGGCCGACTAGCCAAGCGCTTTGGCCTCCTCGTAGCCCACATTTTACCTGCAGCTTCCGGGCCATGGCCACCACCTCGTGGTCGGGAGGGTTGTACTTGTAACAATTAGAGAACATTAACCGAATATCCGCTGCAAACCCCTGGGCATCGTGATATTCTCGGCTGTCCATTTTTTTCTGCAAATAAAGGAAGCCAGAAAAAAAGGGGGGGGAAGGGGGCGGGGTGGGGAGGGGGGGAGGCCGTAAGCAACAGGCAACTCTCAGGCGGACGGAAACGGACAACGCGAGGGAGGGGAGGGTTCGGTCTGGGAGGCACCACGGGCATTCAACCCTCGGCCAAGCCACGGGAAAGGATTTGTGGCCACAGACTGGTGGACATTTGGAACTGAAAGCCACCGGGGGTGGGGGGGTGGGGTGGGGGTGGAATACAGGGGGGGGTTTCAACGCTTTAGCTTTGCAGCTCAGAAAACCACCCAGCGGCCACCAGCCCATGGACAGTATAGAACAGCGATGGCAAACTGCTGGACAAAAGGACCTTGGAAAGGATGGGAAAGACGGAGTCAACCGTGATCACATTGAAATCAAACTCAGGTCACGAGCAGAGTTGTGACTGCAATATTGTAGTTCAACCACTGCCCGCCGGGGACTAGGAACGTATTTCCCCCAAAATGAGGAAGACTAGAGTCTCACAGTCGTGAATACAGTAAAATCTCATATAACACTAAAACCTGGTTCCACAAGTCTTGGTGTTATATGATTTTTAGTGTTATCTGATCCTCTATGGGATCCATAGAGATACATTGTAACCACACAGGCTTTCGCGGTTGTTATCTGAAGCATCCCATAGGATCTTAATGTTATCTGATGCAATTCTTCCCCCCAGATTCCTTGATGTTATGCGATTTTCGTGTTATTCGATACTAATGTTATATGAGGTATTACTGTATACTACTAAGGGCGAGTTCATAGAATCCGGGATCAGGTCCAGTTCCTCCTGTCCAAATCTTCACGGCTCGGCCTTTCCAAAGGCCAGGAATCCAACCCCACACCCCAGTCTACCCTAAGGAAAATGAATGTGGGGCAGATGGTCCAACCCTGGAAGCATTCAAGAGGAAATTGGAAACGCAACTCTTTGTCACATCTGGTTTGTTTGGGATCCCTGCCTTGAGCAGGGGGTTGGATTCGATGGTTTAAGATAACAGTTTCTCAAACTTGGCTCTCCAGATGTTCTTGGACTTCAGTTCCCAGAAGCCCTGACTGGCAAGTGTGCTGACTTGAGTTCCTGGGAACTGAAGTCCAAGAACACTTGGAAAAACAAGTTTGAGGAACCCCAGGCTGCTCTAGAACAGGGTTCCTCAAACGTGGCTCTCCAGATGTTCTTGGACTTCAATTCTCAGAAGTCCAAGTCCACACACCTGCTGATCAGGCCTACAGAAACCCAAGGCTGCACTTCTGCTGATCAGGGTTACTGGGAATTGCGTCCAAGAACATCTGCAGAGCCCTGTTTGAGGAACCCTGTACTAGAGAAGCCCCGGGTTCCTCAAACCTGGTTCTCCAGGTCTTCTTGGACCTCGGTTCCCAAGAGCCAAAGTCAACATACCTGTTGATTAGGGCTTCTGGAAATTGAAGCCCAAGAACACCTGGAGAGCCACGTTTGAGGGAGCCCATTCTAGAGAAGCCCTGACTGGCCCTCCAGATGTTCCTAGACTTTGATTCCCAGAAGCTGTGATCAACAGGTATGTTGACTTTGGCTCTTGGGAACCGAAGTCCAAGAAGACCTGGAGAACCAGGTTTGAGGAACCCTGGCCTAAGAGGCCCCTTCAAACTCAGCCATTCTGTGATTCTATGTCTTGACCTGGACAGTCAAGACATCACCACACTTGCTGCCTCTGCTCCTTTGCTACTGGACCTTGCCAAGCACCAGAGGGGCAGAAAATGAGACTCCCTCCCTCCGGGGCACAAGAAAGCATGTCACTCCAGTGACGGGGTCCACAGAAAGAGCCTCCTCGACGATTGTAGTATTTTTTGAACCACCATCGGGCAGAAGACCCTGGCAATGTCCACCTTGTGCTGCCGACTCATCTTTCTCACACTGGGTCAGGCAAAAAGGAACCAGCGGATGAACTCAACCAAATGGAGGCTCCAATTTGGCAGTTTCGCGTCTGGCCTAGACACGGAAGACGACCGTGGCACCATTTCATGTGGTCTTCCACCCACTCCAAGGGCGTTCGAGAAACAAAATGGCTGCCCCTTTGAAGCTGTTGGGATAAAACAGCCACCCCCATGGTGCAGGCAGGGCAAAATGGCCGTCCGGCCTTCAAAGCTGACTGAGAGAGCGTGACCCGGCCCTCGGCTTGAAAAGGCTGGGAAACCACGATCTAGGCCCACCTTGACCGTGCTGAGGTCCATGGGGTGTTTGATGATGTCGTGGTAGTCGTGGAGCTCCAGGGCCTCGGCATCCACCGGCTTGTAGAAGGGCCAGGCGTAGGCGGCGTGCTTCTTTGAGAGCATCTCCTTGAGGATGCTGTCGCAGTACTTGAGGTGCTCTGTCAGCTTCCCCTTCTTGCCGGCGTGCTGGGGGATCTCCCCGTCCTCCAGGTCCTTCTTGGGGGGCTTGATGGGCCGGCCGCCGCTCTCCCGCCGGGCCACCACCTTGGCCTGCTTGGAGTCCGAGAGCAGCGGGACGGGCGACTCGCTCCGGCTGGCCGTGATGGCCGAGGTGGTGGGCGTGGTGGTGTCCGCTTTCCGCTTCACCCCCTTTTTCTGAAACACACACACATAAGAGGGGTCAAAGGGTTGGAAGTTTAGGGTTGCCTGCAATCCACCAAACCTCAGAGACCGAGACAGGCCCACAGTTTTTACAAGAGAACTAAAGCAAGAGGAGGAACCTCGACATCCTCTGAACGGAGATGAACTTCAAGTCCAATGTGGACATCGTTGTGAATGAAGCCATGCAGATAGAGATAGGATGCCTCAAACATACACCAGTTGGGAAAATAGACCCTCTCGTTGGTATCGCTCCACCTAAGATCAGGAGAGAAGGAGCAGCGGATGATGAGAAAACTAAGAGAGAAGTAGCAGCAGATGCTGAGAGAACTAAGGAAGAGAAGGACCCTCGACACCCTCTGAATGGAGATGAGCCTCAAGTCTGCCAGCTGAAATCCAGGAAGAGCTTTATGGCAAGAACAAACAGATTAGAATACGGAGGAACAAGCTCATTGGACAAGAGGGTTGCCCTTGCTCGAAAGCCAGTTGTATCTGACTCTAGGGTTCAATGCTCATCTGTTTATAGCCAAAGAGCCAGTACTCTCTGCGTCTGTAGACGTTTCCGTGGACATGTGGTGGGCATGCCTAGACACCAGAACGCATGGAATGCTGTTTACCTTTCCCACCGAAGTATCTACACGCCATTTCCCTGGTCATGGGGCAGGCATGGCTAGACAGCAAAGTGGTCCCTATTTCTCTACTTGCCATTTCTTGCTTTCGAACTGCTAGGTTGGCAGGAGCTGGGACAGAGGCAGGAGCTCACACTGTCATGCAGTACCCTAGAATCGAACTCTGACCTTCCAGTCAGCGAGTTCAACATCTTAACCTCTTGAGCCACTGCAGCCCCTTGTCACTAGACAAGGGGTGACATTAAAGGAGGAGGAGATGGACGAGGGGCTCAACCTCCCCTTCGGCACTTGGAGGGCCCTGGATAGGCTGAGGGTTGGAGTCCCTCAAAGCAAGGCCAGCAGGCTCAAGTGGGGGCGGATGGCAGAGGACAACAACACACGGTGTGAATCCGAAGAGATACAGAGTCCGGCTCATTGACTGGACTGCCGGTCACTGCCAGAGGCCTACACCGATGAAGACTTGAGATTGGCCAACGCCAAAGCCAAGAAAGTGGCTTCATTTGGGCAGTCCAGGGTTTGATCAGGGCATGAAAGAAGAACCGGAAACATTCAACGATGAAGACTTGAGTTTGGCCAACGCCAAAGCCAAGAAAGTGGCTTCATTTGGGCAGTCCAGGGTTTGATTGGGACACCAAAGAAGATGAAGATCACGTATGCATTCCTTTCTGTCTCCAAAGAGTCCTGGAAGGAAAATGTGCTGAACAGAAAGAGAGAGGCTGTCTTGTGGATGTCCGTTCTCTCCCCCCATCCTGACCCATAGCGCGACCCTCTACTCCAGTGGTGCCCAAACTAAGGCCCGGGGGCTAGGTGCGGCCCCCGACGCCAATTCATCTGGCCTGCGAAGCCCTCGTCGCTCCTGGAAGCAAAAGTAAAACACCGTATGGGCACGTTTTACTTCCGCTTCCAGGAGCGACGAGGGCTTCGCAGGCCAGATGAATTGGCGTCGGGGGCCGCACCCAGCCCCCGGGGCCTTAGTGACCAGCTCCCTGAACCACATGATCGGCCTGCGGCCCAAAAGGTTTGGGCACCCCTGCTCTATTCCATGCAGTCAAAATGTGGAGGGAGGGTCTCAGGAGGGTCTCCCCACCGCTTCCCACTCACCTTGACAATGGGGGGCGTTGGAGGGACGACCGGGACGACAGGGGCAGGGGGAGCCGGGGGTGGGGGCGGCGGCGGGGCGGCGGCAGGGGGAGGGGCCACGGGGGCGATGTTGGTGGTGATGGTTGGCACAGGCGTGACGGCGATGACCGGCGTCTGCGAGACTGAGGGGGGGACGTTCTGGAAGGGGGCCGGGGGTGGCACGGACAAGACGGCGGCCGATGCCGCATGTTGAGCCCCTGCGGAAGGGGAAAAGAGGGAAAAGTCAGGCGCTAATCTCTGTTTACAGACCAAGAGCCAGCACTGTCTGAGTCTGCAGATGTTTCCCTGGTCACGTGGTAGGCATGGTCAGACACCAGAGTGCACGGAACTCCACCTTCCTGCCAAAGTGGTCCCTATTTATCTACTTGCAATCTCTTGCTTTTGAACGGCTACGCTGGCAGGAGTTGGGACAGAGACAGGAGCTCACTCCATTGTTCAGCACTCGGGACCCGAACTGCTGAGCCACCGACCTTCCAGTCATCAAGTTCAGCATCTTAACCACTAAGCCACTGCAGTCCCTTTAGTTAGCAGGTAATTAAATGAATCGCCTATTCCCATCCCCCGCAGCTTTGCAAGCCAATTTACAACTGGGGTGTTGAATGCCTTTTTCCCCAGGAAATGTCTGATATCCAATCCAGAGGCGAGACCAGGGATGGCCAACCTTGGCACTCCAGATGTTCTTGGACTTCAATTCCCAGAAGCCCTGATCAGCAGGTGTGCGGATCAGGGCTTCTGGGAATTGAAGTCCAAGAACGCCTGGAGTGCCAAGGCTGGCCATCCTTGGTCTAAACCCTCCTAAGATGACCTGAAGGAGACTCTACTGGACAACTCAGGAAAGGGGGTCCCCTGCCCCCCTCCGCATGCCCGGCCAGCCCCCCTTCTCCTGGGTCTCTGGCCATTGTGACCTGCGTTGTGGTTGCCGGCCGATGCCTTCCGCGCTTTGCCCTTTGGCGCCGGGGGAAACAGTTCGACCTCCTCCTGGGGCATCTGGGCCACCTTCTGCAGGAAGATCTTCTCCAGGGCCTGTGCCATGAGGACAATGTCATCGGTGGGCTGGAGGTGGGGGCAGGGGCAGAAGGAGGAGGAGGAGGGGGAAAGGGCATAATGAATTAATATAGTTTTGCTTTTAGCGAGTAGTTTCTTTGTTCTTAATTACCTGGGCAGAGCGAGAGAAGTTTGGGGAAAATGACCTTCCAGGCCGGCGCTGGGTAGTCATAACAGGGATGTAGTCATAACAGGCTGAAAACTGTGATAATGGAACTCGGATGATGGACATTGTATGCTCGCCCCCTTCCCCAGTATAGGAACCCAGCTCACCAAAGCTTGGGTCAAAATATTATTGTGGGCTCCTATTGATAATAATAATTTCATGTCAGAAATTATTCTGGGTCGAAAGGATTTTGGCTGGAGAAACTCCACTCAGGGGACGTCTGAATGAGGCTCCTTTCATGTCCCCAAGATCTCCCCCCACCCCACCACCAAAGTGGTCCCTAATTTATCTACTTGCAATGTCTTGCTTTCAAACTGGTAGGTTGGCTGGAACTGGGACAGAGATGGGAGTTCATTATTTATTTATTTATTTGGATTTATATTGCCACCCACTCACCGAGGCAACTCAGGGTGTTTATAGCCAAACACCCAGTGCTGTCTGTGTCTGCAGACGTTTCCGCGGTCATGAGTAGACACCCGATCACACAGAACGCTGTTACCTTCCTCGCCAAAGAGGTCCCTGTTTATCTACTTGCAATCTCTTGTTTTCTAACTGCTAGGTTGGCAGGAGCTGGGACAGAGGCGGGACCTCACTCTATCGCGCAGCACTCGGGTCTCGACATGCTGAGTTGCTGACCTTCCAGTCGTCAAGTTCAGCATCTTAACCACTGAGCAACTGCAGTCCAATTGTTTTTACACGCACGCACGCATGCACGCACACCAGTTTCCAGCACCCTTTTACCTTATTGTAAATGTAACAGTTTGTAAACATAGTGTTGAAATCCTGCATGCATTCACTGGCGCTCCAATAGTAGTTCTGCTCCAACCGTTTCTTGATGGTCCCCATATCCATCGGGTTCTTAATTATTTTGTGATAATCCTGTGGAGGGAGGGAGGGAGCACAGCCTATTATTCATGTGACATCACACACAAAAAAATTATGTCTCCAACTTGGTCTAATCTATGTGTCCTATACTAAATCAGGTGCGCTGAATCTAAATCTGAAGTCCGATTCTATCTAGGACGTCAGGATCTTAAGTTAATTACATGTACAGATGCGATTGTCCGGTTTAACACATCTGTGCTTACTCCTCTTTAGCTCAAAACAGACTCACCATGGCCTAGCTATACTATCCAATGAGATGGTTTCGCACTAGAGACCAGCCCTTGGTCCATCTCGCCTGATAGACCTATTTCTGACCTCAGCTCACTGACTTGCTCAGACATGCTGGGACATGCATGCCACCAGGGGACGTGATTCAGCTGAGGCGGCAGCGGGCCGAGGGGCAGTTGCAGCTGTTCTAATGTTCCCATGTAAAAATACATTAGCCGATTACCGACATTTGAACAGCTATAGCACCCTTACAAATTAAAAATCTGTACATGACTGGCAAATTTGGAGTTGAGATTTGGAATCAGCGCACTCGATAGCATGTAAATCACATGTGTTATTCCCAGTAGCAAAATCGCTGTTGTGCAGCGTTATCAGCAGAGGCAGCACTTCTAAGTCAAAGCAGCCACAATTTTCCATCACAGAGAAAGAGAGTCACGTTTTAAAATCCAAGGACAAAGTAACGAGAGACTTTTAAGCATTTGCTTAAATGTCCATCTTTGTTAACTGATGTAGTAGATCAAATCTCCTTTATCAGCTTTGAAGTATCGCCGGGGTCCATGCATTAAAAAAAACCCTTAAAATAATTTCCTCTCTGTAATTTTGAGAGTTGTCAAATCAAGCCTCAGTGTGAATATCTTAGACCAGGGGTACTCAATGTGGGGTTCAGGCCCCATAGGGGGTCTTCAATTCCCAGAAGCCTCAGTCAGTCCACTGGCTGATCAGTGCTTTGGGGGGGGGGGGTTTGACTGAGGCTGCTGGTCTAGGCAGAAAAATTCTCCAAAAGCTCATTACAGAAACCTCTGGAAGAGCAAGACGTGGTTTAATTCACCCAACCACCTTGAGGACTAGAAGCCTTAGGTGGCGGAGTCCACAAGGAAGGGTGGATTAAATGGTCCCACTTGGATCCCTCTTGATGGGAGGGCAGCAGCTTCATCTATCCTGGCCTGGGGAGGATGATGATGAGGACTTTGTGGCACCAAAAGGGTTCAGGGCCAGACAGGGGCTGGATCAGCGGGACTATCGGTGCCACACCAGGGCAAGGGAATGCCACTGCATGAGATGGTTCCCAGGACAATCTTCATGGCTGATCACCGTGAGGATGGCCAACGTTCGGAATCGGATATGGTAGGAGGAGGAGGAGGAGGAAGAGGGAAAGAAGGAGGAGAAAGAGGAGGAGATACAATCCACCGAGGGACCGGAGGGGATGAAAAACTCACGGGCAAATTCAGCTTGATGGCGTCCACCGGCTGATAGAATGGCCAAGCGAACTGGTGCTTCCACAGCGTCTTGACCACCACGTTCTGCATGTACTGCAGCTGGTTGGTCTTCCGGCCAGGCTTGCCCGGGTGGCTGACCTCCGGGGGCGGGGGGTTGGCGGGGCCCTGAGGCGCCTGGCCGGCCGAGCTGACGGCAGACATGGCCCCTGGCCGCCGCGTCTCACTGGGGGTCCAGACAGCAATCGCCGCTTCCGCCGGGGGTCGCAGGAAAGGGGGGGTCGTCGCCTCTCACAGCCCCCCAGCGGGACGGGCATCCCATTTCCAGCCGCCAGCCATGCAGCCTGTGGGCACAAAGAGGGTGAGATGTTTCAGTTCCCCCCCTCCCCACCCAAGAGAGGGGGAAGGTCTTTCTGCCCCCAAAGGGGCTTCCACCACCCCCCTTCCAGTCCTAAGCACCCAAAATACAAGTCAGGAAAGAAGAGGACAGAATAGGAAACGCCCGGCCCGGTGGCCGTGCCAACACCCTTCCGGCCAACAGGGGGGAAATGGTCAAGCCTTTCTCACCCTCCCTGGTCCCTGTCTTGCAAAACCCTCCGGCCGCTTAAATTATAGCAATGACACGTCTATCCTGGTTAACAATTTGCCGCCATTGATAGGCTAGGTAGAGAGTCATCTGACCCAAAACGGGAAGAGGCTGAATCAACCTGGCTTGCCAACAGGATTGAAGTCACAACGTTTGGGCTGCAGGACAGCAGTTTTAACCCCAGTGCTACAAGGGCTCTTATACCCGTTAATAATAATGCTAGTAATAATGCTATTAATAATGCGAATGATGCTAATAATATGATTGTACCTGTATTGTATTACCTTTTTTATGTTAGATTTATTGACCGTGTTGATTGTATTGCATTATGTTGCTATATTTATATCTGATATTGTAATATATGTTGCCCATGGTATGTTAGCCGCTCTGAGTCACTTCAGCGAGGATAACAGCATACAAGTCTAAATAATAATGATGATGATGATTCATGATGATGATTGATTGATGATGAAAATGAGAGAGTCAAGATACTGTGGGACTTTACAATTCAAACAGACAGACATTCGCCTCACACCACACCTGATACAACTGTTGTGGAAAAGAAGACGGTCTTGGTTTATTGACATGGCTATACCAGGAGACGCACAAACGGAAGACAAACAACAGGAGAAAATCACAAAACATTGTGACTTGCACATTGAAGTCGGGCATTTATGGAGGAGCAAATCTGTTGCTGTTCCCATAGGGATCGGAGCCCTTGGAGCAAGACCTAATGGACTCCTTAGATATATTTGGAAATTTTGGACCTATCGGACTTGAACGTCCTAACTCTCCAAACCCCCCCCCCCTCTGTTAGGAACTGCATATATACTCAGGCGTCACCTTAACAGTTGTTAGGTTCTTGGTTAGAGCTTGAACTGTTAATTTTATTCCAGTCCTGAAGCGTGAATGAAATGATTGCTTTGTATCCAATAATAATAATAATTTCATGTCAGAATTTATTCTGGGTTCAAAGGATTTTGGCTGGAGAAACTCCGCTTAGGGGACGTCCGAATGAGGCTCCTTTCATGTCCCCAAAATCTTTTCCTACCAGAGTGGTCCCTATTGATCTACTTGCAATTTCTTGCTTTCGAACTGCTAGGTTGGCAGGAGCTGGGACAGAGACGGGCGCTCAAACCGTCATCCAGTGCCCGGGTCTCGAACAGCCAATTTGCCTGTCTTCCAGCTAACAAAGCAAGCTTTTTAACCAGCTGGCCGCAGCAGCCTCCAAATGACAGGTGACTTACCTGTGGTTGTTGTTCTTCTTTGTGGGCCCTTGTGAATCCACATGAATGGGTTTCCTGCACCTATGCTCAGTAAACCGATTCGTGTGGATTCACAGAGACCATGAAGAACTCGATAGAGCATAGGGGCAGAAACAGACATGGTAGAGAGCCCATAATTAGCACATTGTTCTATTTAACAATTTAATTCTATTTAAAAATGTTCTATTTTACAAGGCTATAGCAACACAACTCTGTTGGCAAAAATGGGGAAAGAAAATGAAAAGGGGGGCGGCAAAATATTATGGCTCTTTAGAGACCATCGCATTCATTTCAGTGTGAATTTCAGCAGATCAAAACGCACATCCTCGGATACAGGGCAGAAAAGTCATGTTCCCCCCTATTGATTCCCACGGGCTCTGCAGATACAGGTAATAGTGGCAAATGTTGTGAGTTCGATCCTGACCAGGGCTCAAGGTTGACTCAGCCTCGTCTATCCTTCTGAGGTCGGTTACATGAGTATGTTAGGGGACAAAATGCTAATTACCGTATATACTCGAGTATAAGTCGGGTTTTTAGCCCCCAAAACGAGGTCCAGAAATGGGACTTGACTTATCCTTGGATCAACGCAAACACTCAAAAACATACCCACACAAATGCCTAAATTAATTCATTTTACCCTATTTTCATGTATTTTAATTATAGAAACTCACTAGCGGCTGCTGCATTTTCCACCCCGACTTATACTCAGGTCAATCTATTTCCCTAATTTTGGAGGTCCAAATTAGGTATCTCGGCTTATATTCGGGACGACTAATAGCCAATAGGTAACTTGTGAACCGCCCAGAAAGTGCCCTAGGCATTTCATATGGGGCAGGGGTATCGAAGTGTGCTTGTCTTAGATTCGAGGCCACCGTTTTGAGGGATTTTCCGGGAAGAGAATGACTTAGGAGTGGTTTCCCTTCTTCTGGGACCACCGTGGTGGGAATCGAACTCCCGGCTTCTGGCTCTGCAGCCAGAGACCTCATTGCCTGAGCTTATGAGGCTCTTAATTAGCAAATCCGAGCCAGGGTGATCAGCTGCATGGCATGTCTAAGGGGAGTTTCGTCTTCCCTGGGAATTGAACACCTTCTGTAAACAAGCCACAGATCCTTAGAGAAGGGGTTCCCAACCTATGACCCACGGGCCGGACCTGGCCCACAACACCACCTCATGTGGCCTGCATTGCCGCCGCCACTGGAAGCGGACACATTTGCACAATTTGCGTAATTTACGGCAGCGTAGATATGCCCAAAGTTCTCGTAAATGCATTTACAACAGCTGCAGACACCTTTTACGGCAGCGTTTACGGCAGGGGAACCACCAGTCTGGCCCACTCAGCTGTCTGAAAGGGTGTGGTCCGGCCCATGCTATGAAAAGGTTGAGAACTCCTGTCTTAGAATAACAAGCCTTCTCTAGGGAGACCAGCCATATCCCCATTGGCTCATCAAGGACCTGAGATACACTGTGGACCTCTTTGTGCGTCTCTCTACTACCGGTACATACTCGAGTATATGCCGATTTTTTCTCCCCAGCCATCTCCTGCGGCACGTATGAAATGAGACACATGTCAAGACAATGAGACATATGCCGAGTGTTGGGCGGCAGTAAATCCCCTGACTTCTGAAAAGGTCCAATGGTTATGGGCGGAGGAGTCCCTTTAGGTGGGGCGATGGGGCCCCCTCAGTGGAGGAAATGCCACTGGACACCATCCTATTGAGCCCAATGGCAAAATGAGCGGAGGAGGAACTCTGGTTCCCGACGGTCATGGAGGCAGAAGAGACCACGCCAGATGGACTGGGTGTGAAGGTGCACCTTGTCCATATCCTCAAGGTTGTGGCAGTCCACTGCATGTCAAATCCTGCATGTCTCATTTCATACGTGCCGCAGGAGAGGACTCCGTGAACATAGCATGTGGGTCACTTCATGGCAAGCTGGGATCCACCTTCAACAAATGCATGCCAGTGGCATTTTTCCTGCATCAGGAAAAAAGCATTCTCGGATACAAGTTGCAGCTGACTTTCCAAAACTTCTCTCCCCCTCCTCCTTCTCCTCCCCATATCCAAACACATTCCCACCACTCATCCCTCCTTTTGAAGGGTTTCGACCAATTACAGCACAGGCTACAATTCCCACCAATTCAGTTCTGTTCCCACAGTCTTCAGCCTGTTATGACTACAAGTGAAATAAACACCTGCCTTGAAGGTCAAATTCCTGCTCTGCCACTGGAATCAAGATATAAAAAATCTAATTTACTCCTTAAACGCAAGCCCCACCCCTAAACTATTCCCTTACACCAGGGGTTCTCAACGTTTTCCAGTTGTGGGCCAGACCATCCCCCCGAGAGCTAAGTGGGCCAGAATGGTGCCATAAAACACATCCACAGTTGTCGTACAGAATATGCATTTACAATGGGCAGAGACTCATTTACAGCTGTCATAAAAGCATTTATACAGCAGTAAATCAGTCTGCGGCTGATTTCGGCCAAGTCTCTGTGAATCGACATGAATGGGTTTACTGCATGTACATTCATGTGGATTCAGAGACTTGGGCTTCTGGGAATTGAAGTTCAAAAAGAGCTGGAGTGCCAAGGTTCACCATCCCAGGACTAAACCATTTAGTAAAGGTAAAGGTCACCCTTGCTCAAAAGCCAGTCATATCCGACTATAGGATTCAGTGCTCAACTCTGCTTATAGCCAAAGAGCCAGCGCTGTCTGCGTCTGCAGGCATTTCCATGGACATGTGGCAGGCATGACTAGACACCGGAGTGCACAGAACACTGTTTACCTTCCCACCGAAGTGGTCCCTATTTATCTACTCGCAATATCTTGCTTTCAAACTGCCAGGTTGGCAGGAGCTGGGACAGAGATGGGCGCTCACTCCGTCTTGCAGTACCTGGGAATCGAACGCTGAACTTCCAGTTGTCGAGTTCAGCATCTTAACCACTTGAGCCTCCACAGTCCCTCTAAGCCATTTAAGGCTCTGAAATTCATAACCAACTCCAGAACCCCTCCTTAACCTTTTCCACCCTTATAGCCTAAGAGCCAACGTTGTTTGCATCTGCAGATGTTTCCAAGGTCACGTGGCAGGCATGACTAGACACCGGAGTGCACAGAATTGCTGTTTACCTTTCTGCTGTTTCTCCAGCAAAAAAAATCCTTTCAACCCAGAGTAATTTCTGACACAAACTTTAGTTACTGGAAAGCAACAGTTGGCTCCACACTTTCTTACATTGAACGCATGGAACGCTGTTACCTTCCCTGCTGAAGGGGTACCCGTTTATCTACTTGCAATTCCTTGCTTTCGAACGGCTGATTTTGGGAATTACTGACCTAGAAAAGGAGGCCGTCAGACAGAAAGAACACGGGTGCCAAGGCATTATGGGATAAGGTAACAAAAAGGCGGCTCCAGGCTGGACAAGGTAACCGAGAGAAACCAACCGGTGATGTGAGCGCAGAATTGTGACGCTGAGGCGGCACCAGCGAATCAGAGGTCCTGGTGGACTTTTCACTGGAACCACGAGAGAGTGAACAGGGAAACCCATCCCTCTTCTCAATTAGAAGCTATTGCCTAAAATGGTCCTTTTTAAAAAGTGGTTAAGACGCTGGACTCGTTGACTGAAAGGCCGGGGTTCGATTCCTGGGCACGGCACGACAGAGTGAGCTCCCGTCTCTGCCCCAGCTCCTGCCAACCGAGCAGTTTGAAAGCAAGAAATTGCAAGTAGATCAATAGGGACCGTTTCAGTGGGGAAAAGAACACTGGGACACGAAGGGAGCCTCATTCGAGCATCCCCTGAGAGGAGTTTCTCCAGCAAGAATCCTTTCAACCTAGAACAATGTCTGACATGAAATTATTATTATTATTTTAAAGGGCAGGGTGCTCCGGGAACCCTCTGGGCTAAAAAGGCCAATGAACCAGGCAAACGGCAAAGAAAAAAGTGCACCGACGCATTTCGGGATGTGACGCTGCTTCTCAAGGGGTGATTAAAAACCAGAAGGGCACCTGGGGTGAGAGGAAGGAGGGGGTGCCCAGGGCAACCCGGGCGTGGCAGAGCATCCTGATGCAACCATCGCCCTCCATCCTCAAAGACTACACCAAGCCTACTTCGGCTTGACCTAAAAAAAGCCACTTCTTCTGTCAAGTCAGCACGAGAGAACTGGAGGCCCGCCTGAGGGGGCCGGATGGCTTATTCATCGGCACCGGAAAGCTGCCCTGAGGCTTCCCCGGCTGCCCTCGGCTAAACGGAGCAGGTGCGCAACTCAACGTAACCTTCCACAGCCTTCGCCTGCCCATCTCAGGACCGCCTGGCAGAACAGGTCCAGCCTCCTCCTCCTCTTACTCCGTTGCAAGAGCGGAGGGGACAGGGACCCGAATCCACACCCGGGTAAAGCAGACGCCCCAAACCGGCCGTGCCACGAATCGTGGCCGAGAGCCACAGCACCAGGTGCGCCAAAAAAAATTCGGAAAGATGCACCTGCCGGCTCTGCAGAAGACAATAGTCTGCATATGTATGTATGTATGTGTGTGTGTGTGTGTGTGTGTGTGTGCTTACCTGCTTGCTTTACTCGCAGAGGAAACCCTAGCGCAGCGATGGCAAACCTTGGCACTCCAGCTGTTCTTGGGTTTCAATTCCCATTCAGGCGGATTCACAGGGACGTGGGCTTCTGGGAATTGAAGTCCAAGAACAGCTGGCGTGCCAAGGTGCGCCCTAGCGTGTCTGCATGGATTTTTATTCTTTTAAAGCAGGGGTTCTCAACCGGCGGCCTGTGGGCAGGATGTGCCATGTGGTAGAGGAAGGGCAAAATGGCAGTCCGGCCCCTGAAGCTGTCTGAGGGAGTGTGACCCAATGCGCCGCGCCCCCCCCCCCCCAGCTTAAAAAGACTGAGAAGTCCTGTTTTAAAGTATATCCAGGCTATCTTTCAGGCAGTTTCTGAATTCCCCCCCCCCAAAAAAAAAAAAAAAAAACCACACCACAGCCCAAAGCAAAAACAGACCAGCTATTAAAGATGGAAGCAACTGAGTTACCAGCAAGCAACAGCTGGCACCACACTTTCTTACACCGAGCGCACGGGACGCTGTTACCTTCCCCACCGAAGTGGTACCTATTTATCTACAGTACTTGCAATTTCTTGCTTCCAAACAGCTAGGTTGGCAGTTATTAACAGATAGTACTCGACCTTTCCGTACAACCTGGAAGCAACTCATTAGCAGTTTCACAGGATTTATTCCAACCTGATTTTTTTTTTAATTATAATTTTGGAAAGAGTTGATTGTCAACCCAAGGGGAGGCTGTAGCCGAGAAATAAGGAGACTCAGAAGGGCAGCAAGGAGTTAGAAAAGGTGAACAGGTGTAAGAAAATGTCACTGGAGACGAAGACCAAGATCGCTCATACCATTGTGTTTCTAAACACCATGTGCAGTAAAACCTCGCATAAAGAGTGCCTCACTTAAAGAGAAACTCACTTAAAGAGCAGAATTTTCTCTTAATGGTCGCTTCACTTAACAAATAAAACCAACCAAAAACTCACTTAACAAATAAATTGGGGTTCACAATCCCCCCCACAATTGGTCACTTTCAATAGTGTTTCATTTAAAGAGCAAACTCGCTTAAAGAGCAATCCTATCAAACACATTATGTTCTTTAAGTGAGGTACAACTGGATGCAAATGCTGGACTACAGTCAAAGTTGAATGGAGGGAAAAGGATGCATTTGAAAGGATGTGTTTGCTAGACGAAAGCTTTAGAGATACCCTGGATGAACAAGTAGGTCCTAGGGAGAATCAAGCCTGCACCATCATGAGAAGCCAAGCCAAGACTCTCTGGGAAAGACTGTAAATGCTGGGAAAGGTGGAAGGCAGCAGGGAAAGAGGAATACCCAATGTGAGATGGATTGACTCCCTAAGGAAGCCACAGGCTTGAGTTGAGCAGGGGCATTTTGAGGACGGGATGTTTATTTATTTCTATTTATTTATTTTTATGATTTCTATTGCTGCCCAACTCTGAAGACTCTTGGTGGCTCACAGGAAATAAAACCAGTCACATTTTTCAAAAACCAGAGATCTTTCATTCCTAGGTCAGAAACAACTTGACAGCACACAACAATTTTGGATTCACAATTTGGATTGACAACATTCAACGGACAGCAACCGCCGTACAAGAGATGGGGTAGGCCCATGAGCTGCAGACAAAGTGGTCAAGGCGAATCCCGTTTGCAGCCACTACCAACCAATTATCAACAGCAGGGACTGGGTTCGGTCGGCAATCTATGGCCCATGGGCCAAATCTGGCCCACAATGCCAAATAATCCGGCCCCTGCCCTTGCTCCAACTGTGCTACTGCCGTCGGAAGTGGCTATGGACATGTTTACAGCAGTGTTTACAATGGTGGCAATCCGGCCCCTCAACTGTCTGAGGGAGTGTGATCCGGCCCGTGGCCCCTGACTTTAAAAGGTTGCCGCCGCATGCAAAAAGCAAAACCTGAGCTACGCTGGCCAGCCAACACTTAGCACCGCGCTGCACGTTTACTCACGAGTCAGACCCCACCAAGTGCAAAGGCTAATTTCTCCCTGGATCACAAGTGCAGGGAAGACAGGGATCCAGACCTCCGTTGCCCTGTTATAACTTCCAAACCACCCCAGAGAGCCCTGTGGGTGGAGCGGGGGGGGGGGGGAGGATAAAATTTCAACCTAGCATTAACGGCAAGAAAACAGGTATAAATAAATAAATAAATAAAAACAGTCCAGGTGGTAACAACTGCCTGGTCTCTTTGAAGGAAGGCACCAGACTTAAATGCAAAGTTCGGACGGCAATCCGGCCGGGACGGTTCCCATCCATAGCAAGCAAGGGGGTCCCTTTCTGCTCCCCCACAGAAGACACACAGCTTTCCTCCTTTGAGGAAACCCCTCTTTGAAGCCCCCAGGACCCCCATTCCCTGGAGCTGCCTGGCTCCTCCTCCTCCTCCGTCCGTTGATCCCAGCCCCCCCCCCCTCCATCTCTCCCCATGGCTCACAGTGAGGTGTATGAAGCAGTGGTCTCTGGGAAACAGGGGTATGTCACCCCCCCCAACCAGGGAACCCCAAAGAGGGGCCAGAGGGGGGGAGGGGTTCCTGAATGTGTCTGTGTGTGAGAGAGAGGTGCCCCCCCCTCTCCTGGGAAAGGAGTCCTTACCTGGCCAAGGTGGGAGGTGCCTGCCCTCCCAAAGGGGCAGAGCCATGAAAAGGGGCTTCTATGGATGCCTTGGTGGTGGTGGTGGTGGGGTCATGCGAGAGGGGTGGGGGGGCTGCTACCAAAGGGGGGCGGGGAACTCCCCTCCCCAGCCTTGCACTCCCTCCCTTTCCGTGTCTCACCTGAGGGTCCACACAGAGGTGGGTGGACCCAGGTGGGCAGAGAAGCAACCCCACTCCCTCCCTCCCAGGTGGGCCCCCCCAGGTAAAAAAGGGGGGGCTTTGAATCTCCAGCCCTAACCCCCCCCCAGAGCATGTAGAGAGCGCTTTCTACCTACCCCCCTCCTCACCCCCTCGACCCTCCTGACGAGACCAGCCCGCCCCCCACGCCAAGGCCTTTGGGGGCCGAGGGGGGGGCGTCAGTGTCCCTTGGAGACCCTCATCCTTCGCCCCCTCCTCCTCTTTCCAGGCCGCGCTCGCCCCCCGGCCCCATCCCCATCCTTTGTGCCTGAAGATGGCGGGCCCAGGAAAGGGGGGGGGAAGGAGGGGGCGGGAAAGAGCCCCCCCCAAAAAAAATGCTTTTGTTGGTGAGGGTGGGAGGGAGGGGGCAGGTGGGTCGGACCATGTTGGGGCGGGGGGGGGCCAGGTGGGTCGGGCCAGGTCGCAACAAAGACTTACCTAATAATAACACACTCTGGTTTGGATTCTACTACGAAAAGGAGGGAGACCTTAGAGACCCGATTGCGACTGTATTATCCCCCGGTCGCTCCCTTTGTTAACACTGTTGCAAAGACCGGATCCAGAGGAGGAAGAAGAAGAGGAGGAGGCCCACCCCCCCACCCCCCAAAAAAGCCTTAACCTCCCTCCCTGGCCTACCCCACCCCTCCAGAGTGGGGAGGGGGTGTTACATACACGCGCCCCCCCCCCCCCAAAACCGGGCTTACTCGGGCCGGGCCTTCCTCCTCCTCCTCCTCCTCCTCCTCCCCAACGTCGTCGGGGATCCACCGCCGCCGAACCGGAGCGACGACCCGCCGCCGCCACCACCACGCGCATGCGCCGCCGCGCGCGCGGCACGCCGGGAAACCGAGTCCCGCCGCCCGCCCTGTGGCAGGCGCCCCACCCGGCCGGGGACTACCACTCCCGGCAACCCCCGCGGCCCTTTTCTTCGCTCCGCCACCCCCCGGCTCACCCGCCTTTTATTATTTGGGAGGGGGTGCCTTTCTTTTCTTTGGGGGGGGGGCTCCAAAGCCTTTCCAGGGTCTCCCTTACGTTACGCGGGGGGGCGTCAATGTTGGAGCATCCCCCAAGGCAGGGTGATAAAGGGGGGGCTTTTAAGTCCGAACCCCCCCATTACTTTGAGGGAGACCTGAACCCCACACTCTTCTACACGGTGCTCCCCACGGAGGTTCCTCCCCCCCTGCTCTTTCTAGGACGGTGGGGGCTAAAAACGGGCAAAGCAGGGGCCAAGCGCCCCCCACTCCATGGAGATCGTACCCTAAACCAGGGGTTCTCAACCTGTGGCCCATGTGGGCCGCATACGGCCCACGTTACCATTTCATGTGGCCCCCACCCACAGCCTCCACCAAACTAGGAAGTGCCATGTGGTGGAGGAAGGACAAAATGGCCGTCCACCACCGCCGCCGCCCCCTCATCTGAGGGAGCATGACCTGGCCCCCCGGCTTTAAAAAGGTTGAGAAATCCTGCCCTAAAGGCTGGTCCCCCCACCCTCCTTCCAGGACCAGGTGGGTGGGGGACTGCTACTGACCCCCCCACGGCCCACCCCCAATAGCAGGAAAAGGCCAGAGGAGGGGGGTTTGCGCAGGGACCCCTGCTCGTCCCCCTCCACTCTTTTTAATCCACATCAAGCTTGGGCACCTAAGGATGGAGGAGGAGGGTCTGCTCCCCCCACCCCCTCCAAACTGGACTCTAGTGGTGGCCAACCTTGGCATTCCAGATAAGAGAGGCAGAACCGCCCCCTCCCTCCCTCCTCTGATATCCAAGTTCCCCCCAAATTGGTAAAGGTCAATCCCCCCCCCCCAGGCCAACACTGCTTTCCACCTTGGCCTTTGATTTGGGAATTAGGTAAAGGCCTAGGTGTCTCCCTTGCCTGAAAGCAAGTCGTGTCTGACTCTAGGGCTCAGTGCTCATCTTGGTTTACTGCCAAAGAGCTGTCTCCATCTGTAGACATTTCCATGGACGTGTGGCACAGGCAAGACTGGACGTCGGAGTGCATGGAACACTGTTTACCTTCCCACAGAAGCCGCGCCTTGCAGTGTCTTGCTTTCAAACGGCTAGGTTGGCAGGAGCTGGGGCAGGAGCAAACTCAGTCGTGTAGCACTCAGGTCTCGGAACTGCTGACATGCCGACTTTCCAGTCGTCAAGTTCAGGATCTTAACCGCTTGTGCCACTGCAATGTTAAAAGTGTGACCAGGATGCTTTCCTGAGGCAGGAAGACTTTTAACTTTCGGTTCCAGCCAGAGTCCAACACAACAGCATCAAATAAAACAAAACCTCTTTATCATCATGGAAGTCTTTTATCCAGGCAGCCAAAATTGGGCAGGGATTTCCTGGACTCTTCAAAGCATTCACAAACTTTCACTGGGACTCATCCAGATAGGTCCAGGAGCTGCCCCTGTGCCACAGAAATCACTGAGTTGGGAGGGCTCCTTTAAGGCAATCCAGTCCAACCCATTCCTACTCAATGCAGGAGTTCAAATCAAAGTTGCTTTCCAATTCTCTCTTGGATGCTTCCAGTACTGGAGCGATCACCACTTCTCGAGGCCATGGGTTCCACTGTTGTACTACTCTAACAGTTAAGAAGATTATTCCTAATATACAGCCTACATCTGGCTTCCTGTAGTTTGAGCCCATAATTAAGCATCCTCTGCTCTGGGATGACAGAGAACAGCTCCTTCCTCTTTTACTGTTATCTTTCAGGTATTTTGAAATCGGCTAGCCAATGCTCCGACCGACATGCACAGTGAAAGGGATCCTGGCAACTATTCTGCAAAGCAGGTGCCAAGTTAAAGCATTGGTTCTCAACCTTTTTAAGCTGGGCGCAGGGTCATGCTCCCTCAGACAGCTTCGGGGGCCGGACAGCCATTCTGCCATTCCTCCACATGACACTTCCTGGTGTGGTGGAGGCAGTGGGGGGGGGGGACACGTGAAGTGGCGCTGCGGGCACAGGTCGAGGATCCCTGGGTTAAAGGGTTTCTCCTGAATTTGGAACAATCCAAGCTGTCGCACTGCTCTAACTGGTGGTAAAAAAATTGGCCTACGAGTCATTTCTGATTCAGAATGACCCACAGAATTCAATGAAGCCAATAATCTGTTTATTGCAAGTATTTATTTATTCATTCGTTTGACTCGTATACCACCCAATTAGTGCAAGCAAGTACATGCTTCAGACAAAAAACATTGAATTTACATTCATTTCCCATGCAAGCCAAGTGATGTTTAACATGTTGCAACGAATATTTACGGAACGCTCAGTGTGGAGTCTTAAAAAAGAGATACAGTACTAGAGATGCATATCAGAAAACAAAACAAAATAAATAAAATAAAAACTGTAGCACTTTAAAGACTAACTGCTTTATTTTTATTGTTAGCTTTCGTGGATCAAGTCCACTTCTTCAGACAGAGTGAAACTTACAGACATGGTTTTTATAGCCAAATTCAGGGATCAAAGGAAGAAGGGGTGTGTTCAAGCAAGATGACAGACAAGCAAGGACAACAATACAGCTTCACCCAGCCACTAGCAACAATAGATTATTCAGATTAGCTCTAAATGACTCCCTTTCAGTCTCAAGGTTGCTGAGAAAGCCCATTCTAGTCTCTGATCAACTTTTGACCTGCATGTCAGAAAACAAACAAAAACGCTGTACCCGGTTACTTTCTGTTTTGCTAAAGAGAATTGGCAGGAAAGCTGTAAAGTAAGATGTAAAATCATATAGCAATCTGTGTATCAAATTTGATAATGTCCCAGAAACCCTTTGCTAATATTTAGTCCCCTGCGATGGGTGTCTAACAGATGGATGTATTTGATTTCTGCTGCAGTGATTGGAATTTGGGATTCCCCCAAGATCTTTGTAGAAAACTGTATACAAACAACACCTACTTTTGTGTGTGTGTCTGTGCATAAAACTATTTCTGGTTCCCAATGGTCACGGAGGCGGAAGAGGCCATGCCAGATGGATTGGCTGTGAATGAGCACCTTGTCCATATCCTCAATGCTGTGGCAGTCCCAGTGTTCAATCCTGCATGTCTCATTTCATACGTGATACAGGAAATGGCTCCATGATCACAGAAGTCACTTCATGGAAAGCTGGGATCCACTTTAAACAAATTCACGCCAACGGCATTTTCTTGCTTGTCCAAGGAAAAAATTTGCTCGGATACAAGTAACAGCCACTGCTGACGCAAACAATATATTGAGAGAAAGATACACACATCGTTTGTTTCAGAGAATAATTGAGTAGAAAGGGTCCTATTGTTAGGTCATCGAGTCCAACCCATTCATGCTCAATTCAGGAATCAAAATCAAAGCAGATGTGACTGACGGTTGCGGTCCAATTTTTTTCTTCAATGCAGTGGAACTTTGTTAACAAACGGCTCGGTTAACATAAAAATTGCCAACAAAAGGAAATAGTGGATTGGGTTACAGATTTTTTTTTATTTTTATTTTTTGGAAAGGATTAATTGGTTTCCAATGCATCCCTATGGGAAACCGCATTTTGGCTAAAGTATTTTGATTTTCAGTGCATTCCTATGGGAAATTGCATTCAATACGTTCCTATGGGAAATTTGGTTAACGTAATTTTCGCTGTAAGAAATGTCATGGAGAATGCATTAATTACGTTAACCAAGGTTCCATTGTACATCCATCCTTGGAAAGCTCACCACCTCCCAAGGTTATGGTTCCCATCTTCATACTGGTTCAACAGATGTGTTTCCACATCGTAGGTTTTGGATTATATAAACACAAAAGACGTATAACTCCAAAGTATTGAAAGTCACATCTTAACTACCTGTATTTAGATACAGGGCAAATATTTTGTGAACGTGGATAAACCCAGTCAAGACAGCGTTGATGTGCAATGTGGTTTATGCAACACCCCATGTGCTGGTTATGGTGGCTCAGTGGTTAAGAAGCTCACCTTGTTATCAGGAAGCCCAGCAAGTCGGCAGTTTGAGACCCGGGGACTGCGTGCCAGATTGAGTACCCATCTCTGTTCCTGCTCCTGCCAATCTAGTAGTTCAAAGCAAGAAAATTGCAAGGAGATAAAGAGGGACCACTTTGGTGGGAAAAGATCTCAGGGACATGAAAGGAGCCTCATTCGGGCGTCCCCTGAGCGGAGTTTCTCCAGCAAAAATCTTTTCCTACTCAAGAATAATTTCTGACATGAATTATTATTATTATTACCACCTCATGTACTAAAAAAGATATATGTGACTAAGATAACGTCATGGAAACGGCACACTTCTGGTTAGAAATAATAATATAATGTAATACAATAAAGTAAAGGATTCCCTTGCTCGAAAGCCAGTCGTATCAGACTCTAGGGTTCAGTGCTCATCTCTGCTTCAAAGTTGAAGAGCCAGCGCTGTCTGCGTCTGCAGACATTTCCGTGGTCACGTGGCAGGCATGACTAGACACCAGAGTGCACGGAACACTGTTACCTTTCCCACTGAAGTGGTCCCTATTTATCTACTTGCAATTTCTTGCTTTCGAACTGCTATGTTGGCAGGAATGTACGGTATGATATAATATAATCGTCTGCTGCTACTACTTGTGTCTGAATGCTCATTTTCCCTGGAGGTCATTTTCTCAGCTGGTAGATGCATTTCTGGTGACACGTAATATGATATATATAATATAATGCTGCAACACTTGGGTGGGAACAAAGGACAAAGCCTGGCAGCCCCCCTCTTACATCTTGGGGGGGGAGGGGAAGCAATTAATTAAGAGACACCTGTTAATTGCACCTGTTATTAATGACCGTGTCACGCGTTGCCCAGGCTTAGGCCTTCCGCCTCTTCCTGCTCCTCCCCCAGTCTTCCCCTGGGAAGAAAGGAAGGAGGGTTGTCCGCCCTCTGCGGTTCTCCCCGACCACCACCGTTCACACGTGCAGAGACAGCGGAACCCCGCGCGGCAACTGCTTCGCCTTCGCGCTACCCTTGTTTGTCCCTCCCGGGGTGCCGTAGCGCTCGGGGACCAAAACACACTTCCGCGCGTGCGCACATCGGTCGTCGCCACGGGTTTGTCTTTTTTGGGCCCTTCTTTGCTCCCGTCCGAACGTTCGGCGGCTTGATTCGCTCCTTGTGGGGACGCCGCATTGCGCGTGCGCGGCGGGTGGGGGGCGCGGTTTGCGCTCAGGCGGGCGGGCTTCTGCGCGTGCGCGTCAAGCCCTTTTTTTTTTTGCGCGCCGTGGCGGGCGGGGCTTGTTCTCGGCGGGCGGGCGGGCGGGCGGAGCCGGGGCTTGTGCGCCTGCGCCGCCTCCCCGCCGGCCCCCAGTGCGCCTGCGCGTGAGGCCCTGTGCGCGTCCGCTCGAGCGCGACGCCGACGCCGGGGAAGGAGGAGGGCGGAGGGGGAGACGAAGGAGGAGGGCGGAGGGGCCCCCGCGCCCAGTCCCGCCAGGAGGTGAGGGGGAAGGGAAGGGAAGGGGGGGGGGGTAGACGGCGGCCTTGGCCTCAGGCGGCCTCTCACGTGAGGGCGGCCTCCTGACCGGGGAAGGGAGAGAAAGGCGGCTTTCCACGAGGGGAAACCCCCCCTCCCCCCTCTCTACTAGAGGCACCCCTCAGACCCCCCCCTGCGAAGAAGAACATGGGTGGATGATGATGATGAAGAAGACCCACAGGGTCTGATGATGATGAAGAAGACCCCCCCCTTCCCTCCCCCCTCACACACAGCAGAACTGAATCTTTTCCTACAGGATACCAGCCTGAACCCCCATCCATCCCAAGGCTGGGAAAGGGGTGGGATTGAGCAATTAGTGAAATTAGTCCCTTGGAAGAGATTCCTTTGAATTTCTAAGCCAGCTGAACACGTTTTCTTTTTTAAGGTCTTGTATATATTCACATGTGGTTCCTTCCTTTACTGGCATGTGGTTCCAGGGCTTCAGCACCCACCCATTATTGTAGGTGCCCCAGACTTTGGTTTTCAGGTGTTTCAGGTATGGGGTGTTCCTGTAAAGGGGGGCAACCCCCCCCCCCAGAATTTCAGGTACCACCTCCTCGTCCACCTCCAGTTGCCATGGGGGGTGGGTGGGAAATCCAAGTGGGTGTGTAGGAATTCGTCAGATGTCTCCTGGGTAAAGGTTGGGGCTTTGGGGGCTTTTAACCACCCACTGTAATACTTTCTTGTCAGGAATTATTCTGGGTTGAAGGGATTTTTGCTGGAGAAACTCCACTCGGGGGGACGCCCGAATGAGGACTCCTTTCATGTCCCCCCAAGATCTTTTCCACGCTGAAATGGTCTCTGTTTATCTAATTGCAATGTCTTGCTTTTGAACTGCTAGTTTGGCAGGAGCCCGGCCAGAAACTCGGGAATCAAACTCTGACCTTCCAGTCTTCAAGTTCAGCATCTTAACCACTTGAGCCACTGCAGTCCCATTTGCCTTGCGTGTACCCGAGACCTTTTCCTACCAAAGTGGGTCCCTATTTATCCACTTGTAACGTCTTGCTTTCTCAATGCTAGGTTGGCAGGAGCTGGGACAGAGACAGGAGCTCACTTTGTGGTATTGAACTCTGGCCTTCCAGTCTTTCAAGTTCAGCATCTTAACCACTTGAGGCTCCACAGTCCCCCTGAGTTTTACTTCTGTCTCTCACTTTTTTGGTGTTTCAAAGAAAGCATGGGATTGCTTTTCATTCTCTGCCTTTGCTGCTCTGCATTTACTTTAATTTTCGTACTTGTATGCTGCCCACTCAGGAAATCCGACTCAGGGCGGCTCGTACGACAGTCAAGCGACAAACAGAAGTACAAAATAATGACATAGAAAAACTTCAGCATCAAAATACTCTTTAAAACCCCATTAAAACTAACAAGAATCAAAAATGTAAAAGGTTATAAATTAAAGCTTTGCCTCCTTCTGTTCTGCCTCTGCTCAGTCTTTGCATTGTGCATGAGATCAAGGCATCCCCCCCCCGGGGGGGGGAAACAAAGGGATGGCAGCATGACCTGCTCTTAAGTTAGAAACAGGGGAGTTGAAGGAATGAGGGGTTTGGGAACCACCGTCTCGCCAGCAGCCCTATTCTCTGCTCTTTGTTTTCCTCTTTCCCAGAAGGAGACCTTTTACGCTGCGAGACTCCTGAATCCTGGGCTGGCTTGAACCCAGAGACATGGCAACGGAGGAGAAGAAGCCTGATGCGGAATCCACCAAAACGCAGTCAACGCCTTCCTCTTCCACCAATCAAAGCAAGGTGGGTCACAGGTGCCTCTCTGGGAGTCACCTGTAGATGTTTGGGAAGATCTTGACAGCTTGCAGGGCTGGTGGGGGGGATCTCTGACCCAGGAGCTTTTTCTGGACTTCTTCCGTTGATGCCTGCTGTAGCACTGGGCTGGCCCTGCCGTTCCATGTGTGTTCTGTCCTCGAGGACTCCTGCCAGCCTTGGAAATGCCCACCTGTGTCAGACTTTGATTCTTCTAGTCCAGCGTTTAGTTTTTCACAGCTGGTGGAATTTGAGGACTAAGGTCACTTGCTTGTCTCCAGCATTTGGTGTCCACAAAAGTCCAACTTCTGAACTACCCTTTCTTGTCTTGCACCAAAAATGCCCTAAATCTTTTCATCTTCATCTCATTTACCTATTATTATTTTTTGAAGAGGGTTCCACTTGTTCTATGTGCAGATTCCATAATTGCCTAAAAATTTAATTCATGGCCAGGTATGTGAAGTTTGTCAGTTCCGGGCTGCAATGGCTCAGTAGTTAAGAAGCTCACCCTTGTTATCTGGCAATTCGAGACCCAGGTACTGCATGATGGATTGAGTGCCCGTTGTCTGTCCCAGTTCCTGCCAACCTAGCTGTTTGAGAGCAAGAAGTTGCAAGGAGATAAATAGGGACCACATGGGCGGGAAAAAGATTTTGGAGACATGAAAGGAGCCTCATTCAGGCGTCCCCTGAGTGGAGTTTCTCCAGGAAAAATCCTTTCAACCCAGAATAATTTCTGACACGAAATTATTATTATTATTATTATTATTATTATATAGTTCAGTCCCTTTCTGACTCGAAAAGGTGCTAGTCTCAGAAAGTTAGTTTTAGCTTCCACGAAGTGGAAACCAGTTGTTGATCATGGAGAACAGCTTGCAGGGAATGCATCTGTCTCCGGTCTGATGTCTGGGATAACAGACAAACTGCCTACGGGTGGAGGGTCTCTTGCATCGGAAATTGCCAGAAAGTTGTGAGTTCGATTCTGACCTGGACTCAAGGTTGATTCAGCCTTCCATCCTTCCAAGGCCGGTAAAATGAGACAGTTTGGGGGCAAAATGCTAATTAACTGCCCAGGGAGGGGACTAAGCGCTATGGGGCGGGATAGAAGTGGAATTGCTATTGTACAGAAACCGTGGTCTGTTACGTGTTGGGCTTTCTCTCCCCAGCCTGCGCCCGTAAAGCCCAACTACGCTCTAAAGTTCACCTTAGCAGGACACACAAAAGCTGTCTCGTCGGTCAAGTTCAGTCCCAACGGGGAGTGGCTGGCGAGTTCTTGTAAGTATCCGCAAACAGGATGAGGCCCTGTGAGGCTTCTCTCTCCCTTTCCTGTCTGATTTTCCGTTCATGTTCATATCAGAGCTTATTCTGGGTTGAAAGGATTTTTGCAGGGACACCCGAATGAGGCTCCTTTCGTGTCCCCCCTCATGCAGCTCTTGGGAATCGAACCCGTGTTTCTGGTTGCCAAGCCTAGTGCCTTAACCACTACACCACCTTGTTAGCTGTGAGACCGGCAAGTCGGCAGTTTGAGACCCAAGTACTGTACGACGGATTGAGCACCCGTCTCTTTGCCAGCTCTTGGGGGCGGGGGGCATGAAAGCAGCCTCATTCGGGCATCCCTTGAGCAGAGTTTCTTCCACAAAAAAATCCTTTCAACCCAGAATTTCTGACACGAAATTATTAGTATCTGATTTTTTTTAATGTTGTCAAGCTAAAGGTTGATTTATTGTGTTTAATGTTGCCATGTTAAATTGAAAGAAAGCTGCCGAATGCTAACATTGCAAGAGGCATTTTCTCCTGTGCCATTTAGACCTCCAAATCTTTGCACACAGGACAAGTCTTAAAGATGAATCAGAAGATTCATTTGGGAATATTGCAGCCGTGTAACTGACCACGATTGCTAACGAGGGACGCAGTTTTGCCTCTTTTAAAATACCCAGGCTTTTTACTGTTTCCCCCTCTCCTTGTCCTAATTAAAGATGCTCGGCTTGAGTTTGTTTGGCTTTTAAGGTATTTTTTTAAGCCAGCTTGGGACTGCAGTGGCTCAAGTTAAGATGCTGAACTTGCTGACTGAAAGGTTGGAGTTCGATTCCTGGGCACTGCATGACACAGTGAGCTACCATCTCTGTCCCAGCTCCTGCCAACTTAGCAATTCGAAAGCAAGAAATTGCAAGTAGATCAATAGAGATCACTTCAGTGGGAAGGTGATCAGCGTTCCGTACACTCCAGCGTCGAGGCATGACTGCCACGAGTCCACGGAAACATCTGCAGGCACAGGCAGCGTGGCTCTTTGGCTATAAATAGGAGAGTGGGTGGAATTCTGGTCCCCAGGCAAGGCAGGGATGGGCAAAGGGCCTGATCCATCAACATCATCTCCTTCCAGCTGTGGGGGTTCAGTGGTTAAGAATCTCGCCTTGTTAGCTGGAAGGCCGGCAAGTCGGCAGTTTGAGACACGGGTACTACATGATGGTTTGAGCGCCCGTCTCTGTCCCAGCTCCTGCCAACCTAGCAGTTCGAAAGCAAGAAATTGCAAGTAGATCAATAGGGGCCACTTGGGTGGGGGGAAAGATCTTGGGAACATGAAAAGAGCCCCATTTGGTTCTCCCCTATGTAGAGTTTATCTAGCAAAAATCCTTTCAACCCAGCATAATATCTGACACCAAAGTGTTATTATTATCTCCTTCCTCCCACAGCGGCCGACAAGCTTATTAAAATTTGGGGCGCCTACGACGGCAAATTTGAGAAAACAATCTCTGGTCACAAATTGGTAAGTCGCTCTTTGGTCCGCGAGGATGAGTTTCTGATATTTCCAGTAGAGTTTTCAGGGTGGTGGGGGACCGCGGCGGCTCAAGTGGTTAAGATGCTAAACTTGACGACTGGATGGTCGGCAGGTCAGCAGTTCGAGACCCCAAGTACCACTCGACAGAGTGAGCTCCCGTCTCTGTCCCAGCTCCTGCCAACCTAGCCGTTCAAAAGCAAGAAATTGCAAGTAGATAAATAGTTACCACTTTGATGGGAAAGGTAGCAACATTCTGCATGCTCCTGCCTGCCCTGACGCAAAAGCTCAGCTTTCTTATTATTCATCTAGTTATAAATTGGAAAGGTGGTGGAAATGGGAGTTGGAGTCTAGGCATGTCATAGGGGGTGAGGGTAGAATCCTGCCTTCTGAGAATTCACACTGGGGATGGTGAGAAGATGGCTCCTGTTTCAATTCACCGTCCTGCACCATCGTGCATATAATAAGCACATTTGCTTGTCCTCTCACAGGACTAACAAATGTGCTTATTATATGCAGGAACAGAGACTTTTTTCTGTGGGGTGCAGCAAAATTATCTTATCTCCCCCTCCTCCTCCCCATATAGCCTCTCATTGTAATATTGAGGTTTAAATACTTCAGTGGCTGTATTAAATAAGGATTACTTATTGTATGCATTGTTTAACGATTAAATGTTTTTATTGTGTTGCTGTGTAATTATGTTGTGTATTGGATGTATTTTTTTGCAATTTTTCATTATGTTTTGTTTGCGCTTTCTGTATTTTGTTTTGAAAATTAATAAAAATTATTGTAAAAAATACTTCAGTGGCTAAGGCGCTGACTGGGAGGTGGAAGGTCAGCAGTTCAAAACCCGAGTACTTCACAACTCCTGCCAACCTAGCAGTTCGAAAGCAAGAAATTGCAAGTAGATAAATAGGTACCACTTCAGTGGGAAAGGTAAACAGCGTTCTGTGCACTTTGCACGCCTGCCACATGACCACAGAAATGTCTGCAGACAGAGACAGCACTGGCTCTTTGGCTATAAACAGATGAGCACTGAACCCTAGATTCGGATACAACTGGCTTTCAAGCAAGGGGTGACCTTTCCCTATAGTTTAGCATTTCCCATAGGATGTTCCGCAGAACACGAATGGACTTCAATTCCCAGAAGTCTTAAGTCAATGCTTTGGGGAAGTCGGCTTGGGCTTCTGGGAACTGAAGTCCAAAAACAAAAAGTTGGGGAATTGGATTAGACTCATACAATGGTTCCCAAGGTGGGGCCCATGCCCCACAGGAGGGCTTGGGTTCCCAGAAGCCTCAGTCAGCCCATTGGCTGATCAGCGCTTTGGGGGGATGGATGAGGCTTCTGGGAATTGAAGTCCCAAAACCAAAGGGTGGAATATTTTATATATTGTGGTGAGGAAGTGAGATGTCAAGTGCCTTCTCTCTCTTGCAGGGGATTTCTGACGTGGCCTGGTCCTCGGATTCAAACCTCCTCGTCTCTGCCTCAGATGACAAAACACTCAAGATTTGGGACGTCAGTTCGGTAAGAGGCTGCCCCACCCCCACCCCCTTTTAACCTTTACACATAATCATAACGGCTGAGTTATTAATCCGTGTTGTCACGAATTAACAGAATTATTGCTGTTGATAGCTCTATATTACATCAATTGAAATTACATTTCTATGCCACCCCATGGCGCTCAGAGCACACTCTTGGCAGTTCACGTGATAAGCATCTTTGCACCCCTTCCTCCCCCAGTATGCCGGGTACTGACCTCCCAAGGATGGAAGGCTGAGTCAACCTTGAATCCCGTCGGGATCAAACTCAAGTTTGTGGGCAGAGCTTTGGCTGCGGTTTGACAGCTCAACCCCCTATGCCATTGATGGCGAATCTTGGCACTCCAGCTGTTCTTGGACTTCCAATTCCCAGAAGCCGAAGTCCCTGTGAATCCACATGAATGGGTTTACTGCGTGGATTCACAGAGACATTGTGGATTCACAGAGACATCGTTTACTGCGTGGATTCACAGAGACAGCCTCCCTTTCTGTTTGGTTTTATCCTGTTGGGCTGTTTTATTTCCTGTTTTTTATGAACTTTTAAAGTTTTTAATTATTAGTACTCCATTGGTTTAGCTTATGATCGCATTTTATCTTGTAAGCCGCCCAGAGTCGGGTATACCCGATTGGGGCGGGATAGCAAATGTGAGTAAATAAATAAATAAAATAAATAAATTGAAGTCCAAGAGCACGCACAGTAAACCCATTCGTGTGGATTCACAGGGACTTGGGTTTCTGGGAACTGAAGTCCAAGAATACCTGGAGTGCCAAGATTCACCATCACTGGGCTACACTACGTAAAAGGTTCATTCTAACATTTATGGTAGTTATTTAACAAAGTTGTGTTGTTGTACAAAGTCGTATTATTTGAGATACGATATTTAACAGCGTAAGAGTGATTACTAGGTAGCCTGTAATGAGCTTTTCACAGTTAGCATTGTTGCAGTTCTACATAAAAATAATAATAACGTGAATCTATTTCATGAGGAACTAAATGAGCCCACTTCTAGCCACTGTCAGAGTAAAGGCTGCTAAAATGTGAAAGTCCTTTTAAAAAGGTTAATTAGAGAAAATGTGAAAGCCCTTTTAAAAAGGTAAGATTAGACAGGACCAGCTAATGGTTGCGTGCGTGTGCGTGCATGTGGAGCATTAGATATTGTTTTAAAGCAGGGGTGCCCAAACTACAGCCCGGGGGCCGGATCCAGTCCCCAACGTCAATTCATCCGGCCCGTGAAGGACTCATTGATCCTGGAAGCGGAAGTAACGGACGCTTCCAAGAGCGACGAGGGCTTCGTGGGCTGGATGAAGGCGGGGGGGATATGGCCCTTGGGGCCATAGTCTCCAGCTTTCTGAACCACACAATTTGCACTTTAAAATCTGAAACATTTCATTCCAGAGTGGGCCGGGACTCATCACCTCAGACAGCTGAGCAGTAAAACGCGTCCACGGCTGTCGTAAACAGCCGCAGACTCATTTACGGTTGTAGTAAATGCGTACATGATGGCTGCGGACTCATGTACAGCTGTCGTAAACACGTTTACGAAGGCCGTAAATGAGTCTCTGGCCGATTCCGCCGGCAGCGGCAACGTGCGAGGTCGGGGGCCGGATTACTTGATGCCGTGGGATGGATCCGGCTTGCGGGCCGTAGGCTGCAAACCCCTGTTCTAGAGTGTGATTATATTTAGGCTGGCTGCATCATTTTTAAACCGCTGCTCGTTTGCGTGAGAGGGAGAAGAAGGGGCCCCTTTTGAAGCCCCTTCCTCCTCCCCGTCTTTTCCTTCTTTTTCTTAGCCATGGCAAGGAGGATTTTTGGGGTGAATTTCACTAGATGGCGCTTTTTGCCTTTTAACATTTCAGCCTTAAAGGAGGGAGGAATTGAAGAACTCCTTCTTAGTAAACAGGGGGTCCCAAGCTATGGCCCATGGGCCAAACCCAGCCTGTGGCACAGTTTCACGTGGCCCGCTGCCGCCACACCTAGAAGTGGATGCGGGCACATTTGCAACAGCCGTAAACGCATCCGCAGCTGTCGTAAACACAAGCAGGCACATTTACTGTTGTGAACATGTTTACGGCAGCCGTGGACTCATTTACGGTTGTTTCAAATGCGTTTGCAACAGCCGTAAATGAGTCCGCGGCCGATTCCGATGGCGGCGGCCGGACCAGCAGTCCGGCCCCCAACTACCTGAGCGTTTGTGACCCGGCCCCCCGGCCTTTAAACGGTTGGCAACCCGTCCTTTTTGAGGGGTTTGGATGCCCCAGGGAGTGACACCCCCCCCACACTCTCTCTCTCTCCCTTCCTCCTTGTTGTTTCCAGGGGAAATGCTTGAAGACCTTGAAAGGGCACAGCAATTACGTCTTCTGCTGCAACTTCAATCCCCAGTCGAACCTGATCGTCTCTGGATCGGTGAGCACGTTTTGCAGGGAGCAAGGCGACCCTCTGTTCGTCGGTGCCTTTCCCAGGACAGAAACTGGCCGCCCAAAGTCAAGGCCACCCTTGCTCGAAAGCCAGTCGTATCCGACTCTAGGGTTTAGTGCTCATCTCTGTTTCTAGCCAAAGAGGCAGCACTTTCTGCTTCTGCAGACGTTTCCATGGTCATGCAGCAGGCATGACTAGACACCCGAGCACACGGAACATGGTGTGCCTTCCCACTGAAGCAGTATCTGTTTATCTACTTGCAATTTCTTGCTTTTGAACTGCTAGGTTGGCAGGAGCTGGGACAAATGACGGGCGCTCATGTCATCATGCAGCGCTCAGGTCTCAAACTGCTGACCTATTGACCTTCTAGTAATCATGTTCAGCGTCTTAACCCTAATTAAAGGATGCAAAGTGGGACACGGAACTCTTAAACTCCAGCTCTGCACCCAGACGGCTAATTCAAATTCAAGGTTGCTCTTGCCAGAAAGACAGCCGTATCTGATTCTAGCGTTCAGTGCTCATCTCCATTTATAGCCAAAGAGCCAGTGCTGTCTTGTGTCTGCTGACATTTTCCTGGTCATGTGGCAAGCATGACTAGACGCCGGAGTGCACAGAATACTGCTTACCTTCACACTGAAGGGGTCCCTATTTATCTACTTGCCGTTTCTTGCTTTTGAACTCCTAGGTTGGCAGCAGCTGGGACAGAGGCAGGTGCTCACTCTGTTGTGCAGTACTTGGGCCTCAATCTGCTGACCTGCCGACCTTCCGGGTGTCAAGTTCAGCGTCTTAACCACTTGAGCCATCCAAGTGGAGACTCTCGTTGCCAGACAGGCCACTAAACTGTTAGGCTGGAAGGTTTCATAGCCTGGGATAGGCCAAGCTTGGGCATAATTTCAGATGGGGATGGTTTGGTGCAAAGAACCGGATTTCAGATTTGGATTCAGTGCACTCGATTTAGTCTAGGACACATGGATTAAACCAAGTAGCGGGCAATAATTTATTTGTTTGTTTGTTTTGTGACGCAGTGAGTTTTGGCCAAGAGGGGCTGCTTCTGAAGGGGATGGTGTGGGGAGGGACCGAAGCCCTTCCGCTTCTGAATTTCTTCTCTTGTCTCCAGTTTGATGAAAGTGTGAGAATATGGGATGTCAAAACCGGGAAATGCCTGAAAACGTTGCCAGCTCACTCCGACCCTGTTTCAGCTGTAAGTTGTTTACTGGTGTGTGGGTGGGTGTTTTAGGGTGCCTGCCTCCATCTTTCTGCGTTGCCTGGTCTCTCTTGATTTGCTCCCAAACACAGCCGGGCGAGGGGGGGGGCAGCTTTGGATTTCTGCACGCTGGTACCCGGAGAACTTTCTGCGATGCCCTGGGCGCAGATGTTGCCAGGCACGAGTGGCAATGTCTTAGAGGGTGGGCCGTGTCCGTTGTGGAAGGAAGATTTATTTATTCCATTTCAATTTGTATAGCCGCCCCGATCGACATGCGACTCTGGGCGGCGTACATAAAAAATCCCTGACATTTAAAACTATAGAGACCTTTAAAATTCCTAAAAATACGGGGGGGGGGGGTTTGCCTTCCACCCGCACCAATTAAAAAGTCTAGTTAAAAACTTTTAAAAGTATGCGTGTAAGATGGCTTACAAGGTGGAAAATCCGGGGGCTGTTGCCCATTGTCTCCCCCCCCTCCGGGACAGTGATGGCGAACCTCGGCACTCCAGCTGTTCTTGGACTCTTAATTCCCAGAAGCCCAAGTCCCTGTGAATCCACACAAATGGGTTTACTGTGCGTTCTTAACTGGCTTATTTTGGGGACAGGGCTGATATTACAAATACACTCATACCTCGGATAACGATGAGACTTGGTTCCACAAGTCTCATTGTCATCTGGTTTTTAACGTACGATGCATTGATCGCACAATGTTAAAAAAAACCCTGTTTCCCTGGAGGCTGCAGCAAGCCAGAACGTCAGGATTTGAATCCTGACGTTTTGGCTTGCTGCAGCCTCCAGGGAGGTGGGGGAACTTTGGATACAGCTTGGATCGGGTCTTCCGACCTCCCTGGAGCCAGCATGGGGAGGGGGTCAGAGAGCCCAAAATGGGTGAAAAAAATGGATGTTTTTTTCGCCCATTTTGGGCTCTCTGACCCCCCTGCTGGCTGCGGGGGTCGGGGGACCCGATCCACAGCTGCAGGGTGGCTGGGGAAGCCAATGGGGGAGGCCCCCCCCAGTCAGCTTTCCAGCCACCCCACCCCTGCCTCTGCTAAGAACGACTGCATCGGATAATGCTAACAGGACTTCATTTCCGACCAGGGCTTTTTTTTTTTTTTTTTTTGGGGGGGGGAGGGGGAGAATTGGGTAGATCTTACCTAAATGCTACCTTGGGCTCCTCTCCCGCAGGTGCACTTCAACCGCGATGGCTCTCTGATTGTGTCCAGTAGCTACGATGGGCTCTGGTGAGTGTGGGGAGGGGATTGTGCCCCCCCCCCCAAAAAAAAGCACAAGCTTTTTCTGTCCAAGTAACGTAAAGGTCAAGGTCTCCCTTGCTCGAAAGCCAGTCATATCCGACTCTAGGGTTCAGTGCTCATCTCTGTTTACAACCCAAACGCCAGCGCTATCTGCATCTACAGATATTTCCACGGACATGTGGCAGGCACGGCTCAAGACCGGAGTGCACGGAACGCTGTTTACCTTCCGCCGAAGTGGCACCTCTTTATCTACTTGCCATTTCTTGCTTTCAAGCTGCTAGGTTGGCAGGAGCTGGGACAGAGATGGGAGCTCATTCTGTCCTGCAGAACTCGGGAATCGAACTGCTGATCTGCTGACCTTCTGGTCGTCACGTTCAGCATCTTAACCACTTGATACATCTGCATCTACAGATATTTCCATGGACATGTGGCAGGCATGCTTCAACACTGGAGTGCACAGAATGCTCTTTGCCTTTCCCACCCAAGTGGTCCCTGTTTATCTACTTGCAATTTCTTGCTTTTGAACTGCTGGGTTGGCAGGAACTGGGACAGACGACGGGAGCTCATTTCGTCGTGCAGCACTCAGGAATTGAACTGTTGGCCTGCCGACTTAAGCTCAGCGTTAATTGCGTTACTAATGGCACCTCTTTTTTCCCTCTCCTTGCAGTCGGATCTGGGACACGGCCTCGGGCCAGTGTCTGAAAACGCTGATTGGTGAGTTTGCCTCCCCCCCCCCCCCCGGAAGCCCTGCTGACGCCTCCCCGGTGGTCTTCCCTTTCCACCTCAATAACGGCTTTGCGTTTTCACTTCTCTCTCTTACAGACGATGACAATCCTCCAGTGTCTTTTGTAAAGTTCTCCCCGAATGGCAAATATATTCTAGCAGCAACGCTGGACAAGTAAGCCTGTTTCTCAACAGAAATGCCATTTCACCTGTAGAGTGGAGTGGGGTGTGTATGTGTGTGCACGCGCACGCTGCCCTTCCTTGCCAGTCATGAGAGAGGCGGTAGATGCCTTGGTTTACTGGGTCACATCAGATGTACTGCCGGCCGCCTCCCTTACAACTTATGCTTAGAAGTTACCAAGCACAGGGTGGTTTGAAGGTGGGGAGTGTTAATTTTGTAAATTTCCCGGAAGAGGGTGTGCATTCACTAAAGCAGGGCTTCCCAACCTACAACCTATCTGGCCCGCCACACAATTTCATGTGTCCCATTGTCTCGCCCGGAAGCGGGAGCAGACGCGTTTACGTCAGCCGTAAATTGTGCATGCACAAATGCACCCGCACCTGTCGTACATGTGGAAGTGGGAGGCTTTATGGTGGTAGTAAATGTGGCCGCTTCTGGGGGGGGGGTTTGTTCAGGCCTGCTCAGCTGTCTTAGGGGCCTGTTTAGGCCCGCGGAGTAAAAAGGGAATGAATGAATGAAAGGGGAACCACAGAGTGAGTACCTTTGACTCCTCCCTCCCTCCCTCCCTCCCTCCTTCCTTCCTTCCTTGGGGATCCTACGATAGAGGAAGCCAAGCTCCAAGCCCTGCTAACCAGCTCCTTTCTGTATCCTTTCCTCCAGCACCCTGAAGCTTTGGGACTACAGCAAAGGAAAGGTGAGATTCCTCGGCTCCTCCTTGGGTGCCGTATCTGAATCCAAATCTTGGCGATCGTCATGGCAGACAGCCATGAAGACTGTCCTGTGACTCTAATCCAGCGGCCGGACTCCTTGCAGGATTTAATGTAAACTTACAAACAAACAAAACCAGTTTGTCTCCAAGGAGGGTGGAAGGCTGGCTTTCTCCCCCACCCACCTGTCACAGCCCTCACCTGTGGACTTGGGAGGTCTCAGTAACACCTCCTTGCCAGACCCCTGCGTGAGGGAGGTGGTCGTCCTGAAGCCGCTTCCTTTGGAGGTCGACTCTTAAGCCCTGTAGGATTTCTCTTCCACGATGGAAATACAGCTCATCTCACTAATAATATTATTAAATTATTCTGGGTTGAAAGGATTTTGGCTAGAGAAACTCTGCTCAGGGGACGCCTGAATGAGGCTCCTTTCAGATCCCCCCAAGATCTTTCACCACCGAAGCAATCTCTATTTATTTGCAGTTTCTTGCTTTTGAACTCCTGGGTCGGCAGGAGCTGGAGCAGACAACGGGCACTCATTCTGTCATGCAGTGCCCGGGTCTTGAACTGCCAACTTGCCGACCTTCCAGCTAACAAGGCAAGGTTCTTAACCACTGACCCGCCGCAGCCCCTCGCTTAAAAGGGAGCTTTAATGTGGCCCACGCGCCACTTGGTTTGCAGACCCCTCTCTTCTAAATCAGGGGTTCCCATCCTTTTGAAGCCGGGGGCCAGATCACACTTTCAGCTTCAAGGGCCGGACGGCCATTTTGCTCTGCCTGCATGTTGGGGTGGCCATTTTGTCCCAACAGCTTCAAATGGGCAGCTATTTTGTTTCTCAATTGCCCTTGGAGGGAGTACACGAAATGGTGCCGTGGGCCCGATCTGGCCCGTGGGCCTTAGGTTTGGGAACCCTTTGTTCTAAATATTCCCAGAGAGTGAAAGATGCAGGACAGGTGAGGTTGCCATCAGACACCCCTGGAAGGGCACTACATTGGAGAACGCTGGCCCGGGTGGTGGGCCGGAACAAAGGCCCTCTTTGCCCAGAAAAGTTTACAGAAGGGGGGAGGGAACCTATAGATATCAAAATCCTTCTGGAACTGCCGGCTTCTGTGTTGACTTACTTGACGCCCTTTTTTCTTCCAGTGCCTAAAGACGTACACCGGCCACAAGAATGAGAAGTACTGCATCTTTGCCAACTTCTCCGTTACTGGTGGAAAGGTGAGAAAGTTCTTCCTGACCTTTCGTCTTTTGGGGAATTAAATCTGAAAGCCGGACTGCTTTTTTTGTGGCATCCTATGTAGATACAGCCTCTCCTCCTCTTCCTTTTCCTTCTTCTCCGTCTCTTTGTCTCCTGCCCCAGGCCATGTTTAGAAAGGTGAGAGAAAGAAACCGTCTGAGGCAGGGGTATCTTTCAAGAGTCTTTTACAGCAAGAATGCGAAGGAGTGGGGGAAAATATATGTATCATCAAAACTGTCCCGGCATGGCTCGTTTTTCAAAAGAATTTTTCTTCATCAGGATAGAATCTTAAGTATTTTTCTGTAGACAATAGAATGAAAACACAAGGCCATATCCTTTCCAGAAGTTGATTTCCATCTTAAACTCACACTTTTCAAAATGTAATAGCATTAATTGTATTTACTGTATACACTCAACTGTAAGTCGTCCCGAATATAAGTCAAGGCACCTAATTTGGACCTCAAAAATTAGGGAAACAGATTGACCCGAGTATAAGTCGGGGGGTGGGAAATGCATCAGCTGCTAGTGGGTTTCAGCAATTAAAATACATGGAAATATGGTAACATTAATTAGTTTAGATATTTGTGTGGGTATGTTTTTGAGTGTTTATGCTGACCCGAGGATAAATCGAGTCTCATTTTTGGACCTAATTTTTTGGGGTAAAAATTTTCACTATGCGAGTTTTTCGCGATGAGTTGTTTTTTTTTTTTTTTGCATAGCGAAAATGTATATGGAAAAACTCACATAGCGAAAATTTTTCGTTATTCGAGTTTTCCCCATTGAAATGCTTGTTATGCGAGTTTTTCCATAGCAAAAGTCCGAGTCACATAGCGAAAATTTTCGTTAAGTGAGTCGGATCACTTTTTGAAAAACCCGCTCGTTGTGTGAGTTTTTTGCTAAGCGAGTCACTCGCTAAGCGAGGTTTGACTGTACAGTAAAATTAATTTATTCAAACATTTGTGTGGGTATGTTTTCAAATTTTTACGGTCGTGGTAGTCCTTTTTTTAAAAAAAATGTATATTTGGAATTTACACCAACACAGTTTTGGGACCCTCGGGGTCATTGACCCGAGTATAAGTCGAGTCTCCTTTTTGGATCTCATTTTGGAGGCTAAAAAACCAGACTTATACTCGAGTATATACAGTACTTGTGGATTTGTCCTTGTGGTAAGAAATATGTTGAGAAATCTTCAAGACGCATTAAGATACGAATTGGAGAACATCGATCCAGAATTAATGCTGGACGAGGGAATGACGAGGGCTGCAGGACACCCCCCCTCCTTTTCCCGGCTTTTAATGTCGACGTTTCCTCCTCCCCTTCTACAGTGGATCGTCTCTGGTTCAGAAGACAACTTGGTTTACATTTGGAACTTGCAAACAAAGGAGATTGTGCAGAAGTTGCAAGGACATACAGGTAGGAAGGGGGGTGGTTTTTCCCATAGGGATTTTCATTGAACGATGCATGCATTGTATAATGAAAAATCATATAAATGAAGTGCCTTGTGGAACCAGCTATTTTCGTTGCATGAGGTTCCACTGTCCTGTAGCCAAAACATTGTGAGTTCTGTCCTGATGGGTTTCAGTCCTGATTTACCGCCTGTCTGCACTGGAACCCATTCCTGTGGATTCACAGGGGACCACGAAAAACAACTTGATAGAGTGTAGGGGGGCAAAAGCAGACATTTAACCTCTGCGCCCCCAAGGCTCTCTTAGAACAGTTCCTGGATAACGGCGTGGGGTTCTGTTTTGCCTCTCTCTCTCTCTCTGCCTCTTCCCCAAACAGACGTGGTGATCTCGACGGCTTGCCACCCGACGGAAAACATCATCGCCTCGGCCGCCCTAGAAAACGACAAAACCATCAAACTCTGGAAGAGCGACTGTTGAGCGCATTGCCACGCCAGCTTCGCCTTTAGAGAAACTTTGGGTGGAAGGGGAGGGGAGGGGTTGTATTTGGGGGGGGGAGTTGAGAAGGGAGGGAGAGGGCTATTTTGTGTTTGTGTTATTATTTTTTTTCTAAAAAAGTAAAAAACCCACATCTGAAACATTTTGGGGGCCCAGCGGCGAGAACTCTTGACCACGCTTGTCCGTGAGACGCTCCAACCTTTTGGGCCCAAGGAGGGACTGATTTCTGGAATTTGGAAAGGGGGGGGCGTGTCTTCAGATGAATAGGAAGTCCCGCCTTTCTTCTGTCTGTCCATCACTCCTTTTCCTTGATCATTCACTTTCCTGAGACTTCTTGGTGGCCTCCACCCCCACCCTCCTCCTTGGGGGGCCTTTGGTCTCTCAGAAGTCCACAAAAGTCGATTTTTTTTGGGAGGGGGAAATATTTTGGAAAACTTTTCTTTTTGCAGGACATCCGTTGTGGAAGAGGAAATCTCTGCTAAAAACAGGAAGTATTTCCTCTCCCCCCCCCCCCAGCGTGACCAAATGGGTGTATATTCTGCCCCCCCCCCCATTTTCATCTGTTCTCTCCATTCCCAGTTTCAGGACCATTTTTCCTGCTTTTTCTCCTCTTTTGTGCACTCTGGAGAGATGCCATGACAAGTCTTTTATCCCCCCTCGAGTAACTCAAAAAAGTCCTCGCTTGTGACTTATAAAAAACCGTTCTGGCAAAGCTCACGTTCCCTGTACAGTTAATTTCAATGTAAAACAAGAAACAATCTTTTTTTTTTTAATTTTAAAACTTGGAAAACTTATTTGTATGAACTTTTTGTGTTGCTGACGGTATGGGTGTATCTTTTCCGGGCGTTCTGATTCCTGTGCAGCCGTTTCCCTCATGCGTTTGCCATGCTCTTCTAGGCATGACACACTGGTCACCCGTATGCCATAATAAAGAGATGGGATTTTACGTGGCGACGTGGCGTTCTGGTGGGGCTGGCCGGGAGGGCGCTGGCCTGTCCCTCGTCCGTCCCGTTGGCTGTAGCGACTGCAGCATCTTCATCCAAAGAGAACAGCCAGCTGTGCGTTATGATGCCTTTAAGTTCTTCCATTACAGAGGAGATTATGGCAGGCCCCCTCTTCAAAGACCTGAAAGGTAGCCATAAAGAGGAAGGCCAGAATCCCTTCTCCATCATTGAGTCACTGGTTGTACGGTCTACTCCAGTACTGTAGTAGGATATCCGGCCAGACATTTGCAGGACTTGTAGCAGCAGGCTGAAGCTACCGGAAGCCAGATATGGGCTGAATATTGGGGAAAACTTCTTAACTGTTAGAGCAGTACGACAATGGAACCCACTGCCTTGAGAGGTGTTGAGCGCTCCAATACTGGAATAATTCGAGAGAGAATTGGAAAGCCACCCTATCTGTCCGATCTGCTTTGATTCGGATTCCTGCATTGAGCAGGAATGGGGTTGGCTCATTGACCTCAAAGGCCCCTTCTTCCAACTCAGTGATTCTATAAAGCAGGGGTGCCCAAACTTTTTGAGCTGTGGGCCAATCATGTAGTTCAGGGAGCTGGTCACTAAGGCCCAGGGGCCAGGTGTGGCCCCCAACGCCAGTTCATCCGGCCCGCAAAGCACATACGGGCGCATTTTACTTCCGCTTCCAGGAGCGATGAGGGCTTCGGGGGCCAGATGAATTGGCGTCGGGGGCCGCACCCGGCCACCGGGCCTTAGTTTGGGTACCACTGCTATAAACAAAGAAATCAGCCATGTGGTTCATACAACAAACAAATCGTGCCACCGACCCCGGGCCCCACCCACGGCCGGGGTTGAAGAGCTGCTGTGGCTCTGGGTGACACTGGGCAATGACAACAACCCTGGCCCCCACCCACGCCTGGTGGTTAGGCTGTTTGGTGCCGGGGACTTGGGACATTGGGGCGGGAGGCCGGACATCGCCCACTGGCCAGTCTAGGCCTTGGACTCCTCTGCAGTTGACTTTCAATTTTTTAGATGATTGACTTTTAAATTATTGTATTAGATGGGTATTGTGAGCAGCCCTGAGTCGCGTTGTTGAGTGGGCGACATACAAATGTAATAGTAATAATAATAATATGGGATGAAACTACCGGAAGCCAGAAATATAGGCTGAATATTAGGGGGAAACTTCTTAACTGTTAGAGCAGTACGACAATGGAACCCACTGCCTCGAGAAGTGGTGAATGCTCCAGCACTGGTAGCATTCAAAACAGAATGGGAAAGCCACCCTATCTGTCAGACCTGTTTTGATTCGGATTCCTGCCTTGAGCAGAAATGGGGTGGACTCAATGGCCTCAAAGGCCCCTTCTTCCAACTCAATTCTAGCACTACTATGTACAGGCTAAATGACCCTCTTAACTGTTAGAGCAGTACGACAGTGGAACCCACTCCCTTAAGAGGTGGTGAGCGCCCCAACGTCGGAAGCCTTCAAGAGAGAGATGGAAAGCCACCTTCTGTCCGGTCTGCTTTGATTCGGATTCTTGCCTTAAGCATGAATGGGTTGGACTGGATGGCCTCAAAGAGCCCCTTCTTCCAATCCAGTCATTCTACTGAGAGAGCAGTACAGCAGAAAACCAAAGAAAGGCAGGGCAGCCCATTCATCCCCTCTGCCTCCTTTCAGAACCGGACACCACCTTGGCCACTCTGACCCCGTGGCTGAGTGGCCGCCTGCTGCTTTGGGAGAAAGCAGAGCAGTTGCGAAGAAAGGTCAGGTTTCGGCCAAAGTCCAGCGGAGGTGAGGTGACCGGAGAAGGTGCGTCCGGGTTTGGTGGTGACAAACTCGAGTTTGGGCGGGTGACATTGCCTCTTGCCTGGCTGCGCTTCCCCTTGCTGGGAAACTTTGGAAACATCCACAGGCAGATGGCAGGCAAGGTCCAGCCGCTGGGCTCAGTCTGCCTCTAGTGGCTCAGGGGTTAAGAAGCTCGCCTTGTTAGCTGGAAGGCTGGCCAGTTGGCAGTTCGAGACCTGGGTACTGCATGATGGTTTGAGCGCCTGTCTCTGTCCCAGCTCTTGGGGACACGAAAGGAGACTCATTCGGGCGTCCTCTGAGGAAAGTTTCTCCAGCAAAAATCCTTTCAACCCAGAATGATTCCTGACACCAAATTATTCTCTGCAACAGAAAACCTGCACACTTGCCTTGGACACAATCTTGGTATCTAGGTTGTTTTGCCCTGGCACCGTGTGAGCATCCTTGGTGGGCTGAGCATTTATCCCAGGGGTGCCCAAACTTTTCAGGCCACGGCCCAGTCACATGGTTCAGGGGTGTCCAAATTACAGCCTGGGGGCCGGTTCTGGCCCCCCATGCCAATTCATCTGGCCCATGCCACCCTCGTCGCTCCCAGATGCGGAAGTAAAATGTGTTTTCTGGGAGTGACGAGGGTGGTGCGGGTCGGGTGAATTGCGTTGGGGGCCAGATCCTGCCCCCGAGCCGTAGTTTGGGCACCCCGGAATTATCCCAGGTAATCTCCAAGGCTGCATGACGGGTCCTGGGGACATGAAAGGAGCCTCATTCATGCCTCCTCTGAGCAGTTTCTCCAGGGGGGGAAATCCTTTCAACCCAGAGTAATTTCTGACACAAAATTTATTTATCGCAATGCTTGCATTGCATCAATCCAGATGTATGGCCACATTTTCCCTGGTTTTATTGCTGGAGAATACACAAGTGGTTTCCCATGCGTTTCTTCTCGGGGTGGACCTCAGGCTGTACAGCTTGTTTAGGTCGAGGTAGCCAGTCATAGCCGACTAGGGTTTGGTGCTCATCTCTTAAAAGCCAAAGAGGCAGCGCTTTCTGCATCTGCAGACGTTTCCGTGGTCATGTGGCAGGCAGGACTAGGCAGGCAGACTGCTGTGACCATTTCTCTAGAAGCGTTACCTATTGATCTGCTTGCAATTTCTTGCTTTCAAACTGCTAGCTTGGCAGGAGCTCAGACAAACACCAGGCCCTTGCTCCATCGTGTGGCACTCGGGTTCCGGTTTGTCAAATTCAGCCTCTTGACCACTAAGCCGCTGCAGTCAAACCTGTTGTTTAATAAGAAAGAAAAGGATAGCTGTGGTGGCTCAGTGGTTAAGAAGCTCGCCTTGTTAGCTGGAAGGCTGGCAAGTCGGCAGTTCGAGACCTGGGTACGGCGTGATGGATCGAGCGCCTGTCTCTGTCCCAGCTCTTGGGGACATGAAAGGAGCCTCATTCGGGCATCCCCTGAGTGGAGTTTCACCAGCAAAAAAAAATCCTTTCAACCTAGAAAGGACACAAGCTTATTATAAGAAACTTATTATAAGAAACAAACAGTGGGCAGCTAAAATGTTCAGTAGATGTGCAGATGCAACTGGGGGGGGGGGCCGATCACAGAATCTGCACCCCTGGTGTCTGCAGAACAGAACTCCTCTCTGCCCCAATGTCAGCCAGCCCAAATAAAAGCAAAATATCTCCAACCCTTTCTTCCCAGTAAGTTGCAAACCCAGGCTGGGGAAGCAATTTTGCAAGCACTGGTCCCAGTTCCAATGTGTTTCCCCACCCACCAGACAAAGGCTCCAGACATATGGTGTGTGTGTGTGGGGATGCAATTTAAATGTACCCAAAAAAAAAACCATGGTTAGATGCCGCGAGGTAAGCGGCGTTGCCTTAACCATATGCGTGTTGTAAAGGCCACAAGGACCTCTTCCATCCTTATCAAGGGGAGTGCTAACCTTCTCTCCTTTCATACAACACAACTCGAGTAAGACTTACCCGTTCTTATATATACCTCTAGTTACAGCAATAGATTAAGATTATGGTGAATATTATGCTATAGTGGGCTACGAATATTACTTGCCCGCCTCTATAGATTCTTACACCGCAGAAATTACTACTGCCATAAAATCGAAAACCAGGAGCAGAGTGGGAGCAATTTTTAACCCACAAATGTCTACGTGGTTTGCAAACCACTCGCGCCCGTAGCGCCCTTTCGCTAATTTATGCATCCTTCCGTCCAATCAGCGTGCAGGAGTGCAAAACGTGAGAAAAAAAATCACGCCCCCGGACTCGGTGGGATTTTTTATATATTTCTCGCCATATTATTCTGTGTTTCTCTTTTGAAAAGGTTCGGGGCAGATTTTTTTTTTTTGCCCCGCCACAATAATATTTTAGGGCATCGAACCGGGAACGGCGAATCGGCGGCTCCAGAGCGACAGACAGGTTTACTCTCCATGTTCAGGCTGCTGGGCAAACAATTCTTCCCCCGCTCGGGTTGCGGCCCCTCTTCCAAGATGGCGGCCCAAAGGAAAAGTTGCGGGTTCGAATCCCGCAAGGAGACAAAAGGAGGTTCTTTATTTTTCCTCCTTTAAAGAATAAGATGAATTTTTTGCAAACCAATGAGTGTCTTCTTGTTCTCCACAGTTTAGTTTCCTCTTGCATTTTCCGTTGGGGTTGGGGAAGAAGAGCTGCCCCTGTGGTACTTCAGCCTGGAGCAGGAGGCCAGGAGGAGGGTTGGGAACAGCTGGCCCTCCTCCTCCTCCTCCTCCTCCTCGGGCCAGATTGTCTCTCTCTGGGCAGGGAATGAATGAAGCCCGAGAGAAGAAGATGATCCCTAAGCAGGATTTGTGGAGCAACAAACGGTCTAATCTGGAGTTCTGGACGAGTGTTTTATCCGCCTTCCTTCCTGGGCATCCCAAGCGTCGTCTTAAGCGGGAACAGGAGCCCCTGCTGAGCTGGTTAATGGTGGTGGTGGTGGTGGTGGTGGGGGCTTCGCTCAACGCCACTTCTGGCCCACATCTGCCCACTGTGTGTGTGTGTCAAACAGATGCTAGTTTACTCCCTCCACCCTGATACCCAAGGGCTGGGCTTTGTTTTGCATATGAAGTGAATTTCCTCTTAATTCCACTTAAGGCCCCTGCCTGGGCCAGATCTGGTCCCCAGCCCTGGTTCATGTGGACCCCCGCCCATCAAAGGACATATATGAGGAACATAATGGCCACCCCTTTGAAGATGTTAGGACAAAATGGCCACCCCCATTGTTCAGGCAGGGCAAAATGTCCATCCGGCCCTCGAAGCTGACTGAGAGAGCGTGACCCGGCGGCCCCCGGGCTTGAAAAGGTTGGGAACCCCTGATGTGAGCCCATAGAAACGGAGCAACATCTGCAAAATTCTCCTTCCTCCCTTCTCTTGTCTTCTATTTTCTCCATCCTTCCTTCCTTTCTTCTCTTTTCTCCTTCTTTCTCTTCTCTTCCCTCCTTCCTCCCACCTCTTGTCTTCTATTTTCTTCTTTCCTTCCTTCCTTCTTTCTCATCCCTCCTTCCTTCTCTTATCTTCTATTTTCTCCATCCTTCCTTCTTCCTCCTCCCTCTTCTTCCTCCTCTCCTCTTCTGGGCCTGGGCAGGGTTGGCGAATGTTCCTCCTTGCCTGGGCGCATGCTGCAGCATCCCTTCCCGACGCACCCTTCTGTGCGTGCAGGGGAGAAGCTTCCACCGCCCTCACCTGCGCACGAGCAGGTCAGCTCTCCTCTTCTTCACCAGCCGTGACAATAAACCGAACTGACAGGGCAAGAACTAAAAATATAGAGGAAGGCAAGAGAGAGAGAGAGGAAGGCAGACCGAAATGCCGCGGCCAGTTTCACTCCCGCTCCCCATCCAAGGGGGGGGGGGGGAGGACACACACCAGAGTTTCCCAAACCCTCCCAACCTCTACTAAGCAGGTAGGGCTTCCATGTTCTTCTTCTTCTACCCTAGTCGAATCCAAATATTGGTGATCATCATGACGATCAGACACTCCTGGGAGCAATAGAATGCCATGGTCTTCTATCTGCCTTCCACATCACAGCGTGTCACCCATACTACCACTGGTCCAGTTCCATGAGCCACTTTCTGTTTCCTGAGCCCTTTTGGGCATGCAAAGTCCTCATCATCATCATCTCCAGGCCAGGATGGATGGAGCTGCTGCCCCTCCATCAAGAGGGATTCAAGTGGGACCATTTAATCCACTCGGGGACCCTCACCCTTCCCTGTCGACTTCGCCAAGGCCGCTAATCCTCAGGGTGGTCAGGTTAGCTAACCGCCACCTGACACTCAGCACTGAGTCACTGGCAGTAAGGTCTACTCTAGTGATGGTGAACCATGGCACTTCATGTGCTCTTGAACTTCAATTCCCAGAATCCCAAGTCTCTGTGAATCCATACAAATGGGCTTACTGCCCGTACATGCAATAAACCCATTTGTGTGGATCCACAGTGACTTGGGCTTCTGGGAACTGAAGTTCAAGAGCACCTGGTTCGTGCAATAAACCCATTCATGTAGATTCACAGAGACTTGGGCTTCTGGGAACTGAAGTTCAAGAAGACCTGGAGTGCCAAGGTTCACCATCACTGGTCTACTCTATGACCATAGCAGGATAACCTGGCCAGCCAGGAATGCTGCCTAGACACATCTATGTTTCATAGAATAATGGAGTTGGAAGAGGCCTAAAAGGCCATCTCGCCCAGTGATGGCCAACCTTGGCACTCCATGTGTTCTTGGACTTCAATTCCCAGAAGTCAGCATTCCTGTTGATCAGGGCTTCTGGGTATTGAAGTCACTGGTCATGTTTCCGTGGACATGTGGCAGGCATGCCTCGGCACCAGAGTGCACAGGACGCTGTTTACCTTCCGACCGAAGTGGTCCTTATTTATCTACTTGCAATTTCATGCTTTGGAACTGCTAGGTTGGAAGGAGCTGGGATGGGGACAGGAGCTCACTCTGTTGTGCAGCTCTCGGGTCTCGAACTCTGACCTTCCTGTCGTCAAGTTCAGCATCTTAACCGACCGAAAAACCCAACACGTGTCTCTCTTCTAGAGGTGGTGAAAGGCCCCCTCCTCATAAATGTCTGCTTCCCTGCTTCGGCTTCCAGATCTCCCGTCTAGCCGAGGAAGCCCATGGGTGAGAAATCTCAGGGTCTTGGCACTCCAGAACCTGGGGGGGGGGGGGGAGTCCCTGGCGACAGACACCAAAGAGCTTCACTGAGAAGTTGGGGTGGTGGTGGTGGTGCTGGTGCTGGTGCTGGTGCTGTTCTGTGAGATCCATCCAAGCCTTCTCCATCTGATCCTCAGAGAGATCCTGTTTCTTCTTCTTCTCTTCCTCCTACTGTTTATGGTTCTTCTGTTTTTCCTCCTCCTCCTCTTCTCTATCTTGTCTACCAACAGAAGCCCCAGATGTGGCTTCTTCTTCTTCCTCCTCTCCTCCTCCTCCTCTTCTCTATCTTGGCTAGCAACAGAAGCCCCAGATGTGGCTTCTTCTTCCTCCTCCTCTCCTCTTCCTCCTCTTCTCTATCTTGGCTAGCAACAGAAGCCCCAGATGTGGCTTTTAGGGACCCCCCCCCCACGCACCCACACACACCCCCTGCTTCCCAACTCTGTTGTCTCCCCTCCCCAATTGCCATTGCCTTAGTTTAGGAACAGATCTATTTCTTCCTCTTATCCAATTATCCCCAGTGGTTTTATATTTTGCCAAGGATGGGTGAGGTGTGGGTGGTACAAGGGGCCGGGGGCTTCTCCCCGCTGGGCAGGAGAGCTGTGCAGAAGAGATGAATGAAAGCGGGTGGGCCAGGCAAGGGGGTGGTGGGGCGGAAACGGCCTCTAATAATCCCACTGAATTAGAGGATTTCGAAGTGGATTTAGAGTTAAATCTTGATTAGGGAGAATTCCTCTCCCACCAGCGCTGCACGCTTGTATTAACGGGTAATGATCGTGGGCAGAAGAAATAGGACAGAAATAGCTAAGGGTAACAGAAAACATCCACAAGCACACACACACACACAAGCGCGCACACACAAGCACACATGTTCATGCTTGTTCATCAACCGGGAAACATCTCCGAGGAGCTGGTAGTGGAGGAAGGAGGCGCAAACGGTGGGCCACTGGGTGGAGGTCCAGTCTAGAGACGGGGAGGGGGCGCCTGGCCCCCAAAAGAGACCCCCTTCCCGAAGAGAGATGGCCAGCGGCCCACCAACCCAACTGGCAGCCCTCCGGGGGGCTTAAGGACCCCCTTCCCTTGAGCCTGGCCCCGTCGGAAGCACTGTGGCCCCTCGGCCAGGCAGAACCGAAGGCTGGACCCAGATGGGCCCAGGACGCCTCTGGGGTCTCACAGCCTGTGGGATGCTCCCCCTGGTGACGGCCTCCCTGCTGCTCCCTGTGGGTAAGTGTGGGCCGGGGTGTGGAGGGCTCCATGCGTGGTTGCGATGTGCTTCGACCCTTGGCTTTGGCCTGCCCTGGAGTTTGCCTGGACCCTTTTCCATCCTCTTTGGGGAATCTCAAGCTTGCAAGCCCTTTGCTTCATCCAGGATGAAGTAGACCAAACAAGGGCCGTCGGCCACCCTGCATGGCTCCATCTGGGACCCCTGGCTGGTGACCCCACAGCCTCTGGCACCCACGGGGAGACCCTTCGTGGCCTCGATAGGCTCATCGTCCTTTCTTCTTCCTCCTCTTTCGAAGGGCTTCATAGGAACAGAGGCAGCTGTCGGGCTCCTGATCTCTCCATCCCAGCCCATTCAGCCAGCAGCCAAAGGTTCCCCAGGGAGAAGCCTCACCTGAGCAGGTATTTCTCACCTGCGGCTAGAGGTTAGAGCAGGGATGGTGAACCTTGGCACTCCAGCTGTTCTTGAACTTCAGTTCCCAGAAGCCCCGATCAGCAGGAATGCTGGCTTGGGCTTCTGGGAATTGAAGTCCAAGAACAGCTGGAGTGCCAAGGTTCAACATCATGGCTCTATGACGGTGATGGCCAACCTTGGCACTCCAGGTGTTCTTGGACTTCAATTCCCAGGAGCGATCGCTGGCCTAGGTAAGGTAAAGGTAAAAGTCACCATGGCTCAAAAGCCAGTTGTACCCAACTCTAGGGTTCAGTGCTCATCTGTTTATAGCAAAAGAGCCAGCGCTGTCTGTGTCTGCAGATGTTTCCACTGACATGTGTGAGGCATGACTAGACACCTCAGTGCACAGAATGCTGTTACCTTTCCCACTGAAGCAGTATCTATTGATCTAATTTCAATTTCCTGCTTCTGAACTGCTATGTTGGCAGGAGCTGAGACAGACGACGGGCGCTCACTCTGCCGTCCACCACTCGGGCCTTGAACTCCGATCTTTCCATCTTCAACGTCTAGGGAAATGGAATTCACTAATAATAATGTCAGAAATTATTCTGGGTTGGAAGGGTTTTTGCAGAAGAAACTCCACTCAGGGGATCCCTGAATGAGGCTCCTTTCATGTCCCCCCCAAGAGCTGGGACAGAGACAGGCGCGCAATCCGTCATGCAGTGCCCGGGTCTCGAAATGCCGACTTGCCAACCTTCCAGGTAACAAGGCGATCTTCTTAACCCCTGAGCCGCCACTGCAGCCCTCATGCAATTCACTGAGCTCTCTTCCCCATGACGTCCTGACTGCATCCTGAGTCACTCAGGCCGGCTCCCAAAGGGCCTTCTTAACAGGTACCCGGAACTGGCCTCCGAGATCGGGTAGGGATGCAAATAGATCTGGCCAAGCGATCCCATCTTGGTGGGAAAACGTGGCATGGAACTGAAAGGAACATCAGGAAATCAAAAGCCATAGCTAGGATCCCAAAAACTGCAACCAGGAGGACGACGTCTGGGAAAGCCTCCCACCACCCACCGGCCTGCTTTCAATGCTTCCTCTTCCTCCTCCTCCTCCTCTAGTGGTGGGTCTCCAGTGCTACGGCTGCAACGTCCTGGTGGGCACCCGCTCCGTTGGCCCCGGCTGCACCAACCCGGAGGTCATCACCTGCTCCCACTCCCACCAGGGGTTCAAGCACCGCTTTTGTATCAAGATGGAGAGCGGTAAGTTGGCGCCTCTGCTTTATGCTTCGGCTGCGGTCCCGCCACCTTCTCCTCCTCCAGGTTCCCCTTGCTCGAAAGCCAGTCGTATCCGACTCTAGGGTACAGTGCTCATCTCCATTGACAGAGCCAGCCCTGTTTGCAGCTGTAGATATTTCCATGGTCACGCAGCAGGCAGGACTAGATGCCAGAGAGCACAGCACGCTGTTACCTTTCTCACCAAAGTGGCACCTATTTGTCTACTTGCAATTTCGAGGTTCTTATTTACTCCTGCCCGGGTGTCCTTTTTTAAAAAAGGGGTTTGGGGAGCTTTTATGGACGTTTTTAGGTAGTTTTATAGTATTTAGTTTTAACTGGTATTGGGCATGGGTTTTGGTTGATGTCGAGAGCCATCTTGGGTGGCTTAGACAAAAAAGCCGGTTATATAAACCCAACAAATAAATAATGAAATTTCTTGCTTTCAAACTGCTAGGTTGGCAGGAACTGGGACAGAGACGGGAGCTCACTCTGATGAGCAGTACCCGGGTCTCAAACTGCTGACCTGCCAAACTTCTGGTCATCAAGCTCTTAAGCACTAAGGAAGTTGTTCTCAACCTTTAAAAGCCGAGGGCCATTGGGTCAGGCTCCCTCAGACAGCTTTGGGGGCCGGACGGCCATTTTGCCCTTCTTCCACCCCATGGCACTTCCTGGTGTGGTGGAGGCAGTGGGGTGGGGGCACATGAAACGGGGCCACAGGTCGAGAATCCCCGCACTAGGCCATCGTAAGGTAAAGGTATCCCTTGCTCGAAAGCCAGCCGTATCCGACTCTAGGGTTTCAGTGCTCATCTCTGTTTCAAAGCCGAAGAGCCAGCGCTGCCTGCTTCTGCCATGTAAGAAATATATATCTCCTTCCCTACTTAACATATTTTTTTAATTATTGTTTATTAAATACATATTTATATTGCCCACCTGGAGGGGGGGCAGAGTTCCCATTTTGTGCCGTTACAGTATAGGAAGAAAAGGAAACTTATGTTAAAATACATACATAAAACCCCAATGATGTCTGTGTCTGTGGTCAAACTACTGTCCTACAACCAAAAGGTCGTGAGCTCGATCCTGACCAGGGTTCAAGGTTGACTTAGCCTTCCATCATTCCCAGATCGGTAAAACGAGGACCTAACGGGGCCAAAATGCTATTTATCTTGTGAACCGCAAGATAGAAGTGTGACTGTCATGGCTATACCCTTGTTACATAGAACAATGTTCTAATGATGGGCGATCTACGATGTCTATTTCTGCCTCTACGCTCTATCCAGTTCTTCTTTATGGTCCCTGTGAATCCACATGAATGGGCTGACTATGTACAGGCACAGTCAACCCTTTCCTGTGGATTCACAGAGACCTCGAAAAACGGTTACAGGTAAGTCACCTGTCATTATAGAGCCCTGGTGTCCTGCAGCCAAAGGTTGTGAGTTCGATCCTGACCAGGGTTCAAGGTTGACTCAGCCTTCCATCCTTCCAAAGTTGGTCAAGTAAGGACCCGGCATGTTTTGGGTATGTATGTGCGTGTAAAATGCTAATGATGTATTGTTTATAATGTTTCCTCTACATCAGGGGTTCCCAACCTGAGGCCCGTGGGCTGGATCCGGCCCACGGCACCATTTCATGTGGCTACCGCCCCCTCCAAGTTGAGAAACAAAATGGCTTCATTCTTTGAAGTGTTGGGACAAAATGGCTGCCCCCACCATGCAGGCAGAGCGAAATGGCCATCCGGCTCTCGAAGCTGACTGAGAGAGCGTGACCCAACGGCCCCCGGCTCGAAAGGGTTGGGAATGTCATTTCTCGTCCTCCTCCTTCTGACCGTTTTCTCCTTCTCTCTCTCTCTCTGTCTGCTGGGCAGTGGTCCTGGGCGTCCTTTTGACCAGCGGTTGTGCCACATCCCGCCATTGCCAACAGCACGAGCTTCCAGGGGTTCGAATCCACTGCTGCGACAAAAACCTTTGCAACGCGTCGCCCGGGCTTCCCGTGCCGGGCGCTTCCTGCTCCGTCTGCTGCTTCTTGGTCTCCTGGTCGATCCTCGTCCTCTTCCTCTGATGGAAAAGCCACCGAGGGACCACGTGAAGCCGCTTCTCACAAGCAGCACCATCTTTCGGCAGTGACTCTCCAGGGCGCCCGACACACCGACGCCTGGGCAGGAGCCCACCTTCCTGGGCCTCCTCCGTCTCTCCGGTGAGCAAGGTCTTTGGGTTTTGGCAAAGCCCGCATCTTCATTTCGTGCATCGTTGCACGTCTTCTGTGTGATGACCGGGTGGCCAATAACGGCCAACGTCTATTAAAACACCAAAGCCCACTTCTCAGGTGTGTTTCCGGGGACAAAACGTCCAGCTTTTCTAATCAAAATAAAGGGTTTGGAAGAAAATGTGGCTTTTGATTTTCCACTCGCTCAAGCGAAGCCCCTGGTTTCACGCTGGTTTCATAGGATCCGAGCCCAATAAATCAGATTTCTGTTGAGGATTATTTCTTCTTCTTCACCTCTATCTCCTTTTCTTCTTCTTCTTCTTCTTCTTCTTCTTCTTCTTCTTCTTCTTCTTCTTCTTCTTCTTCTTCTTCTTCTTCTTCTTTAGCTGGGCGGGGGTGGGAGGGTGGGGAACAAATTGCTATTTGAGCTGGCGACCCAAGAATTAGAATAATAATTTCATGTCAGAAATTATTCCGGGTTGAAAGGATTTTTGCAGGAGGAACTCCACTCAGGGGACGCCCAAATGAGGCTCCTTTGATGTCCCCAAGAGCTGGGACAGAGATGGGCACTCCATCCGTCATGCAGTACCCGGGTCTCGAACAGCTGACTTGCCGGCCTTCCAGCTAACAAGGCGAGCTTCTTAACCGCTGAGCTATGACAAGCCCCTAATGCCAAGAATTGCACCGCAATGGTTAGGGCTGGCCTTAATTTCAAAACCAGCACTAAAGCCTCCTTCCCACTATTCTAGCTCATCCCCAGATATTTAATACAGATATTTAATTATCCTTTAAATGGAATAATTTCCTGCCATAGTTGTCCCTGGACATCCGGGCACTTGCAGAAAGCCCTACATCTGTCCCTCTTTCTAAGTGGCGTTCCAGGTTGGCGATTACACTAGGTAAGGGGTAAAAGTCAAGGTCGTCCTTGCTCGAAAGCCAGTCGCATCTGAGTCTAGGGTTCAGTGCTCATCTCTGTTTATAGCCAAAGAGCCAGCACTGACTATGGCCTCTGCAGACATTTCTGTGGACACTTGGCAGGCATGACTAGACATCGGAGTGCACGGAATGCTGTTTACCAAAGTGGTACCTATTTATCTACTTGCAATTTTTTGCTTACAAACTCCTAGGTTGGCAAAAGCCGGGACAGAGATGGGAGCTCACTCACTCGGGTCTTGAACTACTGACCTGCCGTCCTTCCATGCATGGAGTTCAGCATCTTAACCACTAAGCCACTGAGGTCCCTTTTTCGACATGACACACAGCTAACGGTGTGTTACTTTGGCTGTCAGGCAACTTACTTAAAACTACCTGGAAAAGGTGGTGGTGGTTTCCGTTTATTTGATCTACTTTGGGTCGAGAGGGTTCCGGTGAGCCCATCTGTTGATTTGTCTTGTGTCTCTGATCAGCTGGACTCATCTCGGCCGGTCACCTGGCAGCCTCCTCAGGTGACCGGCAGTGGTGGTGAAGAAGGGTCCAGCCGATCGATGAAGCCCTTCTGTCACTCTGAATAAATAAACTGGAGCCGAAGTAGCGCTACACCACTTTGAAGAAATGCTTCTTTTTCTCTCCCTCGCTCCGTACATGGCTCTAACGTTAGCCCCATGGATGAATATGTGGACAAAATTTTGTCGGGGCGCGCATGTTGACTCAAACACCACGTGGCCTCAAATCAAATTCATAAAACTCCTATTTTGACACAGGTGGGTTTTTGTTTACAGCAATTCTTCTTCACCACCACCACCACCTTCTTTTTCTTCACCACTTTCACCACCTTCTTCTTCTTCACCTTCACCATCACCTTCTTCTTCTTCACCTTCTTCTTCACCACCTTCACCACCTTCTTCTTCACCTTCTTCTTCTTCACCACCACCACCTTCTTCTTCTTCACCACCTTCTTCACCTTCTTCTTCACCACCTTCACCTTCTTCTTCTTCACCACCACCACCTTCTTCTTCACCACCTTCTTCACCTTCTTCTTCACCACCTTCACCTTCTTCTTCTTCACCACCACCACCTTCTTCTTCTTCACCTTCTTCTCCACCTTCACCATCACCTTCTTCACCACCTTCTTCTTCTTCACCACCACCACCTTCTTCTTCTTCTTCTTCTTCTTCACCACCATCACCATCTTCTTCTTCTTCCACTAAGGACATCTTCCTGGTTTCCTTCCGGGCTAGAAAGAAGGAAATAATTACTTTGTGTTAAGACCTCCTTAACCCTTTACAGTGTCTAAGACAGGGATACTCAACCTGGGGGCCATGGGCCGGATGTGGCCTGTGGCACCATTTCATGTGGGGGCCCCACCACCTCCACCCCACCTGGAAGTGCCATGTGGTGGAGGAAGGGTTAAATGGCTGTCCGGCCCCCTAATCTGTCCGGGCTGGCCCACCCCCTGGCTTTAAAAGGCTGAGAACTCCTGGTCCAAGACAAGGGGAGAGGGTTATAAATACATAATACCTAAAACAAAAGTGAAGACTGTAAGCAATGTGGGCAAATTCAAACTAATTAGAATAGAAAGATGATCAAGAGGCCGCTGGGCGTTGTGCCCAATTTCTGGCGGGCAGCTTCTCCTGCCCATTGTGGAGTTAGCTCCATCTGCATTCGCTTCGGAGCTGGGAAACCAGGGGTGGGGAAGAGGGCCAGATTTGGCCCAAAGTTACTGAGCTATATTGGTGGTGTGAAAACCTCGTTCCTTTCTGAAAGCAAAGTCCCAGGCAGGGAAAGGCCTCCGTCCCGTTGGGAACGAAATGGCCTTCTTTGGGGGGGCGCGGTGGTGGGTCCTGCTCAAGCCTCGCCGCGCCTTTCGGTCGTCAGCCCCAAGGACTGCTTTCCCCGTTACTACTCCGCGCACCGGGCGACGTTACACGTTACTTTCCCAGCACGAGCGGTTTATTTCCAAAGGACACTGACAAGGAACGAGGAGCGCGTTACTTCCGAGGAAGAGGAGGAGGAGGAGGAGGGGGCCCCTTTCCTCAAGCAAAGCAGCTCCGGCGTCGAGGGTCCAAATCGAAAGGACCCCGACCCCCCCGACCCCCGTTCCTTTCCCTCCCTCCCTCCCTCCCTCCGCACGGGGGCGCCGCTCTCCGCTTGGAGCCTCCGCCGCTGCAGCCTGTCCCGAGTTCGAGCCCCGCGGTCGAGAAAGGGAGGGAGGGAGGGAGGGGGTATGTGTGGGTGAAGAAGAAGAAGAAGACGGAAGAGGACGGAGGAGAGGAGGAAGAAGAAGAAGAGCAGAAGGAGGAGAAGAAGAAGTGGAAGGAGCAGAAGACGGAAGAGGAGGAGAGGAGGAAGAAGGAGAAGGAGCAGAAGAAGAAAGAGGAAACTTTTTTATTGATAAAATTCTTACTACTGCACCATCTGTCGAGGTGAACTACATAAACTTGTGATCACTTTCAAAAACTTGAAAAAAGATAGTTACATAGTAGCCCAGTAAACATAGTTACATATATAGTTACCTATACAGTATATACATTACCAAAAGAAAACTAATACATTTACAATGATGTCATCATTTACATGAAACTTAACTTTTAATATTCTAAGTTATTCCCAGGTTTCCTTCTGTCAACCACTGCCACCATTTGTACCTGAGGAGCAGAAGAAGAAGGAGCAGAAGAAGAAGAAGATGGAGGAGGAGGAGGAGGAGAGGAAGAAGAAGAAGGAGCCTTCCTTCCCAAGCCCCCCTGTTTCACAAATCCGTCCCCCTGGCATCTTGAGACTCAACTGGTTTAATTAGAGGGGGGGGGGTCTGTCTGTGCTCTGGAAAAGTTGAGCCGCAGCCAGACCCTTAGAAGGGGGGGGGAACCTTGACCATGTGAAGGGCAGGGAGACAGACTGACGGAGGCCGGAGCAGGCCACGCGTGGGTGGGCAGCCGACCGTCGGTTTGCATTTCCCTCCTTGGAGAGGAAACTCTTCTGTTCTAGTTCTTGAAAGACAGGCCAGCCTTGAGCTGGCATTGGAAGCCCGGCTGGTAGGAAAGGTTTTCAATTCCCTTCCGAGGACAACCTGTTTCTTACCCAAGAACCAGGCGGCCTCTTTTTTCCTCCTCCTCCTCCACTGAGGAAGGAGAGGTGGGTGGTGTGGCTGCCCCCCACCCCCACCGGCTTGAGCTAGGCGGGCGGAGGTTCCTCTGGGTTTCCAACATTGGGGTCTAGAATGATATCAGGCAGGCTGGGGGTCCCTTGCTTCATTTGAAATCAGGGCTCCAGTCTCCTCCTGGGTCAGTTGAGGACTTGGATGAAGAGCCTTTGAAGACACCAATCAAATATTGTCTTTAAAATTAGCAATGGGTTCATAGAAATTGTGTTGTTAATGGACTTTGGAAACAGGACGTTAGATCGAAATAAGACGGAGGTGACTCTGCGAATGTTAACAGCCGATTGGGGAAAAGGGATTTTGTATTGGAGAATCGGGATAAAGCAGGGGTTCCCAACCAAATCCCCATGGGCCAAATCTGGCCCACAGTGCCATTTCACGTGGCCCCATTTCATGTGGCTCCAAGGGCATTCGAGAAATAAAATAGAAATCCAAACAGACAGACAGACAGACAGACAGACAGATAGATAGATAGATAGATAGATAGATAGATAGATAGATAGATAGATAGATAGATAGATAGATAGATAGATAAAATGGCCACCCCTTTGAATCTGTTGGGACTTATTGGCCAACCCCATCCTGCAGGCAGTGCAAAATGGCTGTCCAGCCCTTGAGGCTGACCGAGACAGCATGACCCGGCTTGAAAAGGTTGGCAACCCCAGGTATAAAAAATAATGGTACATAGCTATCAATGATAAATTTACATGCGAATTGAAGCTGCTGATTCTTTTGCCGTATCCAAATCCAAATGTTGGTGATCCTTGTGGTGATCAGCCATGAAGACTGTCCTGAGAATATAATGCAGTGGCCTTTTATATGCCTTCCACATCATAATGTGACACCCATAGTACCACTGATCCAGTTCCACGAGTCCCTTTCTGGCCCCGAGCCCTTTTGGCGCCACAAAGTCCTCATCATCATCCTCCCCAGGAGGGCAGGATGGAGGAATGGGCTGCCCTCCATCAAGAGGGATTCAAGTGGGACCATTTAATCCACTTGGGGACCCTCCTCACCCTTCCTTCCCTTAGTGGACATTAGTGGACAGGTTCGTTAACCACCGCCTGACCCTTGGTGTTCAGTCAGTGGGGGTAGGGTCTACCCTATGACCATAGCAGGATAACCTGGCCAGACAGGTGAATTAAATCGAAATAAAGGATTGATAGAGAAAACTGATTTTAAGCAGATATGGGGGAGTGTTTGCTAACCATGTACAGTCAAACCTTGAGATAAGAGTGGCATGACTTAAGAAAAACTCGAGATACATCTGGAAATCTCAGGGTGGGGGGAATCAGATACGAGATACTAATTTTTAATAGGATTTTTTCAAGATAAGAAAATCAATGCATTCCTATGGGAAATTGAAGATGAATTTTTCGAGATACAGCCAACCTCGAGGAACGAATTAAATTTGTATGTAGAGGTTTGACTGCACAGTGAAACCCAGGGTTACGACGGAGGTCCGTTCCAACTTCCTCCGTCGTAAGCTGGACAAATCGTAACCCAAAACACCCACTGGGTTACCATATACACTCGAATATAAGAAGACCCGAATATAAGCTGAGGTACCTAACTTTGACCTGAAAACCCAGGAAAATAGATTGATCCGAGTATAAGCCGAGGGTGGGAAATGCAGCAGCTCTTAGAGAGTTTTAATAATCAAAATACATGAAAATAAGGTAAATTTAATTAAATTGTCAGCACATCTCAATAGAGGGTCTTGGGACCTGAGTATAAGCTGTGTCCCCTTTTTGTGGCTCAATTTTGGGGCTAAAAAACTCGGCTTATACTCAAGTATATACAGTACATTGAGAGGAGGAAAAACCGGTTGCAATTTGACCATTGTAACAAAATTAAAAAAACAACAACACATTAATCGTAATCCGGAACGGCTTTTCTACTGGGCTTACCGTCGTAACCCATGGCAAACGTTACCTGAAGCGGTTGGAACCCGGATTTTTGTATAAAAAATATTAAGGCTGGTGATAGCAAGAGAGGAGATTTCCGTCAAAAGGGGGGGGGTGAGCAGAGGGCAGCAGTTTCAAAAATGGGTATAGCAGACTCAACCCAATAAACCAAAACAACAACAACCAGTCTTAATGGGGAAAAACTACATCCCATCAGACTTGGTCGCACCCAATTGGTGTTCCGGTTCAGACAAATGAGATTTATATTGTGTTAGCGCTACCTTTAGCAGGAACTGGCCTTCGGGCATCAGCAGAAGAACTAGAAGTAGCACAGAGAGAAATCATGGCACATGGCGGTCATTGTTGGGCTACCGTTACCTAACGCATCAACAGACAGGCTGATTTGTTGTTGTTCAGTCGCACAGTCAATTTGAATTTCCGACCCTTTGCGATGACCCCATGGACCCCACTGTCCGCCAGGCACCTCTGTTGTCCCCCACCCTCCTCCTCAACTCGCTCAGCTTTGTGCCCATTGTGTCCACAATACCATCTAGCCATCTCATTTTGGGCCGCCCCCTTCTTCTTTTGCCCTCCACCCTTCCCCAGCATCAAGCCTTTCTCAAGTGAATCCTCTCTTCTCATTTGATGTCCAAAGTACTTTAGCTTCATCTTTACTATTTGACCTTCTAAGGAGCAGTCAGGGTTGATTTCTTCTAAGATTGACCTATTTGTTCTCCTCGCTGTCCAGGGGACTCTCAAAACTCTCCTCCAACACCACATCTCAAAGGCATCTATTCTTCTGCGCTCAGCTTTCCTAATGGTCCAGCTCTCACAACCCTACATTGCCACAGGGAATACAATTGCTTTGACTATGCGGACTTTTGTTTGCAATATGATGTCTCTACTTTTCACTATGCTCCCCAGGTTTCTCATCGCTTGCCTCCCCAGAATCAGTCGCCTTTTTATTTCATGGCTGCAATCGCCATCTGCAGTGATCTTTGATCCTAAGAAAGTGAAATCTGTCACTGCTTCTACTTCTTCCCCATCTATTTTCCAGGGACTGAGAGGCCGTGATCTTTGTTTTCTTTATATTGAGTCTCAAACCAGCTTCTGCTGGTGTTGATATCCACCAGCAGCCCCTACTTGAACATGTTGGTCTTTCATGTCGGGACTCCAACCCTCAGCCTGTTCAGGGTCTTCCAACTGATGTAGGGGAGGTTGAGTTCCTCATCCATCTCCTCCTTCAATGTCGTTCCTTGTCCATTGAGCTCCTTCCTCCATCTTCTAATTTGGTTTTGCTCTTGTGTAACCTCAAGAATGTTTGTTCTTGCCATAAAGCTCTTCCTGGATCTGAGCTAGTGGACTTGAGACTCATCTCCATTCAGAAGATGTGGAGGATGATCCCCTTTGCTCTCAGCTTGGTCGATCATCAGATGATAAGACACCCAAGTTCACTTAGTACTTTAACTGTGGTGGAATCCATGGGGTTTACAGAAGTGTAGATTCACCCTTGAGTAACTGATTCAAAAAGTCTACAATAGTGGTTCCCAACCTTTGGTTCTTTGGTTCCTAGAAGCCTACGTCAATTCCCCAAAGCACGGAAGAGCCAAGGTACCGACTTAGGCCTCTTGAGTATTCAAGTGTGGGGCCTGGGACCCACATTGGGAACCACTGGTCTACTCTGATAGATTGGAGAATTGAACATTCTTTGAGCGGCCTTGGCAAGGGAGGCGTCTGCACGACGGCAGTAAAAAGCATCCATCTTGATGCAATGTTTAGCAATTACTATGGCAATGATCTGCCGTAATTTGCACTGATCTGGAGCATTTTCTGTTTCCAGCTAAATAACAAAGTACGGGTGACGTTCTAATTAGCCGTTTGTTGCCATGGATATCTGCTCGGAGATCTCATTTAAGCACCCTTTTCGAAGCAGTAAGCAAGGAAGAAAATCTTTGCCATCCATTCACCACCATAAACTCCAACTTGCATAGGGTTGCCATCTGTCCCAGAAAACCGGGATTGTCCCGGATTCAAGGTCAGAAAAATTGTCCCAGCGAGTTCAATAAACATCATTTTAAAGTCCTGGATTTTAAAAACTTACTGGTTGCGTATTAAAACAAACCATTAAAATAAATTCAAACTCTCGCGATCAAATGAGCGATTTCCTGCCACATTGGAGTTTGAGTATACCTTTCAAGCAAGGGTCACCTTTCCTTTACAGATTCTACAGTCTGGATTGTGGCGGTTTAGTGGTTACGATGACGAGCCTGCAAGGTTGGCAAGTCGGCGGTTCGAGACCCCAGGGGGCTGCACGACGAAGGGAGCTCCCGTCATCTGTCCCGGGTCCTGCCCAACTGAATAGGCGGGAAGCAAGAGATTGCAAGTAGATGAAGAAGTACCAATTTGATGGGAAAGGTAGGGGCATTCCGTGTCTAGTCCTACCTGCCACATGTCCATGGGAATGTCTGCAGACTCAGACAGCACTGGCCCTTCGGCTGTAAACGGAGATGAGGACAGGACCCTAGAGTCATACAGGGATACGGCTGGCTTTTAAGCTCTCTCCCACATGACGCATAAACCAGGAAGAGCATCAGGAAGCCAAGCACTGTGAATCTCCCTTGTTGAGTCTGCTTTTGATTAGAGCAGGCGTTCTCAACCTTTTAAAGCCGCGGGCCAGATCATGATCCCTCAGACAGCTTTGGGATCCAGACGGTCATTTTGCCCTTCCTCCACCCCCTGCCACTTCCTGGTGTGATGGAGGCGGTGGCGGGGCTACATGAAATGGTGCTATGGGCCACATCCGGCCTGGGTTAGAGGGATGCCTGGATCCCGACATGTCCCCAAAGAGGAGGCCAGCCAAGAGATCCAGGAAGGATTTCCCCTCCCCCGGGGCCCAGACCCAAGAGCGGCCCACCCGCCCCCCTTCCTTTGGAGAAGGGATGGAAACGGTTCTTGGTGCTCATCTCGGCTCGGAAGCCTAAAGTGTTCTGAAAGTCCCTGTCAGTTTCTATTACCGGGAGAGGAGAGAGACGGGCCTTGCAGAAGAGGAAGAAGCCGCACAGGCCGAGAGTCGGCCGAGCTCAATGCGCTTCTCTCTTTCCTCTTCTGCACATGGTGATGCTCTCTCCGGTCTCTCACCACAGGGGGGAGAGAAAAAGGGTGGCAGAAAACGCAGGCAAAGAGGAGCCCCTCCTGGCTCTAAGCCGGGGTTCTCAACCCTTTTAAAGCCGTGGGCCGGGCCACGCCCCCTCAGATAGCTTCAGGGGCCAGACGGTCATTTTGCCCATCTTCCACCCCATGGTGTGGTGGAGGCGGTGGGGGCCCACATGAAATGGTTCTGCGGGCCACATCCGTCCCATGGGCCGCAGGTTGGAGAGCCCTGCTCTATGCAGAGGGTGGCTAATTATGGCCGAGAGCCAGAATGCCCAAGATAATAATAATTTAATTTAATAGATTTATATACCGCCCTATCCAATGGACTCTGGGCAGCGTACACAAGTTAAAACCAATGTAAAACAATTAAAAAACCCTTTAAAACATAAAGTAATTCTGTGTCAGAAATTATTCTGGGCTGAAATGATTTTTTGCGGCAGGGAGGCGAGCAAAATTGGGTGGCCTTCAGGGGGGTGGTAGCAAAATTGGGTGTCCCTGCAAGTGGTTCAAGGTCTCCCTTGCTCAAAAGCCAGTCATATCCGACTCTAGGGTGCAGTGCTCATCTCCATGTGCAGCCAAAGAGCCAGTGCTGCCTGTGTTTGCAGATGTACACATGGCCAGGAATCCGAATCCAAGCAGATCCAGAACCACAGCATAGGTGGGCCAGAAAAGGCAACCAATGAAATGCATGTTCTCTTTCCCAAGGACGCCACTGCGGAGAACAGGTTGAGGTGCCCTACCTGACGCTTCCACCGTCTTCCCGGAAGATGCTTTCATTCCTGGCGCTCATTGTCCGTCGTTTCTGGATTGCTTTTCATCTCTGCCTTGCTCTTGTGCAAAACAAAGGCCGGGCTGGAGAGGAGGCTGGGAATAAAAACCTAAGAACCGAGCCGCTGGCAGAGCCACTCAAAACTATATTGAACCGAGCAGCATTAAAATGATTTCATTGCATCACCAAAAATAATAATAGCTATTGTATGCTACTTGGTCCAATCCATGTGTCCTATCCTAAACCAAGTGCGCCAAATCCAAATCTGAAGTCTGATTCTGCCTCGGATGTCAGGAGCTTAAGTTAGTAAATCTCACCCTCTTGGTTAGGATCTTGCATTGATCATGCAAGTTGGTATTTGCCACCAATGTAGCCAAAATTGCCTGGTTTATTAACACATCTGTGCCTACTCCTCTTTAGCTCAAGACAGACTCATGATGGCCTAGTTGTACTATCCAAGAAGATGGTTTCACACTAGAGACAAGCGCTTGGGCCAACTCGCCTTATATACATATTTCTGACATCAGCTCATTGACTTGCCCAGTCATGTCCGGCCACTGCTGGAACATGCATGCCACCAGGGGACATGATTCAGCTGAGACAGCAGCAGGCCTAGAAGTAGCTGCAACTGTTATAATCTTCCCATGTAAAAATACATTACCCAATACTATTGAAATTCAGGCTCAAGTTAAGATCCTTGCCATCAAGCAGTCGGAGACTCCACATTGTGGGAAAGTAACTTTTGTGCCAGCTGTTGAGCAGCAATGGGTCTTGCACAAGGAAAGATCTTTTGAAAACAGGCCTCCCCCCCCAAAAAAAAAAGTTTCTCTGCCTCTATTGCCAGAGGGGCAAGTGCTCCAGGGACTTATGGCTTGTCCTGGGGGAGGCAGCCATTTGGATGAGCTGGGGATGCAGACCAGAACAAACAAAGGCCTTAAGACATGCAAATAGGGTCAGGAAAGAACCTTTCTCATTGGAATTAGAGGCAAACAATGCAAAACAATATCCTTTAGGTCAGCCCAATCTTTCCTCTTTCTCTCTGGTTAGTATGTTAGTATTCACTGTATGTTGGGGTTGCACTAGAATGCTCAACATAAAGAAGGGGAGAATAGCAGAGAAGGAAGGAAGGAAGAGTTGGTTATGGAAGGAAGGAAGGGAGAAAGGAAGGGAGGAAGAGTTGGTTACTGAAGGAAGGAAGGAAGGAAGGAAGGAAGGAAGGAAGGAAGGAAGGAAGGAAGGAAGGAAGGAAGGAAGGAAGGAAGGAAGGAAGGAAGGAAGAAAGAAAGAAAGAAATAGTTTTGAAGGAAGGAAGGAATAGATGGTTATTGAAGGAAGGAAGAGATTGTTTATGGAATGAAGAAGGAGGGAGGGAAGGAAGGAAGGAAGAAAGAGATGGTTATTGGAGGGAGGGAGGGAGGAAGGAAGGAAGGAAAGAAGGAAGGAAGATATGGATATTGAAGAAAGGAAGGAAGAATTAGTTCTTGAAGGAAGGAAGGAAAGAAAGAAAGAGAGAAACAAAAATGACAGCAATAAGAAGCAAAATAAAAAAGATAGGTGGAAAGGAGTAGAAACCGCATCCTCTTCAAATACGTACTACCGTATTTCTATAACCTTGTGGAGGCTGAAAGAGAAATGAATTCTTTCCCAGCTTTTGTCTCTTTACACTTTCTCCCCCGCATCGATTACCTTTCCGGAGCCAATATTGCTGCTGAGGAGACTCTGGCTGAGTCCCGGTGTGAAGGGGTCGGCTCTCCCACAATGGGGCATGACAGAGGGTCCTCGTGAGATTCAGGGCTGTGCCCAGGGCCGTGTCTCCCCCCCCCTCCGCCCACTCCCTTACCCAAGGATGTAGGAACAGAACAACCTTTCCTTCCCCTGTTCTTGCAGAAAACTGGATTGGGAGAGTCAAGTGGGAAACGGAGAGGAGGAATGGAAGGCATGAGTCATCTAGAACATCACAAGAAGCTTCAAGGCCAGGCACACCAAGCACAGTGGAGATGTGAGGCCACATTGGCTGGCCTTGCGTCCTCCTGCCGTGGAGAAGAAGATCCTTCAGGGAGAAAGAGAAAGAGGAAGGGAAAGAAGAGAGCCCTTGGCCTCTCTGCGGTCTCCTTCAGCCCCCAGGACTGGAGGAAACCTGAATGGGAGGTCAGCGGTTCGATACCCGAGTACTGCATGACAGAGTGAGCTCCCGTCTCTGTCCCAGCTCCTGCCAACCTAGCCGTTTGAAAGCAAGAAATGGCAAGTAGATCAATAGGGACCACTTTGGTGGGAAGGTAAACAGCGTTCCTTGCACTCCGGTGTCTAGGCGTGCCTGCCACGTGGCCACGGAAATGTAAGCAAAACGCAGATCGCACTGGCTCTTCAGCTATAAACAGAGATGAGCACTGAACCCGAGAGTTGGAAATGACTGGCTTTTGAGCTAGGGTGACCTTTACCTTTACGGAGGCGTGCCTGCCACATGTCCATGGAAACGTCTGCAGAGGCATACAGTGCTGGCTCTTCAGCTACAAACAGAGATGAGCACTGAACCCTAGAGTCGGATACGACTGGCTTTTGCGCAAGGGTGACCTTTACCTTTACCTAAACCCATGTGGAGCTGTCCTTCTTTGGGTCTCCACTTCAGTTGACCCCCAAACCAAAACAGTGTCTCACTTCCTCAAAAGCCAGTCGTATCTGACTCTACGGTTCAGTGCTCATCTTTATCCATAGCCAAAGAGCCAGTGCTGTTTGCGTCTGCAGACGTTTCCGTGCTCACATGGGCAGGCAAGACTGGACACCGGAACGCACGGCACGCTGTTACCTTCCTACCGAATTGGTACCAACCTAGCAGTTTGAAAGCAAGAAACTGCAATTGGATAAATAGGGACCACTTCAGCAGGAAAGGTAACCGTGTCCCGTGCATTCTGGTGTCTGGTCTTGCGGGCCACCTGGTCACAGAAACATCTGCAGACTCAGACAGCACTGGCTCTTTGGCTGTAAACGGAGATGAGCACCAAAACCTAGAGTTGGATATGACTGGATTTCAAGCAAGGTCGACCTTTACCTTTACTGCTCTGGCCCTGCAATATATATTTATATATTGAGAATATATTGCAAGATACAGTATAGGAAAGGCAGGGGAAGCAGCACGTAACTTGTGTACTGCAGCCAGAAAGCTGTGAGTTTGATCCCGATGGGGATCAAGGTTGACTCGGCCTCTCCCATCCTTCTAAGGTTGAGCCAATGACTCCCCAGCATATTGGAGACAAAAATGCGAATGAACTTGCGAACTGCCCAGATAATGCATGAAGGACTATGGAGCCGGTAGGGAAAGGTCGACCTTGCTCAAAAGCCAGTCATATCTGACTCTACGGTTCAGTGCTCATCTCCATTTATAGCCAAAGAACCAATGCTGTCTACGTCTGTGGACATGTGGCAATGCACAGAACACTGTTACCTTTCCAGCCGAAGTGGTACCTCTTGAGCTACTTGCAATTTCTTGCTTTTAAACTGTTAGCTTGGCAGGAGCTGGGACAGAGACGGGAGCTCACTCCATCCTGCAGTACTCAGGAATTGAATTCTGACCTTCGAGTCGTCAAGTTCAGTGTCTTAACCACTTGAGCTGCTGCAGTAGAGGAGTGTAACTGCTATTGTAACTAGTTACATCTGGGAGTCCCGCCTCTCTTGTGCTCCTTGGCTGCCTCTCAGTCCCAGGCGATAGCCGGGATCCCCTCTGGGCTTCCCAGCTGGTGGCACGAAGGGTCTGCTCTGGATTATTGCTACAGGAGGGAACAGTAATGCAACTGGGCGACCTCGCACTTCTGCACCGGCAGGTGGGCCGGAAAGGGACAGACCCCCCACCTCACTGCGTCCATGTGCACAAAGCCAGGGCCCACTGAGCCAGGCCCAGATCTGCCCAGAGGATCTGCTGTGAACAAGGCCGGATCCCTGCTGGAAACGCGGAGTTGGAATTAATCCAATCCTTGGCAGGGCGTTGCAAGTTCTGGCGCTGCGACCAGCTGCGGCGGGTGGGTGGGACGGGGCAGGAATGGCATTTTTTTGCACGGCTTGCAGCTGGGCGCATTCCATGCTGCGATTCAAAGTGCAACCCAGGGTGTGAGATGTTTGCGCTGTGTTTTATTTTGCCCACACCAGGGGAGGGGGCTGGGTTGTCCCCCCCCCCCCGTCTCTCTCCCTCCCTACACCAGGCACTTCCTTAAAGATCACCCCCTTTTCTCAGCAGAGCCACGGAATTGTGTGCATGTAGACTGCAGTGGCTCAAGTGGTTAAGACGCCGACTGGAAGGTCGGCAGGTCAGCAGTTGGAGACCCGAGTGCTGCACGACGGAGTGAGCTCCTGTCTCTGTCCCAGCTCCTGCCAACCTAGCCGTTTGAAAGCAAGACATTGGAATGAGATAAAGAGGGACCACTGTGGTGGGAAAGGTCAACAGCGTTCCACGTGCTCCGGTGTCTAGTCATGCCTGCCACATGTCCACGGAAAGGTCTGAGAAAACTAAGGAAGAGAAGGACCCTTCACATCCTCTGAAAGGGAACCCTTCATAGAATCCCTTGTACAATTAGAGAATCACTTCTTCTTTCGTGTACGGATCAAACCCAGAACTGCCAAAATGAAGCCACTTTCTTGGCTTTGTCATTGGCCAAACCTAAGTCCTCGTGTTTCTGCGTGAATGTGGAGAGATACAGAATCCATGGGGGCTCATTTGCAATGACTGCCAGAAACAGGCACCGAGGAGGGCTTGGGTTTGGCCAATGACCAAGACAAGAAAGTGGCTTCATTTTGGCAGGCATCGTCCCTTCCTTCCTTCCTTCCTTCCTTCTTTATTTCTCCATCCCTCCATTTTCCCTTTCTTTCCTTCGCTTTCTCTTCCCCTTCCTTCCTTCTACTCATCATTTCCTTCATTCCTCCCTTCTTTCTATCTCCATCCCTCCATTTTTCTTTCTTTCTCTTATTTCTTTCTTTCTCTGTCTGTCTATCTTTATTTCTTTCACTTTCTCTTTCCCTTCCTTCCTTCCTTCCACTCATCATTTCCTTCATTACTCCTTTATATCTCCATCCCTCCATTTTTCCTTCTTCCTTCCTTCCTTCCTTCCTTCCTTCCTTCCTTCCACTCATCATTTCCTCCCTCCCTCCTATCCGATTGACCCGGGATTCTGACAGTCACCCGTAGGTCGGGTCCAAAGCACTCAAGAGCCACGTCGAGGCCTGCCGATGCGTCATCTTCTGCAAAGAGACCAGTAAATGTGGCCCAGGAATGAGAAATCAATCCTTGGAAGTGGAAATCAATAGCCGTAACTCCTATGGGTCGGGACCAGGGCTGCCTCGCTTGCACTTTGCAGCCGGGAATGAATGGCTGGGAAGGTTTTAGTAGCCACTGAACTTTGCAACGCAACAGACGGCAGGAGATTGGCTCTAGGAGAGGCTCCACTGTGGCAGGACATGAGTGAGTGCCTGTCTCTGCCCCAGCTCCTGCCAACCTAGCAGTTTGAAAGCAAGAAATTGCAAATAGATAAATAGGCACTGCATTAGTCAGAAGGTAACAGCATTCTGTGCGCTCAGGAGCCTAGTCATGCCTGCCACGTGTCCACAGAAACATCTGCAGCCAGTCTTATCTGATTCTAGGAGGCGGTGCTCATCTCCGTTTACAGCCCAAGAGCCAGCAAGGTCTGCGCCTGCAGACATTTCCGTGGGCATGAGGCAGGCATGACTAGATGCCAAAGCACGTGGAATGCTGTTACTGAGCGGTAACTATTTGTCTACTTGCCATTTCTTGCTTTCGAACTGCTAGGTTGGCCGGAGCTGGGACAGAGATGGGTGCTCTATCTGTTGTGCAGTACCCGGGTCTCAAACTGCTGACCTTCTGGTGGTCAAGTGCAGCCTCTTAACCACTAAGCCACTGCAGTGCTTCCACAGTTCTTACAGGCTGGCAAATTAGCTTTCTTTGTTTTGTTTCCCTGGAAGGAAGCCCAGGCGAAGTTTGCAAGTAAGATTACAGGACTCAACCGGCCGCAAAGGTGTGTCTAAATTGTGTCTTTATTGGCTGCTAATGTACCTGGGGGTCTAATAACACTGCATCACAAATCTCTCTCTCTCTCTCTCTCGTCTGCTATTTGGTCTAATCCATGTGGGTCCTAGACTAAATCAAGTGCGCTGAATCCAAATCTGAAGTCCGATTCTGCCTAGGACATCACTCTGGCCTAGCTGTACTATCCAATAAGATGGTGTCGCACTAGAGACAATTTCTTGGTCCATCTCGCCTTAGATACCTATTTCTGACCTCAGATCACTGACTGGCTCAGACATGCCCAGTTGCTGCTGGAACATGCATGCCACCAGGGGACGTGATTCAGCTGAGGCAGCAGCAGGCCTAGTGTGAGCTGCCACTGTTATAATGTTCCCATTACCCAATACCATCTGAACAGCTGTAGCGTGCCTATAACTTAAAATCTGTACATGCTAGGCAAATTCTGAGCTCAGGTTTGGAATCAGTGCACTTGATAGCATGTAAATCACACGTGTTGTTCCCAGTATCAGAATCGTTGTTGTGCTGTGTAATGGGTTGTCTGCAATGCTGCATAGAGAAGGAGAGGAAGGAGAGAGTGTAATAATCAATCAGATCAAAGGTCAAGGGGCTGAATTTGCTAATCCCTTTTTTTGCTTATTTATTGTTCCCAATGAGTTACATTTGTGGCTTTGAGTAAACAGATTAAGCACAGCCAGGAGAAGGGTTGCTTTTTCAGAGACCTTTCCGAGTGAAGTCCATACCTGGATGGAGGAAGCCAGGCTCCTACTTGTGTGCGTTTGGTTTTCTTTTAATGGGTTTCTTGCAAAAAAAATTGGGGAGGGCCATCTGACCCATGTAAGCGAGGGATGCCTGGAAAGCCCCCCCCCCCCCAAGTCAATGCAGACGTTGGAAAAGGAAACCCGGTTGGGTCTGCTTTGAATTCTAGCCCTCAAAAGTTATCAGAGCTTCCAATAGTTAGAGGCGAAAATGGGAGGAGGAAAGGAGGGGGAGAGAGAGAAAGAGAAAGAAAGAAAGAAAAAGAAAGAAAGAAAGAGTTGGTTGTTGAAGGAAGGAAGGAAGGTAGGAAGGAAGGAAGGAAGGAAGGACAGAAGGAAGGAAGAGTTGGTCATCGAAGAAAGGAAGGAAGGAGAGAAGACAGGAGAAAGAAGGAAGGAAGAGTTGGTTATTGAAGAAAGAAAGAGAGAAAAGAAGAGAAGGAAGGAAGGAAGGAAGGAAGGAAGGACAGAATAGAAGACAACAGAAAAAAGAAAGATGGTTATTGAAGGAAGGAAGGAAGGAGAGAATAGAAGACAAGAGAAGGAAAGAAGAAAGACAGACAGACAGACAGAAAAAGAAAGATTTGGTTATTGAAGAAAGAAAGGAAGGAGAGAATAGAAGACAAGAGAAGAAAGAAAGATTTAGTCATTGAAGAGAGGAAGGAAGAAGAGAATAGAAGACAAGAGAAGGAAGGAATAGAAGACAAGAGAAGGAAGGAAGGAAGGAAGAGTCAGTTACTGAAGAAAGAAAGGAAGGAGAGAATAGAAGACAAGAGAAGTAAGTAAGAAAGAAAGAAACGCACACACCCTGGAGACTGAATAATTGAAGACTCTTCCGTTGATTCTCATATTCTGAAGATGTTCCTGTCTAAACTGACTTCCTCCCCCCAACAGTCCCTGAGTCACAGGAAAAATCTTGTGATGCGGCATTGGAGGGCACTTAAAAATATATTATTATTTTTAAATTTTAACATTTTAAATGCTTTTTGAATGTTTTTGTAAAGTTTTTATTTGTTTTATGTGTAAGCCGCCTGGAGTTGCCTTGGCGAAGCCCCCCCCCCCGGGTAGAAATGTGAGTAATAAATAAATGAATGAATGAATAAATGAATAAAATAAGACAAATGAAACCTTTGCTAACTCCACACTGGCAGCCCCAGCCGTACAATGGATGTTCCTACTGGCCAGTCTCTCCGCCATCCCCTGTGGTTTCAATTTCCAGAGTCCGGAGTTCAAAACACACCTGGCCAAGAGGCACCTTTGGACCGAAGCGAGAGGAGCCGCTTCCAGGGAACAATCCAGGGGCTCAACGGTATGTTTGCAATTCTCTTGTTTTGCAAGCAGGTTGGGCAAAGGGAAGCAGGGCGGCTGTCCTTCAAAGGCCAGTGAAGGTCAGGGCAACTCAGGCCTTCTTGCAAGCCCGGGGCTTTTAAAGCAGGGGTGCCCAAACTTTTCAGGCCTTGGGCCGGTCGTGTGGTTCCTGCTGTCAGAAGCAGAAGTAAAATGCACCTTGCCATCTGGATGAGATTTTAGGCTGCCATTTTCTCTGTTTAAACCAGGGGGCCCAAACTATGGCCCGTGGGCCAGATCCAGCTCCTGACACCCATCCATCCATCCCATGCCACCTTCGTCGCTCCTCTCTGGATCTTGGGTGGAGCCAATACCAACAAGGGGATCTATTTTCTCAACTGGTGTCGGTTTGAGGCATCCTATCACTCTACGCATATGGCTTCATTAACAGTGATGTCATCTTGTTTTGTGTGTGTGTATGCGCTCCATACTGGAGCAGCATACCCTGCTCCAGAGATGCTCAGGGCCAAAGCTGTTGTCTGCAGTGTGGATGGTTGAGTTCCCCATGTATAGTTTGTGAGTTTCCTGGTGATGTTGTTCCCTGTACAATCATTCCTGCCGCCGTCCCCCTTCTCTAAGGGGTCTTGCAATTGAGAATAATTCCACCCATTTGCAAGCACACGGGAGATGGCAAAAGGCTGAAGCCAGTCCCTTGGTCAGAGCTAAAAATAGCCCTAATTAGGTTATTAGGAGAACAAACCTCTCCTTTGTGGCCACATAAATCTCCATTACCCATTAGACCGAGAGGGCCATAAAAGAGAATTTATGCTCTGGCAGAAGTGTGACTTTGCCACCTCTACCCGGGAGAGGTCCGCCTACTTCCTACCCATGAGAACCGAACTGGAAAGCTGCCTGACCCAGAATCCCCTAACCAGTATAAAGGAGTGTGTGTGTGTGTGTGTGTGTGTGTGTGTGTGTGTGTGTGTGTGTGTGTGTGTGTGTGTGTGTGTGTGTGTCTGTCTGTCTGTCTGTCTGTCTGTCTGTCTGTCTGTCTGTCTTTTCTGACCCGATCAAGCCCTGGAGTGCCAAAACAAAGCCATCTTCTTGGCTTGGTTGTTGGCCAAACTCAAGTCCTCATCAGTGTATGTTTCTGGTTCTTCATCGTTTGTGTCCGGATCAAACCCTGGACTGCTGAAATGAAGCCACTTTCTTGGCTTGGTCATTGGCCAAACTGAAGTTCCTCATCGGCACATCTTTCTAGCAGTCATCAGCAGACCAGTCAATGAGCCCATGGATTCTGTCTCTCTTCACATTCACACAGTGTGTGTTCTTGTCCTCTGCCAGCAGCTCCCACTTGAGCCTCTTGGTCTTGCATTGAGGGATTCTGACCCTCAAGTTATTCAGGGTCCTTCAATTTCAAATCTTGGAGATGGGGGATTGCCTTTTCCCTGCCCCACCCCTGGCCTGAAAGCTGGCCTAAGCCCAGTTCCAGCTGCCCTTAAAACTGGAAAGAAGAAGCTTCCGTTGTGCTCTTCCTGTGGGGCCGGCAGCCAAGAACATTCCCCAGATCCCATGCTACGGAGAGAGAAGACAATCGGAGAACCCCGGAGGGCTGTAACTCATTGATTTCTTTACTCTGTATCGGAGGGCAGCCTCAAAGAGCATGAGGGAAACCTCCACTAAGAAGTTGTTTTACGCAAGAGGAGGACCCCCCCCCACTGTTATGGCTGCGTGGCCCAGAGGTTGAGATGCTGAGCATTAAGAAGACTTCTTCTTCTTGTTGTCTGTGTTTAAAGATGGGAATATACCCCTCTGTCTGTGGGAAACGAGGTGGAGGGCATATCATCAGGTTCTTAATGTAGGAGCGACCTACCCATGGAAAAAGGAAGAGGAGCAGCGGTGCAGGAGGATAAGGTGTCAGAAGGTTAGAGGTGGTATAACAGACCAGAAGACCCCCGAGAGAAACCTGTTCGCATTTTGCAAAAGAATGTCCTTCATTGCAAGAAGTTTGGGGAGCTCTGGCAAGTAAATTGGACTGGCCTTATTTAAAGGAACAGAAAGCAGAGACGATTCTCTCGGGGACAGAGCCAGGAAAGGGGCGGAAGGGGCCGAGAAAGAAAGGGAAGCTGGAGGACTGGAAAGTGCCCTGGTCCTTGGTTCGGTTAATCCATCTGTTTGCCTTAAGCGCTCTGATGTTCCAAAGGGGACAGGAAGGGAAGACGGGAAAGGTGGCAGATCCCAAACAAGCGGTGGGCAGTGTGGTGGCAAGGCTCAGGGCATGTGCTAAAAGAATGAGGGTGAGACAGAAGGAACCCGACAGGTACAAATGGTGGCAGGGGTTGACAGAAAGAAATTTGGGAATAACTTAGAATGTTAAAAGTTAAGTTTCATGTAAATGACAGTATAATTGTAAATATCATTGTTCTTTTGGTATTGTATATACTGTATATTTCCTTCCACACAGGGGCGTAGCTACCGCCGTATCTGCCGTATCAATTATACGGGGCCCCCAGGCCACGGGGGCCCCCTACAGCAAAAATTAATAAAAACTTCCCAATTTTTTTTATTTCACAAGGGCCCCCCAAACAAATTTTTATACGGGGCCCCGTTAAGGCATGCTACGCTTCTGCTTCCACAATCACTACATATGTAACTATGTTTACTGAGCTAAGTTTTTGAAAGTGATGACAAGTTTATGTAGTTCACCTCGACAGATGGTTCTGTAGTAAGAATTTTATCAATAAAAAGTTTCCTTCTAAAAATTTCCTCCTCCTCCTTCTTCTTGCTGGAGAAACTCCACTCAGGGTACGCCCAAATGAGGCTCCTTTCATGCCCTCAAGATCTCCCCCCCTCCCTCAAGTGGTCCCTATTGATCTACTTGCAATGTCTTGCTTTCGAACTGCTAGGTTGGCAGCAGCTGGGACAGAGATGGGTGCTCACACTGTCCTGCATTCCCCAGGTATCAAACTGTTGACTTGCTGGCCTTCCAGCTAACCAGGCGAGCTTCTTAACCCCTGAGCCACCTCAGCCTCTCTTGCCACAAGGTTAAAGACTGACTCTTCATCCTCTCCTGAGAACTTGGCCTTCTTGTCTGTCTGTCTGTCTGTCTATCTATCTACCTACCTACCTATCAATCCTCTTAATGTTATTTGTTCTATCTATCTATCTATCTATCTATCTATCTATCTATCTATCTATCTATCTATCTATCTATCTATCTATCTATCTATCTATCTATCTATCTATCTATCTATCTATCTATCTATCTATCTATCCATCCATCCATCTGAGGAAAGACCGATACAAGTCAGAAAGCGATTCCCCGCAGACTCGATCCCCACGGCCAACTCTTTCTGAGATTTTTCACGTCAAAGCACATCGGCCAAGTTTGAATTTCAGGACTTGAGTCACGGGGGTGGGGGTGGGGAGTGCTTTTATTAAATTAACGAGCGCAGCTAATTAAAACCAATTTACAGTATTGCCGACAGCCAGCCCTGGCTAATTACTGGCTCCTGTGGGAGATGCTTTGAACATCAAATGCCGGTCCTGAATAAGAAATATTTCCTAAATATTTGCACATCCAGTGGGTGGAGGGGGAGGGGGAAATAATTCTCCGAGGCCAATTTATTCCGCCTCTTCCCTTTTTCCCAAGGTGCCTCCGCCGATCCCTTTGATGCATTCTCTTCCTGGTCCTCTTTCTTTCCACCAGGAGATTATGAATCGTCTGGAGTTTGGAAACGGCACAGTCCGTACAAATCATATTACACAGCCAGCTCTGCCGCGGGTTCAGGAGGTGAGGGAGTCAAAAGGTGAAGCCGGCGTCCTCCAGATGACTTCGGTTCCCGTCTGACGGCAACACTTTGTAAACTTCCTTGCCAAGGATGGTTTTTCCTCAACTGTGTTTCTCATTCACCGGCAGCACCGCAGGGTGAGGAAAAGCCGATGGGAAGGAACACAAAGGATTTTCTGCACCCCAGAGAATTAGATTTCCCATCCTTCAAATGCAAAACATGCCCCTCTTTACGTGAGGGGACAATTTAATACTTGGGAGCAGCTCCCAGTTGATCCGAGCTGCCTTCAAGATGCTCAGGATTTGGGACTAACTTGTACATTTTTTAATCTTGGTCGTGGTCGTGGTCGTGGTCGTGGTCGTGGTCGTGGTCGTGGTCGTGGTCGTGGTCGTGGTCGTGGTCGTGGTCGTGGTCGTGGTCGTGGTCGTGGTCGTGGTCTTGGTCTTGGTCTTGGTCTTGGTCTTGGTCTTGGTCTTGGTCTTATTTATTTATTTATTTATTTAAATTTCCTGCCCCAATCAGGCGAACCTGACTCTAGGCGGCTTACAGAAAATTCATAAATTGGTCTTGGTCTTGGTCTTGGTCTTGGTCTTGGTCTTGGTCTTGATCGTGGTCTTGATCGTGGTCTTGGTCTTGGTCTTGGTCTTGATCGTGATCGTGGTCGTGGTCTTGGTCTTAGTCTTGGTCTTGGTCTTGGTCTTGGTCTTGGTCTTGGTCTTGGTCTTGGTCTTGGTCTTGGTCTTGGTCTTGGTCTTGGTCTTGGTTTTCTTCTTCTTCTTCTTCTGTATCCGAATATTAGCTCTCCTCATTGCGATCAGTCATGAAGACTGTCCTGAGTATATACTGCCGTGGCCTTCCATTTGCCTTCCACATTGCAGCATGACACCTGATCCAGTTCCATGAGTCACTTTCAATTCAATTCAATTCAATTCAATTCAATTATTCGACTTGTATGCCACCCTACTTGCAATGCGACTCTGGGCAGCTAACAAAGAAGCAAAATATCTCAGTTACAATATATACAATTACAATATCACAGTTACAAAGTATCACAATTACTATTATAAAGTAATTGCCAAAACATTTCAAAAGCAAAACTCAGAAATACATTACAAGCTCAGCCCGAACCACTCTGTCCATTACCCTCCAGGCTGAGTCAGCCAAGGGGAAGAGTTCGGTGATAGTGGTGGCAGCGGTGGCACTTTCTGGTCCTGAGCCCTTTTGGCGCACAAAGTCCTCCTCAACCCCAGGCCAGGATGGATGAAGCTGTTGCCCTCTATCAGGAGGAATTCAAGTGGGACCATTTAATCCACTTGGGGACCATCACCCTCCCCAGTGGACTTCTGCACCCAAGGCCATTAAGTTCTCAGGGTGGTCAGGTTAGCCAACCAGCACCTGACACTTGGCGTTGAGTCATTGCCAATATGGTCTACTCTATTACCATAGCAGGATAACCGGGCCAGACTTGCGACTTGTACACAGGAACGTAGAATAATGGGGTTGGATGGAACCTATAAGGCCCCCGAGTCTAAACTCTTGACCAGGTAAACATCTAAGACAGTTTAGGGCAAAATTGTACATCTATGTGGATAACACAACAATGGCCGTTCAAGGAACAAGCTTTGATGAGGGGGCTGGAAATCTTACAGGGCCACTTGAAGAATTAGGACAGTATTACAGCATCAACCATTTGAAGCCTTCTCCAAGCAAGACTCAAGAGTGTGCTTTCCACCTTCGAAACTGAGAGGTAAGGGTTGACCTGGATGGGACATGATAGGGAACCAGTGGTGGGCTGCTGCCGGTTTGCACTGGTTTGCCCGAACCGGTAGTAACAATCCCAGGTGGTCATGACGTTGGCGCCACCAACAGTGGGGTAGTAAAATACCAAAGGCAACGTTAGTACAAGGAACAACGACATCATCAGGAAGCTCACAGACTATAAATGGGGAACTCAACTGCTCATGCTTGATACATCAGCTTTGGCCCTGAGCATCTCTGCAGCAGAGGCTGCTGCTCCAGTATGGAGCTCATCCACACACACAAAACAAGTTGACATTGCTGTTAATGAATCTACACCAGTTGAGATAATAGACTTCCTTGTGGGTATGGCTCCACCTAAGATCAGGAGAGAAGGAGCAGCGGATGCTGAGAGAACTAAGCAAGAGAAGGACCCTTGACATCATCTAAATGGAGATGAGCCTCAAGTCTGCCGTCTCAGATCTAGGAAGAGCTTTATGGCAAAAACAAACATAATTGAGGGTACAGAAGAGCAAAACCAAATTAGAAGATGGAGGAAGGAGCCCACTGGACAAGGAAGAACATCAAAGATGGATAGGGTTGAGGAACTCAACCTCCCCGACGTCACTTGGAGGACCCTGAATAGGCTGAAGGTCGGAGTCCCTAAATGGAAGACCAACAGGCTCAAGTGGGGGCTGATGGTGGACAACAACACACAGTGTGACTGTGGAGAGATACAGAATCCCGCTCATTTACTGCACCAATGAAGAGTTGGGTTTGGCCAATACCAAAGCCAAGAATCTGGCTTCATTTCAGCAGTCCAGGGTTTGATCGGGACATGAAAGAACAAGATGCCATTTTATGTCATCCTAACTCCCCTAACTTCTCTTGCTTCCCAATCCAGTCGGAAAGCCGACAGAGGCCATTTGCGGCACAAAGCTGTATCTAGCTGTGGAAGGGAGGGGGGGGGGAAAGTGTCATGTCTGTCCTCCTCTTCTTCCTCCCGTCTCCTCTCTGCCAGCTTAAAGGTCCAATGTCACATCGGCTGGATGACTCTCGGAAACAGACTCTTCCTTAAAGGCAGGTGATCTCAGGCAAAAGCGGAGAGCGAGAGACGCCAGCGTGACATTCAACCAGAGTTAAGGTCGGATGCCTCCTGGGCTGCCAGATGTGCTCTGGTTTTTTCCTGAGAGAAGAGAGGGAGATGGGTGGGGAAGGACAGGAGGAGAGGGAGGGGGAAACTGAGAAGGGGACCATTCAGCTCAGGTCCCCAACAGGTGCTCTATTGGGAGAAGCAACTGGTTTGGAATCCCTTTGCAGTAGCTGAAGCATTTACTGTTCCTTGCTGAGGTCTAAAGCAGGCGTCCCCAAACTTGGCTCTCCAGATGTTCTTGGACTTCAATTCCCAGAAGACCTGATCTGCAGGTGTGCTGACTTGGGCTTCTGGCCATTGAAGTCCAAGAACATCTGGAGTGCCAAGGTTGTGGAAGCCTGGTTGGCTCTCCAGATGTTCTTGGACTTCAATTCCCAGAAGCCATGATCAGCTGGTGTGTTGACTTGGGCTTCTGGTCATTGAAGTCCAAGAACACCTGGAGAGCCAAGTTTGAGGACCTATGACAGTGATGGCAAACAATGGCACTCCAGGTGTTCTTGGACTTCAATTCTCACAAGCCCTGATCAGCTGGTGTGCTGGCTTGGGCTTCTGGTCATTGACGTCCAAGAACACCTGGAGAGCCAAGGTTGGCCATCCCTGGTCTAACTCAGGGTTCCTCAAACGTAGTGCTCCAGGTGTTCTTGGACTTCAGTTCTCAGAAGCCCTGATCACCTGGTGTGCTGACTTGGGCTTCTGGGAACTGAAGTCCAAGAAGACCTGGAGAACCAAGTTCGAGGAACTGTGGTCTGAAGGTTGGGGAGGCAATAACCCTTCCTCCTCCCTGTTCAGTCTTGTTAAGCTGTCATTTATGTTTTTCCACCTATTTCAATGAAAGTGAAAAAAGAAAGTGGCAAAGCAGGTCTGGAGTTGAATATGAAGAAGACAAAAATCATAACTTCAGAAGAACTGCACAGCTTCAAGGTTCTGACACTGAAGAAAATGAGGCAGTGAAAGGTTTTGTATCCCTAGACTGGTTGTAGATCCCATTTGTGCGGAATTCACACAGACCACGAAGAATAATAATAATTTGATAGAGAGTAGAGGCAGAAATAGAAATTGTAAAGGTAAAGGTCACCCTTGCTTGAAAGCCAGTCGTATCTGACTCTAGGATTCTGTGCTCAACTCTGTTTATAGCCAAAGAGCCAGTACTGTCTGCGTTTGCAGACATTTCTGTGGACATATGGCAGGCATGACTAGACACTGGGGGACACAAAACTCTGTTTAACTTCCCACCGAAGTGGTCCCTATTTATCTACTTGCAATTTCTTGTTTTAGAACGGCTAGGTTGGCAGGAGCTGGGACAGAGACGAGCATCACTCTGTCATGCGGTCCTCGGGTCTTGAACTGCTGACCTTCCGTCTCCCAGTTAGCATCTTAACCACTTGAGCCACTGCAGGCTACCTACAATAGACATTGTAGATCAGAGGTGTCCAAACTCTGGCACATGGGACGGATCCAGCCCCCGACACCAATTCTTCTGGCCCACACTGCCCTCGTCGCTCCTGGAAGACTGTCCATAATTAGAACATTGTTCCATTTAACAAGGATATACCACTAGCAATCACATTTCTATACTTGCCCCTATAGTGCATGTTAATGAGCATTTGCTCCCCAACATGCTTGGGACTCACTTCACTGACCTTTGAAGGATGGGAGAGGTTGGAGTCAACCTTGATTCCCCGTTAGGATCAAACTCACAACGTTTGGGCTGCAGAACGGCAGTTTAGCCCCTGCATCACCATTCCTCTCTTCCTGGCTTCTGTTATTAAGCAACCAACAGCTTCAGGAAAAGAAAGCTGCCGGGGGTAACTCGGTGGTTAACGAAGCCAGAATTTGGGGGTTCGATTCCCCTGCGGTGCTGGCAAAGGAGATTAAAAACAAATTTTGTGCCAGAAATTGCTCTGGGTTGAATGGATTTTTGCTGGAGAAACTCTGCTCAAGGGAAGCCCGAATGGGGCTCTTTTCATGTCCCCAAGAGCTGTCACTCGGGAATCGAACCACAACCTTCCAGTCACCCAGCTCGGCGTCTTACCCACTAAGACACTGTCGTGCTGCTTGCAAAGGAGACGAGCCTGGAATTGCCCCTCCCTGCCTCTTTTGCAAGAGTTTCTTTGACAAAATAAGCCGGAGGGGCAGGGCGGGACGGGGGCGCCTGGGGAATTTCGCTTCTACCGGCGTTGCCCAAACTTGCCTAAAAAGAGAGAGAGAAAAACAATCCTGAGAGAGGCCAGGTGTGCAGCGGAAATGAAAAGCAAAGAAAGTTTCTGGAATAAACGGAGCGCCACGTTCTCTGGGATCTGCACGTGGCTCCCTTAGGGAGTCAAGGCATCCCATGTTCGGCCCTCCTCTTTTCCTGCTTCCTTCCACCGTTCCTGCATCGTTGTCTTTTCCAGGAGAGTCTTGGCAAAGGGTGTGCTGGCAATGCTAAAAGGGCGCTGGACAGCCTATTGGGCAGGGGAGGGGGGCTAATTTAATTTAATTTTTCCATTCATGTGGGTACTGCAGGACATCATGGATTGTAGCCACCCGGTGACATTCTTCTTCTACCCACCTCTGGGGGCGCCAGTCACTGGGGAGCACCGGGACTTGTCCCTGGATCACAAATGGCCAACCCGGGACTGGTCTTGGCAAAGGGAAAAAGAAAAAGAGGCGCAGGGTTAAAAATCTGTTGATTGTCGTAGTGCAGTGGGTGTTATCACAATAGCCATAGCAAAAGGTAAAGGTTTCCCTTGCTCAAAAGCCAGGCGTATCCGACTCTAGGGTTCAGTGCTCATCTCTGTTTCAAAGCCGAATAGGCAGCGCTGTCTGCTTCTGCAGATGTTTCCCTGGTCATGTGGCAGGCATGACTAGACACCGGAGCACGTGGAACGCTGTTACCTTCCCACTGAAGTGGTCCCTATTTTTCTACTTGCAATTTCTTGCTTTTGAACTGCTAGGTTGGCAGGAGCTGGGACAAAGACGGGAGCTCATTCCATCCTGCAGTACTCAAGAAGCGAACTCCTGAGCTTGCGCCTCCCTGTCAGCGTCTTACCATAGAGGCAAAAATACTAGCCTGAACGAAAGGAAGTTATTTTCATACATTGTTTGTCCCTAAGTAACCAATTGGAAAGTTTCCTGTCTTTATCTATTTGCATGTATTAAGGCTTTGCATGTTCTGGTCTTCTCTCCCCCTTGTTTTTGGCCTTTTGAAGAAGAAAGACGTCTCTTTGAGCACCTCCATTTTTCAGGCCACATGGCAGGCTTAAACGATCTAAAGAAATTACATTAACTGTACTTCTGTCTACCCCCCACACACGCACAAAACAATATCACCAAGAATCCAGAGTAGTTCATTTCAAATGGTTGGGAATAATAAATGGAGCAACGTTTTCAAATAGAGAGATGTTACATGTTCCCAGTGTTGCTCTAGGGCAGGGGTTCCCAACCTTTTTAAGCCAGTGGGCCGGGTCACCCTCTCTCTGTCAGCTTCGAGGGCCGGACAGCCATTTTGCCCCAGCAGCACGATGGGAGTGGCCTTTTTTGTCCTGACATCTTCAAAGGGGTGGCCATCTTGTTTCTTCTCAAATGCCTTTTGGAGCGGTGGAGGCCACATGAAACAGTGCTGTGGGCCAGACCTGGCCCATGGGCCCTAGGTTGGGAACCCCTGTTCTATGGAGTTGAAGCTTGGAGATCAACTCAAGCATCTGAAAAGATGAAGAACCTGAGAGGCTGGAGTGGAAGGTCCTCGGAAGACCCCGTTCCCAGGAGTTAAGAACAGGAAGACGATCGCCATCATGATGGAACAACATCTGGAATGGATATGACGCGAGGAGGAGGAGGAGGAAGAGAAGGAGGAACCAACTCAAACACACAAGCTTTAGAATTTCACAGGACGCTTTTTCAAGCTTGGCACTAAAAGAAGATATGGAGGGGGGGGAGAGAACAGAGAGAGACTCGAGTGCGGAAGTCATGGCAGAAACATGTCGTATGTGGTGTGGTGGTAATCCAAGAAGCCTCTTGCAGACTAATTAAATTAAGCTGTTTTCAGTGTAAACAGCATGTCTGGCCTAGGCATGATGATGATGATGATGGAGGAGGAGGAAAAGGAGACAGAGAAGAAAAGATTTCATGTCAGAAATTATTCTGGGTTGAAAGGATATTTGCGGAAGAAACTGCTCAGGGGACGCCCGAATGAGGCTCCTTTCACGTCCCCCAAGAGCTGAGACAGATGACGGGCACTCAATCCGTCATTCAGGACCCAGGTCTTGAACTGTTGACTTGCCAGCCTTCCAGCTAACAAGGCGAGCCTCTTAACCACTGAACCAACGCAGCCCCAAGAAGGAGGAGGAGGAGGAGGAGGAGGAGGAGGAGGAGGAAGCCTTTTTCTCTCTTTGAAGGAGAAGGAGATGAAGAAGGAGACTGAGATGATGACGAAGATGACGAAGATGATGATGAAGAAGGAGGAGGAGGTGGAGAAGAAGTCCTCTTCTCCAGTTCTCATGCTCAGTCTGTCATGGTCTTTTTGTCTACACCTACAACATTCTCCCACTGACTGGACGATGGGTCTAGTTGTTTGATGCAGGGGAAACACCCCCCTCCCATGTTGGCCCATGTTCTGCCCCCAGCGCATGTAGTCCTCAGTGGCCTTTTTAGCCCTGCCTCTCCCAGAGGACGGAGCAGGAGGGGAGGACGAGGGGGCCCCTGTGACCTTCCCGCTCACCATCACCAACTTACGCAGACAGTGAAGCCCCATCGGAGCCTCCTCAGAGACAATGAAGCTCAAGGGAAGCCATAAATCTCAATAAAAGAGCTTGGGAAGTTTTCATTCCCCCACTTAAAACAACAGACTTAATTCCATTGGTTCCTGAGGCTCCCAGAGGAAAAATCCACTTAGTCACAAGCCCAATGGCCTGGACGGCCCCTCGCTTGGTGGGCTACTGGGAGGTCAAGGGTTAGGGTCACGGGGGGGGGGACACCGTTGACCCTCCTTGCCAGAATTCACCTCCCAACCCTGTTAATTCCCCGGAGGTGGGTGGAAACCAGAGTAGAAGGCGAGGGACTCAATTGACTCATACCAAGTCTTCGGCTTTGACACAGAGATGAGCACTGAACCCTAGAGTCGGATACGACTGGCCTTCGAGCAAGGGAAACCTTTACTTTTCCTAATGAAAGGGAATTTCAGAGCCCCCACCGTACACCGAAACAGACACCCAACCCATCAATTGGGCCCTGGTGGGGGGCAGGGGTTACGCTTCTGTGCTGTAGCCCAAAATGTTGTGAGTTTGATCCTGACCAGGGATCAAGGTTGACTTCCATCCATCTGGTCAAAGGCGTGCCAAGCATGTTGGGGACCACATGGGAATCAACTTGTGAACCACTGCGCACAATATAACTGGAATTGTTGGGACAGAGACGGGGACTCACACCGTCATGCAGTCCTCGGGCTTTGAACTCCTGACCTTCCCCCTACCAGTCAGCATCTTAACCACTTGAGCCACTGCAGTCTCTTTGTTAAACATAATGATGTTTTAATTATGGGCTCTCTGCAATGTCTATTTCCCCTTCTACGCTCTATCCCAGGGGTGCCCAAACTTTTTGGGCCATGGGCCGGTCACGTGCTTGTGCGGACCGGTCATGTGGTTCGCCCCATCGGAAGTGGAAGTAAAACACGCCCATATATGTGCATAATGCTGCTGTAAATGCACTCAGGACTGTCGTAAACACATTTACAACAGCCGTGGGTCATTTATGGCAGCATTTTGCACATGCGTGGGTGTGTTTTGCTTCCCTTTCCAGGAGTGGTAAGGGTGGTGCAGGCCGGATGGAATGGCACTTGGTCCATATCTGGCCCACGGGCTGTAGTTTGGGCACCCCTGTTCTATCCAGCTCTTCTTTGTTGTACCCTGTGTATCTACATGAATGGACTTACTGGGCGTATGTACAGTAAACCCATTCATATGGATTCACAGAGACTGCGAAGAAGAAGAAGAAGAAGAAGAAGAAGAAGAAGAAGAAGAAGAAGAAGAAGAAGAAGAAGAAGAGTAGTTACAGGTAAGCCACCTGTCCTTATAGAGTCCTGGTGGCACTGTGGTTAAACCGGTGTCCTGCAATCAAAAGGTTGTGAGTTCGATCCTGATCAGGGTTCAAGGTTTGACTCAACCTTCCATCCTTCCAAGGCTGGTCAAATGAGTCCCCATCATTTTAATGAGGGCAAAACGCTAATTAACGTGCAGGCCCGCTCAGAGAGCGAACAAAGGGCTATGGGGCAGGTATATACTGTACATAGAATGGCTGTTGCCATTCCCATTGATGCTCACATCGTGGCCATGCGCATCCCCCAGACCCTTCCCCACACATTCCTCTCTCCCTAACTGGAAAAGTTTGCAGCTGAACTATTTTCAAATGCACGGCATGTTTTCCGAGCCCCCCTGACCTGTTATTGGCATGAAACGTCAAAACACAGCTCAGTCAAACCAAGGACGTGAGGTCAACGTCTCTCTCTCCCCCCCCCCCAAATATATATACAGTATATATATATCCTTCAGCTTTGACATTAACCCATTTTGATCAGAAAGAACTAGGGGTGGTTGAAAGGGAAAGTCCCCTAATCGCGAAGCTTTGTCTTCTAAAGCAACCCTAAGCTTCATTTTGGATGCAGGGCGTGCGAGAGACTTGGCTTCCTTTTGATATTTCCGCACAGAGGACCCACCGGAGAACTTCAAACCAGCTTCTGAACTTTGCAATTCCCGGGTGCTGTCGACCCCCCATTGGCTTGTGCAAAAGTTGAGTTCATACAGCAGGGGTTCTCTACCTAAGGCCCGTGGGCCGCATCTGGCCCATGGTGCCATTTCATGTGGCCCCCCACCCCTCTAGGGTTATATGTAGCAGCAGCAGAGCAAAGCACAGAAGGTTTTTAGGTGATTTCATGTATGAATGCAAGTCTCCCAGTTCACCCCTTTTTATCCCAGCTAAGAAACACACTTAGACTAAATACTCGAGAGAAAGAAAAATAGCATTGACTCACAAAAGGAGGCCAGAAGATACATGTGCTCGGGAGTCTGGATGATGTGGGTTTAGAAAGAAGTGAAGTCAAATCTTTCTCCCAGCCGTGTGGCCTGGAAGATGGAGGAGCTTGAAAGGACATCGTTCCTCTTCCAAGACAGAAAAGCAAGAGGGAAGAAGGGCAGAGCAAAACAATGGCCTTAACACATGCAAATAGGGTCAGATGACACCCCCCAGGTAGGAAATAACCTTTTAAACTGTTATTAGAGGCAAACAAGCCAACCGGTGGGGGGTGGGGGGATTAAAAGCAGGTCTTGCTTGGATTGGGCTTCAAATGGACGACTGTCCTAATTCTTCAAGAGCTCCAGTAAGTTTTCCAGTTTCTTCGTCAAAGCTTGAACTTTGTTACGGCCATTGCCTTGTCGTCCGCATAGATGTACGCTATTGTAATGATAATCTTGGGGGGGGGGCACCCCACTTTAAAGTGACTCTTCTTTCCCTGCAAAGAATCTTTACTTGCCTAGTTCCCCAAAAGTGCAGCCATAAAACGCCAGGCTTGGAGACAGACAAGAGTTGGAAAGCATCACATTTTCTCATGCACGGTGTGGCCACTGGATCATGTCACACGGGGTCCAAAATGTGACCTCTTTCGCCCACCTGACCACACCCTCTTGGGTGCTCAAATCCTGAAAAACGAAATAAATAAAAATTGGCAGGGGGTCTTCGGACACCCCCCGAGTTTTGAGAAGGGTTTCCACAGTGTGTACAAAACTCCATCACACGAAAAAATATATATACTGTATATACTCGACTATAAGTCATCCCGAATATAAGTCGAGGTACCTAATTTGGACCTCTAAAACTAGGAAAATAGATTGACCCAAGTATAAGTCGGGGTGAAAAATGCGGCAGCTGCTAGTGAGTTTCAGTAATTAAAATACATGAAAACACAGTAAAATTAATTAATTTAGGCATTTGTGTGGGTCTGTTTTTGAGTGTTTACATTGACCCGAGTATAAGTTGAGTCCCATTTTTGGACCTCATTTGGGGGGCTAAAAAACCCGACTTATATACGGTATTGTCTGCTACTTGGTCTAATCCATGTGTCCTATATTAAATCAAGTGCGCTGAATCCAAATCTGAAGTCTGATTCTGCCTTGGATGTCAGTATTTTAAGTTAGCAAATCTCACCCTCTTGGTTAGGTTCTTGCCTTGATCATGCGGGGTGTATTTGCCACAAAGATAGCAAAAAATTGACTGGTTTATTAACACAGCTGCCCTTACTCATCTTTAGCTCAAAACAGACTCACAATGGCCACCCTATACTATCCAATATGATGGTTTGTCGGTAGACAAGCCATTGGTCCATCTCACCTTATAGACCTATTTGTGACGTCAGCTCACTGACTTGCCCAGACATGTCCGCCCACTGCTGGAACATGCGTGCCACCAGGGGACATGATTCAGCTGAGGCGGCAGCAGGCCTAGATGTAGCTGCAACTGTTATAATGTTACAATGTTCCCATGTAAAAATAGATTACCCAGTGATGGACCATTTGAACAGCTCTAGCACGCCTTAAAATAGGCAAATTCTGAGTTCAGATTTGGAATTAGCACACTTGATAGCATGTAAGTCACATGTGTCATTCCAAGTAGCAGAATCGTTGATGTGCAGTGTTTTCAGAAGGGAACACGGAGGTGTCGACATCCCCTGTGGCTTAGCTGTCACACCGAAGCAAATGCATTTAGCGCCAGGAACACCTGAGAGCCTGTGAAACCAGGCCTTGGGAAGTAAACTGTACGAGGTTGGATATTTCAGACAGGAAATGAAACCGAACCAAATATCTATCTATCTATCTATCTATCTATCTATCTATCTATCTATCTATCTATCTATCTATCTATCTATCTATCTATCTATCTATCTATCTATCTATCTATCTATCTATCTATCTATCTATCAAGGAGGTTGACTTGAGCCACAAGGGTCTCCCTTGCTCCCTGTATCCGACTCTAGTGGCCCTTCCCAGAACTCACTCTGTCCTGCAGTACTCGGGTCTAAAACTGCCTATCTGCCGACCTTCCAGTTGCCAAGTCCAGCTTCTTAACCATTAAGGCACCATAGTCCGACAACATGGTGATTGGGAACAAAAGAGCGTGAATTGTCTTCGTTGCCAGTGAAACACTGTTACACTTAATGATCTTTTGTAGGGTTTCCAATATCCAATACAATGAACAACGATTTTGCTACTGGGAATAACACCTATGATTTACATGCTATCGAGTGTGCAGATTCCAAATCTGAACTCAGAACTTGCCTATCATGTACAGATTTTAAGGCATGCTATAGCTATTCAACTGGTCAGTCATTGGATAATGTGGGGACATTATAGCAGTTGCCACTAGGTCTGCTGCTGCCTAAGCTGAATCACATCCCCTGGTGGCATGCATGTTCCAGCAGCGGCCAGGCAATTCTGGGAAAGTCGGTGAGCTGAGGTCAGAACTAGGTAGATAAGCCGAGATGGACCAAGGGCTTGTCTCTACTGACACACCATCTTATTGGATAGCACGGCCAGGCCAACGTTTTGAGTCTGTTTTGAGCTAAAGAGGAGAAGGCGCAGGTGTGTTAATAAACAGGACAATTTTTGCTACCTTTGTGGCAAATCTACCCCCACATGATCAATGCAAGAACCTAACCAAGAGGGTGAGATTTGCTCACTTAAGATCCCAACGTCCTTGGCAGAATCGGATTTCAGATTTGGATTCAGCGCACTTGATTTATTAATTGATTAATTCAATGCCCAGAAGACTCAGTCAGTCCATTGGCTGATCAGTGCTTTGGGGAATTGACTGAGGCTTCTGGGAATTGAAGTCCAAAAGCCAAAGTTTGGGAAAGGCTGGTCTAGGGATATCCTCCACTAGAGGCTGCAACGGCTCAGTGGTTAAGAAGCTCGCCTTGTTAGCTGGAAGGCTGGCAAGCCAGCAGTTCGAGACCCGGGGACTGCATGACGGAGTGAGCACCCGTCTCTGTCCCAGCTCTTGGGGGGGGACATGAAAGGAGCCTCATTTGGGCGTCCCCTGAGCAGAGTTTCTCCCGCAAAAATCCTTTCAACCTAGAATAATTTCTGACACGAAATTATTATTCTCCTCCAAAAGGCAGCCACAAGGTTTGTGGAAAATCTTTGGGCTGCCTTGTTTGTGTGGTGCGTGTGTGTGTGTGTGTGTGTTTGCGCACTCTGACCCTGCCTTGCTACCGATGGCGGCAATCGTGGCGCGGGGCGTTGCAGCCTCTCAGTTAAATGTTAACTCCTTCCACATGGGTGCCGTGAACTTTGCCTGACATCTGGAGGCCCAGGCGGGGCTGTGTCATCACCGTGCCCCCCCCCATGCACCCCCCCCCATCGATCTCTGCAAACAGAGTGTTGTGTGGACACATCCTGGGGCAGTTGCCTTGTCTATGGGATCATCATCAAGCCAGCGTTTCCCAGACGGAAAATGGGCTCCCTGCCTCCTTCCCAGCTTGATCAGGGCTGCGACGTCTTCCTGCTAAGGCTCAACATTGTTGACTCTTCCATTTCCAGGATTTATTCTGCTTTGAGGACGCTCTCCAGCACTGAGCAGGCCGTTGAGCCCAATGGCCTACAAGACTCCTTTGTCCAACTCAGTGATTCTAGGATCCATTCTGGACTAGGTTGTGTGCTTGATTTCCCCAGAATTTCCCCCAACGTCGAAACCAAGGGTGGCCAACCATGGTGCTCCAGATGGTCTTGGACTTCAGTTCCCAGAAGCCCTGATCAGCAGGAGTGTTGACTTGAGCTTCTGGGACTTTGAAGTCCAAGAATACCTGGATTGCTGAAGTTGAGGAATCATGGTTGGGTCTCCAGATGTTCTTGGACTTCAGTTCCCAGAAGCCCTGTGTGCTGAGCTTGGGCTTCTGGAAATTGAAGTCCAAGAACACCTGGAGAGCCAAGTTTGGTGACCCCTGATCTAAACCATCTTCTTTTATCTCCTTTATCTTTTCCTTCCTTCCTTCCTTCCATCCATCCATCCATCCATCCATCCATCCATCCATCCATCCATCCATCCATCCATCCATCCAACCAACCAACCAACCAACCAACCAACCAACCAGACAGTCAGACAGTCAGACAGACAGACAGACAAACAAACAAAAGTTTCCTTTTCTGTGTGCTGCACCTTCCCAGAGGAGTAGTGTTTTAGCATTATGTTGCTTCCTAGGCATTTAATGACTAACATGTCCTGGAAGCGAGGCGGTAACGGTCAAGGATGCACACAAAAGCACCCACTCTGTGTACTCAATAGCAGCAGACGTTTGATGGAGACTAGCAAGTGTAGGCAGCCTCTTGAGGCACTTGAGCACTAGACACTGAAGAGGATATTTTGTTGTTTAGCTGCACAACAGTGAGGAGGATATGTGGACCTTGGTAAGTCATATGCTCCCCAAACTCCCAAGGACAAAACCAGAAGGGGAGGAAAGAAGACGAGACAAAGGCTGCATCTGAAAGGGCCTGGGTGGGCACCAAAATGGAAATGACTCCCTCTCCAAGGGAGGAGGATGGAGCTGAAGAACCCGACTCTGAATAAGGTGAGGGTCAGAGTCCCTCAACGCAAGACCAGCAGCTCCAGTGAGAGCTGTGGGCAGAGAATAAAGTGCTGTGTGAATGGGGAGAGATACATTCCTTATAGCTCCATTTCTCCTTCCTTCCTTCCTTCTATAACCACCTCTTCCTTCCTTCCTTCCTTCCTTCCTTCCTTCCTTCCTTCCTTCCTTCCTTCTTTCTCCATTTTCCTCCCTTCCTCCTTCCTTCCTTCCACTCATCATTCCATTCCTTATACAGTACTGTATCTCCATTTCTCCTTCCTTCCTTCCATTTCTGGCACCCTTCTTGCCATCCGTCCCATTCCCGAGATGAACATGTAACAGGCTCATCATCCGTGATGGAGGCGTCCCTCACATCCTCCCACACCCCAGGGCTCCTGCTGGCGGTGCATGAGCTGGTGGGGCTGGATCAATGCACAGTGGCAGAGCCTTCCCTATCAGGAGACGGAGGCCAGTGGGGAAGAACCCAGTCCGGAGAGGTGTGGAGCCTGGGCTGGGGATGTCAATGCCCTGCCCAGGGAATGGCAACCTTCAGGCTTTAGAGGACCAGTTTGGAGCTCTGGGCACTGACAGCATTGCAAAGAACCCTGGTGGTGCAGCCGGAATGTTGTGAGTTCGATCCTGACCTGGGCTCAAGGTTGGGTCAGCTTCTTCCATCCTTCCAAGGCCGATAATTGAGTCCTCGGCATGTGAATGGGGGCAAAATGCTAATTCACTTGTGAACTGCCCAGAGAGCGCATGAAGCACTGTGGGATGGTATAGAAGTGGAATTGCTATCGCCATATCCTTGTTAAATAGAACAATGTCCTAATTATGGGCTAGCTACATCGTCCATTTCTGCCCCTACGCTCTCTCTAGTTCTTCTTCTTTGTGGTCTCTGTGAATTGGAGTCAGACCCAGCACTGCGCATACGTGCAAGCAAACCCATTTATGTGGATTCACAGGGGACCATGAAGAAGAAGAACAACAGTCCTTTGAAAGCAAGACATTGCAAGGAGATAAACAGGGACCCCTTCGGTGGGGAAGGTAAACGGTGTCCTGCGCACTCCCGTGTCGAGGGATGCCTGCCACATGCGGCAGGGCCATGCTGGCATATCATGCAATCGGTCTTTGTCCCATGCTGCCCTCGCCTCTGGCACCCGGGGGTGCCAATAGCAATGCATGGGATTCTCCCAACAGGTGCCCCCCCTCCCTGTCTAGCGCCTTCCCGTCGTGCCCTGCCACACCCCTGGCCACATGTCGGCAGAAACCAGACGCAGACAGCGCTGGCTCTTCGGCTACGGAACAGAGATGAGCACTGCACCCTAGCGTCGGATGCGGCTGGCTTTTGAGCAAGGGCCACCTTGACCTTGGCTTAATGGCCTGAAAGCGAAAAGGACGGACCCTCTTCCATTCCAACTGATGAAAGCATTCCTGTTTGATTGCCGGCTCTTTGGCGCCCACAGAGACCAGGCCAGGGGGCCACTTCAGAAGCAGGCAGAGAAGGCCGGCCAACATGGGCAGAGGAAGCAGCATCCACATTCCTAGCAAATACGGGCACATTGGCTTCCGCGCATTGCAACCCCCCCCCCCCTTTCCCTGAGTCTGAGTGCCTATTTGCAGGGGAGGCCAGAACCGAAGGCAAAGTCCTTGAGTCAATAGAAGGGCTCGATGGATGGAAAGCTTCTCCGCGGCCCTTGGCTTAGGAGCGCACAAACTTTGACAGCCAAGGGCCAGCCCGCGCTCTCCCAGACAGCATCGGGGGGGGGGGAGGGGCGGGTAGCCGTTTTGCCCTTCCTCCACCACACGGCAATTCCGGGTGTGGCAGCGGCAGCGGCAGGGCCACACGAAATGGTGCCGTGGGCCGCATCCGGCCCACAGGCAGCAGGCTGAGAATCCCTGGCTTAGAAGTAAGCCTGTTGGATTGCAGTGTGGCTTAATCCCATGTACGTGGGCATAGAATTGCATGGCTTAAAATATACGTTTTGTTTTGTTAAGACTGACCTTCTGTGGACCCTGGGAGAAAATAATTGGAAGCTGCCAGACGGACAAGTCAACGAACAGGCAAGCAGACTCTTCTCCTTCTGTTATAACCATAACAATGTCATCATCATCATCATCACCATCATCATCATTATTTCGTGTCAGAAATTATTCTGGGTTGAAAGGGTTTCTGCTGGAGAAACACGGCTTATGGGACACCTGAATGAGGCTCCTTTCATGTCCCCAAGAGCTGGGACAGAGACGGGCACTCAATCCGTCCAGCAGTACCCAGGTCTCGAACTGCCGACTTGCCGGCCTTCCAGCTAACAAGGCGAGCTTCTTAACCCCTGAGCCACCCACGGCAGCCCCTTGCGTTGATCCAACTGGGCAGGGCCTTGGCCGGCTTGGCCTCTCCCTCACAAAGGTTGCTTTCCTTGCCTACAAATTTCTACTTAGTCAAACAAAGGCTAAAGTCGCCCTTGCTCAATAGCCAGTTGTATCTCACTCTACGCTGCGGTGCTCATCTCTGTTTACAGCCAAAGAGCCAGCGCTGTCTGTGTTTGCAGGTATTTCTGTGGTCACGTGGCAGGCACGACTAGACACAAAACGCTGTTACCTTTCCTGCCGAAGTGGTCCCTATTTATCTACTTGCAATTTTCTCGCTTTTGAACTGCTCGGTTGGCAGGAGCTGGGGCAGACCATGTGAACTCACTCTGTCACACAGCACTTGGGTCTTGAAATGCTGACCTGCCGGCCTTCCAGTCACCAAGTTTCCCCCAGGACTTTGAGGGCGAGGCCTCTGCCCATCCCCATCTCGCCTTCCCAGGCCATGCGCCGCCTCTGGACACGATGGCTGTGATTTGGCCTAGAAAGCCGGAACAGATGCCACCCTGAGCTCCACGAGATCCGATATTCCCAGCCTCCGATTACGTGCCTGAACATATGTTTAAAAGCAACTGCAACAACATGATTCATTTGGCAACGCTTTGAGGCAAAAAGAAAAAAAATTAAAATACAGTAAAATAAATCCTGGCTCCAGCCTCTAGAAATGCTCCTCTCGCCAAGCTTCTGCTCAGCCCAAAGACAAAGCAAAACAGAGAACCCAAGAAATGACGCACAGGCGCCGAAGCGCGGCTCTCTCAGCTCTCACTGCAACAGATCAGGTCCAGGAGATTCAGGTGGCAAAAGCTGGCCTGTTGTGGCTCTGGCCCTCCCATGCTCTCTTCATTAGATCATGCAGGCAGCCCACCTGGGCAGATGTGGCCTCCTCCCAGGGCAGGTGCGGGCAGTTATTGCCTCCAGAGGTTGATAAAGAGGTACCACTTCAGCGGGGAAAGGTAACGGTGTTCTATGCACTCCGATGTCTACTCATGCCTGCCCCGTGACCACGGGAACGTCTGCAGACACAGACAGGGATGGCTCTTTGGCTGTAAATGAGGACACTCCGCTGTAGATTTGTTTTTAGGTAGCAAAATGGCACGGCAGTGGACAATGTTGCCAAATGTTCTTAAGGGTTTTTAATTGTTTTTAATTTGTTTTATTGTAGGGTCAGTGAGGTGTGCGCTGGCCGACGTACACCGCCCAGAGTGCACCGGATTGGGCGGTATATAAGTCTATTAAAATAAATAAATAAAACAAATGGAGATGAGCACTGAACCTCAGACACGACTGGCTTTTGAGCAAGGGACACCTCCGGCCCTCTGTCCCCTGGGCAACGACGGCATCCGTTGGCTCTTCCCTTCCACTCCAGAAGCACAAGCGTGATACAAAGATGGCTATCGCCACAGAGGGATCATCGGCACTCAGGCCCACCCTGGCCCTGTGGGATCCCGGGATGTGTCGCCGTGCGCCCCTACTTATGACTTACAATGTAATGGGCCAGGCTGCCTCTCGGCAGTTTCCACTTCGGCTCCTCTCACCCCTCTGCCCTGTGGGAGAAAGTCCAAAGTGCTTCGGCAGTGGCAGGGAGATAATAATAATAAGGCTTGGATTGAAAACAACAACAGCACGAAATTATTATTATTATTATTATTATTATTATTATTATTATTATTATTATTATTATTATTATTATTATTATTATTATTATTATTATTATTATTATTATTATTATTATTATTAATCTCTGCACCACTGTCAAAGCACTTCGGACTTTCTCCCACAGACCGGAGGGAGCCCGGCGGGAGGAAACTGCCGAGCACGGCGTGGCCCTTTAAGTTATAAATTATAAGTAGGGCCATGCGGTGGCACGTGGGTCCCAGTATCCCACAGGGCCAGGGGGTGCACGTCAGCACCCCATGGAGACCGACTGGATCCGCTCTACCAGATATATGACTATGATATATTTTGCATTCAAGGAACTCACAGAAACAGCCATGCCCAGTTCATGAGACTTGCAGCCGAGAGACGAGAGAGACCAGTGGTGGTGAACCTATGGCATGTGTGCCAGATGTGGCACTCCCAGCTCTCTCTGTCGGCACGTGTGCCGTCATCCCAGCACAGGCTTCGTCCTGCCCCTCTGCCCAGCAGCCCAATGGGAGCGCTCCCTCCCTCCCCCCCCCTCTGTTTGGGCACTCGGTCTCAAAAAGGTCCGCCATCGCTTGTATAGACAGTACAGAAAGCCATACCAGTCAAAGGTGGCCTCGGTACTTTAATTTAATTTAAATTTCCAATTTGTATAGCTGCCCAACCCGGAACGACTCTGGGCAGCTTGCAACATTAAACTCAGTCCTACAATCTAAAAACTTAAAACCGGTAAAAAAAACCAATTAAAAATACAATAAGAAGTTACCCCAGGAGGGAGCGATATTACTACATCTGTCCGGAGTCGTAGCTCAATTGGCAGGAGGTTCCACAGGACCGGAGCAGACACAGAGAAGGCCCTCCTCCTTTGGGTGCTAGAGAGGTGCGCCTCTCTGGCTGATGGTACAACCAGAGAGCCTCTCCGGTCCGCTCTGGTGGGACGGACAGATGTTCTCGGGGTGACGCGGTCTCTTAAGTATCCTGGCCCACTACCATGTGTAGGGCTTTAAAGGTCATCACCAGCACCTTGAACTGCACCCGGAGGCTGCACACTGGGAACCAGTGCAGCTCCCTCAGCAGTAGTAATGCGCGGGCAGAACGTCCGCACCTCATCCCCACCTGGACAGCCACATTCTGGACCAGCTGCAGCCTCCGAATGGTCATCAAGTGCAGCCCCGTGTAGAGCGCATTACAATGATCCAGTCTGGAGGTAACCAAGGCATGTGTGACCCTGAGCAAGGAGTCCCGGTCCAGGAACGTGTGTAACTGGCGTGTGACATGAAGTTGTGAATGACGGCCACCCGCTCATCGAACAGGAGTCGTGAGTCCAGGAGGACCCCCAGATTACACACCGGGTCTGTTTGGGGCAAAATAGCCCCATCCAGAACCAAAAATGGAAGCTCCCGAGATAACGCAGGGCCCCCGACCCACAGAACAGGACTCTGGGCAAAAAGGTTGTTGGAAAGATAAAATTGGGGGGGGGGGGGGTGGACCCCATAAGAAAACACCAGTGTAACACCAGTGTATCTTTCTCTATGTCCTCACCCGACAAGACCCCCCTTCCCCCCGGGGGGCCCCTCTAAGAGGAACCTGTGAAGGTTAGATTAGATTATAATTGCTTGGCCAGAGCAGACGTATGTTTGACAAAAAAGCAGCTTTGCGCGAGGGCTTGAGCGGAGACGGCCGGCCCACTGCTGGAACTGAAAAATAGGCATATTGGTTTCCCCCCCAAAATACAGCAGTGGAATGGTGGGAAAATATACTCGAGTATAAGTCTTAGCCTCCAAAATGAGATCCAAGAAGGGCACTCAGCTTATACTCGGGTCAACGGCCCCGAGAGTCCCAGAACTGCGGTGGAGCAAATTCAAACATATATTTTTTTAAAAAGCACTAATGCTACCATAAAAATTTCGAAAACATACTCACACAAATGTCTAAATAAATTAATTGCACCCCATTTTCATGTATTTTAATTACTGAAACTCACCAGCAGCTGCTGCATTTCGCTCCCCCGACGTAGGCTCGGGTCAATCTATTTTCCTAGTTTTAGAGGTCCATATTAGGCACCTCGACTTATATTTGGGATGACTTATAGCCGAGTATATACGGTATATTTTCTGCTCATAAAATGACTCTGCTTTTTCTAGTGGCTCCAATGTGTTTCGCACTCGAGGCAAGCCCTTGGTCCATCTCACCTTACAGACCAGTTTCTGATGTCAGCTCCCTGACTTGCCCAGACAGATCCGGCCACTGCTGGAACATGCATGCCACCAAGGGACGTGATTCAGCCGAGGCGGCAGCAGGCAGAGTGGTAGCTGTAACTGTTATAATGTCCCCATGTAAAAATACATTACCCAATACCATTTGAACAGCTATGGGCACCCCTATAACTTAAAATCTGTACGTGATAGGCAAATTCTGAGTTCAGATTTGGAATCGGCACACTCGATAGCATGTAAATCACGTGGGCTATTCCCAGTAGCAAAATCGTTGTTGTGCGGTGAAGCCAAAAAAAGCCCTAAGCCAGTGGTGCCAAAACTTTTTGGACCATGGGTCATGTGGTTCAGGAGGCCAGTCACTATGGCCTGTGGGCCAGATCTGGCCCCTGACACCAATTTGTCCAGCCCACGAAGTTCTTGTTGCCCCAGGAAGCAGAAATAAAATCAAGGATGAGATAGATTTCAGCCTGTAGTTTGGGGGAAAAAAACCCCTGCCCTAAGCAATGAAGCTTCATCTAATAAATCTATAATAAGTGCAAAAGCAACAGAAGGGGTGATGTCATCTCTTGTTCTTTTGGAGAGTAAACAAAAAAAAAAAACAAAAAAAAACACAAGAATGAGTGGCACCTTAAAGACTAACTCCTGTGAACTTTCGTGGACCCCGTCCACGTCGTCAGACATAAGAGTGAAAACCTCACGGCTTGCTATTTTGAAACACAGCCTGCAGTGGCTCAGGGGTGAAGAAGCTCGCCTTGCTAGCTGGAAGGTCGGCAAGTCGGCAGTTCGAGACCCGGGGACTGCATGACGGATTGAGTACCCGTCTCTGTCCTAGCTCCTGCCAACCTAGCAGTTTGGAAGCAAGAAATTGCAAATAGATAAATAGGGACCACTTCGGTGGGGAAAAAGATCTTGGGGTGGGGTGGGGGGACATGACAAGAACCTCATTTGTGCGTCCCCTGAGCAGAGTTCCTCCAGCAAAAATCCTTTCAACTTTTGACACATTTATTATTATTATTATTATTATTATTATTATTATTATTATTATTATTATTATTATTATTATTATTATTATTATTATTATTATTGTCGTCGTCGTCGTCGTCGTCGTCGTCGTCGTCGTCGTCGTCGTTGTCATCAGTATAATTATTATGTTGAAAGACTAATGAAATGCATTTGTTCTCTTTCTTGCAAAGAGGGAAGTCCGTTGCTACTATTTATTTGTAAGCTTCTTCCAACGGGTAACTAAGTTGCTTTCTTTCATCCTACAAATGAAGAAAAAACCCCAAATAAAAATCCAGCCAACACAATCAACGCAAGTGTCACAGCTACACAACCACACAAGAACCCAAAGGCTTGGTGACCACGTTTAAGAACCACCGATTTATTTTATGGAATCGTCGACGAGTTAAGTCTGCGTTTCAAACATATCCGGGAATAAAACCATAACCAAAACCACACTAGCAGTTCGAAGACTTAACTGGTATATATTAAGAATGCAAGAAGTAGGCAATACCTTTATCTGGATCACTAAATCCAAATCACCCTCCAGTTGATTTCATGTGGTGGCCTGGTGGTTAAGAGGCTTGCCTTGTTAGCTGGAAGGCTGGCCAGTCGAGACCCGGGTACCGCGTGACGGATTGAGTGCCCGCCTCTGTCCCAGCTCATGGGGACACTAATGGAGCCTCATTTGGGCGTTGCCTGAGTGGAGTTTCTTCCGCCAAAATCCTTTCCACCCCGGAATGATTCCTGACACGAAATGATTATTATTAGTATAAAAACCAAATGTTGCAAGCTTTCGAGATCAAAAGGTCTCTTCGTCAGGCGGGGATAAGATTATTACTCAAGGTTCGTGGCACAATCTCGTAGAGATGTTCATGCTGGGCAAAACAGCAAAAGATGCCATGAACTTTCATTGATAATCTTATGCCTGCCTGATGAAGAGACCTTTTGACCTCGAAAGCTTGCAATGTTTTGGTTTTTAAAAAAGTGATCCAAATAAAAAGATCATCTACTTCCTGCATTCTTTGCCTTTTTCAATGTCTTGAACATGGGTCACACAGGCAATTCCCTTTGTTCATCAGTGGGGGGGGGGGGGTGCCCAAACTTTTTGGGCTATGGGCCGTCAAATGGTCCAGTGGGCCGGTCACATGGTCCAGCAGGCCGGTCACATGGTTCAGCAGGCCAGTCACATGGTTCCTCCCACAGAAAATGGAAGTAAAACTCACCTTCCGCTCTGTCTTGCAACAGGGTGGGATAGATTTTAAGCTGCCGTCCTTCCCCCCTGCTTAAACCAGGGATGCCCAGACTACGGCCTGTGGGCCAGATCCAGCCCTGATGCCAATTCAGAGTCTCTGGAGTGGGGCAGTGATACAAACTGAAAAATAAATAAATAAATTCATCCGGCCCACGCCGGCCTCGTCGTTCCCGAAAGCAGGAGCAAAATGCCCCTGTACAGCAGGGGGTGCCCAAACTTTTCAGGCTGCGGGTTGGTCATGGTGTGCAGTGGGCCGGGAGCGATGAGAACGGCACGGGCCGGATGAATTGGCATTGGGGGTTGGATCCGGCCCACGGGCCATAGTTTGGGCACCCCGGCCTATGGTATAGTTTAGTAGGTAGAAGGCAACACCCCCACCCCCCCTAAAAAAAAGCCCTCCAAGGCGGGGCCATCCCGGGAGGCGTCGCTGCGCGCCGGTCGCCCCTCGGCATCCCCCCACCCCCTGCGCGGGGCCCCGTTGCAAGCGGGCCAGACACACACGCACGCGCACACGCTCAGACACTCTCACGCGCGCACACGCCCGGCCTCCCCCGCGCGCCCCCGCCACCCCAGACCAGTCCTTGAGTTACACACGGCGTCGGGCCGACTTTGCCACAACTCCGCGGGCCATTGGCGCGCGCGCGGAGGGGGAGGCCACATCGGGAGCGCGCGCGCGGAGGGGGGGGGGGAAAGCCGGAGAGAGACCGAGCAAACCCCGTGGTGGACTGGACCCTAAAAGAGAGAGAGGGAGGGAGGGAGAGCCCCCCCCCCAAAAAAACCAACCTCAACGCCTAGAGACCCCTCTTTCAAGAGGGAGGAAGACGACGAAGAGAACCGACGTTGTACCTTGGGGGGGGGGCGTGGGACCCACCGGCCCGGAGCTGAAGTTGGAAAGGGGGCAGCAGCAGGGGGCGGAGAGAGAGAAGGAAAGGAAGGAATCCCCCCTCCCTCCGCGCCCCCCCCCCGGTTCCAGGACCGCGTCGCTGCTTTGCCCGCGGACGGCCTTGGGTGTCCATTTCCCTTCTGCAACTGCCCCCCCTTGGGGGGGGAAGAGGGAGAAAAAGCTTTCGGGGGGGGGGCTGTGTTTTGTTTTCCCTTCGCCTAAGGAGGAAGCCCCCCCCGCGCTTGATCCTCTTCGGGGGGCACATGAGTTAAGGAGGAGGAAGGACCCCCCCTTCCCGCCCGCCCCAACATGGACACGAAACATTTCCTGCCTTTGGGTGAGTTGGCTGCGCGGATTTCGCCTCCCCCCCCTTTAATTTTCCTTGGATTGGGAGGGGGGGCTTTTTAAAACGCTACACTGCTGGGCGGGGGGGGGGGCTTGGGTCTGACTCCCACTTTATCCCCCCCTCTTTCTGGGGAGGGTCTGGGAAGCGCCTTTCTTCTGGGTCACCGAATTGGGGGGTCTAGTGGGGGGGGGAGGGGCGATCCCTTCAAACTCCCCCTTATTAATGCCAATTCCACCCCGGGGTCGGTTTTACGCGCGGGGGGGTGGGGGGGGGTTTGCCGCCGCCTGCTTCATCTGGTGCTGTTGTGTGGTTTGTGGTTCTTCTTCGAAGGGGGGGGGGGAGAGAGAGACTCCGTTGCGGGAGAAAGTAACGCATTCACACACATTCGACCTCTCTCTCTCTCGTCTCCATTTCCCGGATTCTCCCTCCCTCCCCCCCCCCCGCAGTCCCCCTCGGAAGGCGTCTTCTTCTTTCCCCCCAACTTTTGCAAGGAGTCCCCGGGAAATCGGAAGCGTAAAGGGGGGGGGGCAGAGAGGGAGGGGGGGAAAACTGCAAGGGAACCCGGGGGGGGGGGTGTCCCTTCTTACACACAGACACCATGAGTTTTGGGACGAGACTTTCCACATTCACCCCGTCTGGACTTTGGCAAGCGGAGGTGGTTTTATTTTATTTTTGCCCCGGGGGGGGGGAACGAGCTAGATTTGGGGGGGGGCGCCCCGGTTTCCCGGGAATCCGAATGGACTTTTCCGCCTTGGGTGGGCACAGGGAGTATTGGGGGGTGGGGCTTTTCGGATACCCACCCACTCCTTTTGAAAAACCCCCCCCCATTTATTTCTACCTCTCCCCACTCCAGAAAACCTCGGGCGGCAGAAAAACTGGGGTCGGGGCCCAGCCAGTCTGGGTAGAAAAGGGTCCCGTCCAACCCTGTGGGCCTGGGGGGCCCCATCCGTCGCCCCCCCAAACATGGCTGGGAGAACTTTTTTGGGGTGTGTGTGCCCCAGATTTTTTCCAGGGGGGGCGATGCACAGAAAGCCCCCCCCTTAAGAGCAGCGTCCCCCCCCCTGAAGCCTTTAACTCCCTCCCTCTCTTTACTGTACACAAGTGTGGGTCTTTTAGCAATGGGTGTGTGTGTGTGTGTAAATGTGTGTGTGTGTGTGTCCTCCTCCTCCTGGGCGGGCGTCCATCTCGGGGTCCATCCATCTCTTTATAGCACCTGACGTCACTTTGAGGGTCTTTGGGCAGGTGCTAAGGAATTTTGGGGTGGGTGGGTGGGTGGATTTCCTCTGGTAGAGGGGAGGGGTCGCAAGATGGTTATTGGGGGGGGGGGGAGAATCCTAAATCTAGTCCTGGATAGCCACATGTTGCTCCTCCAATCTTGGGCCTTGTGTGTGGGGGGAGAGAATCAAGTTTGGGGGTCCCAGGTCTAGAATAGGCTTATGAGGAATTGCGGGGGGGGGTGTTGGCGCCAAGGAGGGGGAGGGGGCAGATGTAAAGCAAAACAATCACAAATTTATAACTGACGGAAACATCCGCAAAAGCTCTTCAGCTTTGAAACAGAGATGAGGACTGACCCCTAGAGTCGGATACGACTGGCTTTTGAGCAAGGGAAACCTTTACCTTTACATAGCACTAGCCAGCCGAGCAGTTTGGAAGCAAGAAATTGCAAGTAGATAAAGAGGTACCGCTTTGGTGGGAAGGTAAGTCTTCCGTGCACTCTAGGCATGCCTGCCAAGTGTCCACAGTTGCAGACACCGCTGGCTCTTCGGCTATGAAACAGAGATGAGCACTGAACCCTAGAGTCAGATACGACTAGCTTTCGAGCAAGGGCGGCCTTTCCCATAGCACTGAGTGCTCTCTCTGGGCAGTTCACAAGGAAATTCGCATCCCCCCCCCCCCCACACACACATGGTGGGGATTCATTTGGAAGAGGTTGAGTCAACTTTGCGTTCCAGACAGGATCGAACTCACCACCTTCAGGCTGCAGGACATCACTTTAACCCCAGGCACCACCAGGACTCTATATAAGGACAGGTTGCTTATCTGTAACTATTCTTCTTCTTCATGGCCACCTGTGAATCCACACAGATGGGCTTACTGTGTGTATGTGCAGTAAACCCATTCGTGTGGATTCACAGAGACCACGAAGAAGAATTTAATAGAGGCGTAGGTCCAGGAATAGATGTTGTAAAGGTAAAGGTGTCCCTTGCTCGAAAGCCAGTCATATCCGACTCGAGGGCTCAGTGCTCATCTCTGTTTCAAAGCCGAAGAGTAGATCGTCCGTAATTAGAACATTGCTATACGTATTTAACAAAGGGACTGTGGTGACTCGAGTGGTTAAGAAGCTGAACTCAGTGACTGGAAGGTCAGAGTTCGATTCCTGGGTACTGCATGACGGACTGAGTGCCCATCTCTGTCCCAGCTCCTGCCAACCTCGCAGTTCGAAAGCAAGAAAGTGCAAGTAGATAAATAGGGACCACTTTGGTGGGAAGGTAAACAGCGTTCCATGCACCCTGGTGTTGAGGCATGCCTGCCATATGACCATGGAAACGTCTGCAGATGCAGACAGCGCTGGCTGTTGGGCTGTAAACAGAGATGAGCACTGAACCCTAGAGTCGGATATGACAGGATTTTGAACAAGAGCGACCTTTACCTATATTTAACAAGGACTGTTATATTTAAAACATATTATATTTAACAAGGATAGAAGCCATTACGCTTATCTACCGCCCCAGAAGATTTGGGGGCTAGCTTCCTTGCTCCGTTAGTTCGAATCCTGGGAAATGTTTCCCTGGAGAAAGAAGGAAGAAGGAAACGGGAGATACAAATGAAGAAGGAGCTACTCCGGTACCCTCAAGGCTTTGGATCTTGTGAGCCCTTAGGAGGAGGAATGGTCTGATCCTGCCACTCCCCCCCCCCCAGGCTTTCGAACAGGCACACCTCCAGCCAGGGGGGTTGGGTAGGATTCGCAGAGGGAAATACCTGTAGTAAGATGTGGGTTTCATAGGCATGATACAATGAACTCCCGTCCTCTTGTCCCAGCTCCTGCCAACCCAGCCGTTTGAAAGCAAGAAAATTGCAAGTCGATAAAGAGGTACCACTTTGGGCGGGAAAGGTAACATCATTCCGTGTCTAGTTGTGCCTGCCCCATGTCCATGGAAACCTCTGCAGACGCAGACAGCACTGCCTCTGTGGCTATAAGCAGAAACTGATATATTGTGTTGGTATTTATTTATTTATTTATTTATTTATTGCATTTTTATACCACCCATTTGGGAAATTTCCCCTTCTGGGTGGTGTAGATGCAAATATCAAAATGACATAATAAAACACACAAGAAACTAAAAATAATAATCAACCAAATACTGTAGACGCATCCTAAAGTAAAATAAAAAGACTGGCATCTGAGGGCCCAGAGGACCTTCATTGTCCTCTGTGAATCCACACGAATGGGTTTAAGGCGCAGCAAACCCGTTCATGTGGATTCACAGAGGCCACAAAGAAGGAGGACGTGAGAGAGCGTAAGGGCAGAAATAGAGACACGGTAGATAGCCCACATTTGTTACATTTCACAAGGATGTCCGGTTGGCAATGGCACGGATCTACCACCCCGTAGCGCTTCGAAAGCAAGGATGTTGCAAGTAGATAAAGAGGTACCACTCTGGCGGGAAAGGTAACAGTGTTCCGTGCCTGCCCCATGCCCATGGAGCACTGCGTTGGGTACAACTGGCTTTCGAGCAAAGGAAATGCCTTGGCCTTTAATAGGTGAGAAGATCTGTTGGTGGGACAATTTCCCATTAAGCCCCATTCCACACGCGGGCTGAATCTGTGGGACGGCTCCCTCTCCGCAAATAGACATCATGCATCCCATAATGCTAGCTGGGCCCAGCAACCCCCCCCCCTCGAAAAGAACATTGGGCCAAAAACCGCCCCGACCTGTGGCTGGACTTTGCCCCCGGGTCTTGATCGGGGATTCTCAACTTGTGGGCAGTGGGCCGGAAGTGGCCCTTGGCACCATTTCATGTGCCTCAACCACTGCTTCCACCACACCAGGAAATGCCGTGTGGTGGAGGAAAGGCAAAATGGCCGTCCAGCCCCCGAAGCTGCCTGAGGGAATGTGACCCAATGGCCCCCTCCCCCGGCTTAAAAAGGTTGAGGACTCCTTAAACAAGGCCTGTGGTGGAGGGGTGGGGAGTCCGGCCCTCTCCCCTCACCCTTGGTTCCTCTTGGGCAGATGCGCTTTGGAGTCCCAGGCCGCCTGAAGCCAGCTGGATGTCTGAAGTCCTGCAGATGGCCTTGGACTCCAAAGCCCATCTGTCCAGGACAAGGTGGCCAAAATGTTTGGGGATGATGGGTCTTCTAGAAACAAGCTTTTGGAGGCCACTCCAGATCCCTGTCCACCAAGTGGTCACTCAGCTGGTGTGGCTAGGTCAAGGTCAAGGTCACCCTTGCTCAAAAGCCAGTCGTAGCTGTCTCTAAGGTTCGGTGCTCAACTCTGTTTATAGCCAAAGAGCCAGCGCGGTCTGCTTCTGCAGCTGTTTCCATGGCCCTGTGGTAGGCACCGGAGTGCAAAGAACGTTGTGTACCGAAGTGGTCCCTATTTATCACCTTGCAATGTCTTGCTTTGAAACTGCTAAGCTGGCAGGAGCTGGACACAGAGACGGGAATCGAACGTCCAAGCCTTGGGAATCGAACGTCCAGTCTCCGAGTCCAGCCTCTTAACCCCTGGAGCCACTGCAGTTGCAGCTGGTCTGGCTGGCCAGGTCCCAGTTTGTCTACAACGGAGCACGTGGCCTGTTTCCCTTCCAACCTGTCCAAGCTGACGGTGCCGTGGGACCACTTCCCGAGCCCGTCTGGACAAGTGCGAAAGCTAGAATCACGCCCGCCACACGCGCGCACGTGCACCTCGGGTGGGAGTCCCGGGTAACACCTGGAGTCACACGGCCGAGACGTTTCTCTCTCTGGCCGACAGCCCGGCAGCCGACGTCCAGGCTGCTCTGGATTTTCCGTGGTAGGTTGGGGGGTAATTTTGGGGTTGGGGGTTTCAGGAAAGGGGCCAGCGAAAACCTTGAGGCACCTTTTGGGGTGGGAATTAGACCGGCGGAGTGTGACTCTTTGCAAATATTCTCGAGCAGTGGCTCAGACGCTGACTGGGAGGCGGAAGGGTCAGCCGTTTGAGACAGGACGGAGTGAGCACCCGTCTCTGTCCCAGCTCCTGCCAACCTCGCCGTTTGAAAGCAAGACATTGCAAGGAGAGAAATAAGGACCACTTCGGTGGGAAAGGTAAACAGTGTCCTGCGCACTCCGGTGCCTGCCGCATGACCACGGAAACGCCTGCAGGAGCAGGCAGCGCTAGCTCTTTGGCTGTGAAACAAGACATGAGCACTGAACCCTAGTGTCAGATATGACTGGCTTTCCAGCAAGGATGACCTTGCAAGCACATTGAAGGTTAGAGTGGTGGGTCTCTCTTGGGTCCAGGGAAAGAAGCAGACATCGGGCAGAGGCAGGCCATAAAGCGGACACACAGATGGGAATATTTTCCTCAACATGATGATGATGATGATGATGATGATGATGATGATCATCATCATCATCATCATCATCATCATCTTCTTCTTCTTCTTCTTCTTCTTCTTCTTCTTTTCCTTTTCTGATCCATTATATTGGCAATCCTCATGATGATCAGCCATGAAACATCTGAGGACCATATAATGCAGTGACCTTCCATTTGGCTTCCACCACTTCCCCTGGTGGCTTAATGGTTAAGGTGCTGAGATGGAGGCTGGAAGGATGGGTTTTCGGTACCCAAGAGATGCACTTGGGGACATGGAAGGAGCCCCCTTTGGGCATCCCCTGAGTGGAGTTTCTCCAGCAAAAATCCCTTCAACCCCGAGTCATCTCTGACGTGAAAATGGATGGATTTGCCTTCCACACCGCAGCGTGACCCCCATGGTACCCATGATCCAGTTCCATGAGTCACTTTCTGGTCCTGAGCCCTTTGGGCACCCAGAGTCTTCCAGGCCAGGGTGGATGAAGCTGCTCCCCTCCCTCAAGAGGGATTCACGTGGGACCATTTAATCCACTTGGGGACCCTCATCACCCTTCCCTGTGGACTTCACCACCCAAGACCCTTAGTCCTCAGGGTAGTCAGGTTAGGTAACTGTTGTCTGGCGATTGGCATTGAGTCGTTGGCAGTAGGGTCTACTCGATGACCATAGTAGGATCACCTAGCCAGCATGGTAGAGAGGTTCATAGACCCCTAGAACCACTGAGTTGGAAGGGGCCTTTTGGGCCATTGAGTCGACCTCCATGCTCAATGCAGGAATCCGAGTACTGTAAGGTTGGTCGTGTTTGGGACACTGTTTGGTATTGCGGTTGGTTTGGTTTTCCTTTTAGAACACTCCATCTTGAATGCGTGGCCAGCCTCCCATATCTTTGCCTCTCTTTGGGTTGTGCCTGGACCCCTTCTGCACTTCTTCCTGGGCAGCTTGCCGGTGGATGCCAGTCAAAACCTAGAGAACTGGTGCAGATGTGAGCCCTGCATGGTGGCCAAGAGGGATGGGCTAGTCAACCTTGGAGATGCGTCCTGCTTCCACCGTTCCCTGGCTGCGTCTCGTTGGGCTGGAAGCAAAGGCCCAATTTTGGGGGTTCTTGTGGTTCCTCTGGGATCTTTGGAGCTGTGGCTTCCTCACCGTTGAGTGACCTGCTCCCGTACATCTGCTTGGGATGAAGCTCACGTTGTGGCCAAGATGTCCTTCACCTTCTTTAGCCAGCTCTTTATGTGGCTTGGAAGTCCAGTGGTTCTGTGGCTCCTGGTGCTCTTGGGGGGTCCATGGAGACCTCTGATCGGGTAACTGGAGCCCAGATGGAAAAGACTGAGAAGGTCACACCATCCGTGGTGTGGTCCTCACACCTTGGTCCTCTATTTCCTTTCTTAAGAACGGCTTTCCTTTTTCATATACGGTATATATTAAAAGGATTTGTTAGGGACCTTCCTAACCCTTGCAAGATTCTCAGTCAGCTTTGTGGGCCGGATGGCCATTTTACCCTGCTAGCACGATTGGGATGGCCATTTTCCCCCAACAGCTTCAAAGGGGTGGCCATTTTGTTTCTTAAATGCCCTTGGAGGGGTGGGCCAGGGCCACATGAAATGGTCCCATGGTCCAGATCTGGCCCATGGGCCTTAGGTTGGGAACTCCTGCTTTAAACGATAAATTAACATGGGAGCTTAATACTGTATGTTTTTTAAAAAAGGTTTGATAAAAAAAAATCAGTTTTTGGAAATTTTTAAAAATATTTTATTCAATTTGCAATGATTTTTTTTTCTGGATACAGACCTGTTCCAAGAAACTTTGGAATTTTGGAAAGGTGAAAATGTATGTTGAAAGTGTTATTTGTGACAAATGACGATAGAGGTTCCCCGTATTGGTGTTGGATGCGCACAGTACAGAATCTACATTTGTTAGCAAGGAAGTAATTAACAACTATAGTTTATTGTAGAGTAACTGCTAATGAACGATTAAACAGACAGTAAAACCTTGGTTAACAGAATTAATGCGTTCCCTGGGAAGTTTCCTAAAGTGAAAATTACTTTAACCGAATTTCCCATGGGAATGCATTGAATGCAATTTCCCATAGGAATGCATTGGAAACCAAAACATGTTAACTGAAACGCGGTTTCCCGTAGGAATGCATTAAAAACCAATTAATCCGTCCCAGAAAAAAAAATCTGTAAACCAGACCACTATTGCCTACGGATTTATTTATTCATTTAAAGTATTTCATGATTTCGGAACCAATTAATTTGTTTTCAGTGCATTCTTACAGGAAACCGCATTTCGGTTAACGCATTTGGGTTTTCAGTGCGTTCCTATGGGGGAATTGCATTCAATGCATTCCTATGGGAAATTCAGTTAATTATTGATTTTATTATTTATTTATTTATCTATTCAATTTGTATAGCCGTCCAACTTGAAGCGACTCTGGGCGGCTCACAACATTGAAATCAACATAACAGTCTGGAACATTAAAAACCCATTTAAAAAACCCAATTAAAAAACACTACAAGAATTAAAAGAGTGAGAATTAAAAGAATGAGGGAGTGATCTTGCTATGGTGAGCCAGCAGGTTTTCCTTTTGTTACGCGATTTTTTGTGTGTTAACCGAGCCGAGCTTCCACTGTATAAGAAATTATCAAATACTTTAAATAATAAACATAGAAGTAAGTAAAAGTAACTTTGTAGAAGCATCGAACAGAAACAGTTAGCTATCGAAGTGAGGTTAAGAGCTGTGAACTGATTTATATATATATATATATATAAACCACATAATAATGCAAGAAATGCGAAGCGACGACAACAAAAAGGGGAAAATGGAGAGTAAACAGCAGAGAATGAGAGAAAATGAGACCGATTTTCAGCCCGTTTCTCTTCCTGGGCTGGAAGAGCAACTGAGCAAAGGAAGCAAATCGTGTCTCATTTGCTCTTCGATGTGGCTTTTCGTGCTGCCGTTCTTTCCCCTTCTTTTCTTTGTTAAACTTTTGGAAATAATTTCCCCCGCCCCCGCTCCAGTGGCGCAAAAGTTCAAGGTGGGTTTCAGGGGCTTCCCCGTCGCTTTTGCCCGAATTTAAAGGCTCTTCTCTGCCCCCCTAATCATAATTTCGTGTCTGAAATTATTCTGGGTTGAAAGGACTTTTGCTGGAGAAACTCCGCTCAGGGGACGCCTGAATAGAGGTTCCTTTCATGCCCCTAAGAGCTGGGACAGAGACGGGTGCTCACTCCATCATGCAGTACTCGGGTCTCGAACTGCTGGCTTGCTAGCCTTCCAGCTAACGAGGCGAGCTTCTTAACCCCTGGGCCACTGCAGCCCCCTGAGCTGCACCGATGTGGATTGTGGAAACCCTTTGAGTAGAGGAAATTGGGTCTTGAATATCCCCCAAGTGTACGCTGGGTTTTATAGCATCACTGGCTGACCCCACTGGGTGGGGTGAACTCTGTGCTGGGGGGAGGGAGGAAGTGTTCCCATTGGACTGCTGGGCAGAGGGGCAGGGCGAACTTGGTGCTGGGGGAGGAAGGAAGTGTTCCCATTGGGCTGCTGGGCAGAGGGGCGGGGCGAACTCTGTGCTGGGGTGAGCGCACGGGTGTCCACAGATTGGGCTCTGAGTGCCACCTCTGACACACGTGCCATAGGTTCGGCTTTAATCCATGTCGAGAAAGTTTGACTAGGAACGGGGCCGAATGCATCCACATCCTGGCTTGCACTTTTCCTCTTGAGTAGGCCGATGGAATCGATTGCACATCCCCAGGGATTCAGTGAGGCTGCTCTGTTTTAGACCGGCCACGTCTGAGTTTGCCGAACCACTCATGTTCTGGAGCATAGGTTGTGAGAGACCTGGTTAAATCAAATACCTGAAGTGCGCGCACCACCGCAAGGAACACCAGTTTTCGGAATCAGAGACTTGAAGAAGAAATCAGATGCCTCTGTGTTAACGGCCAGAGCAGCACGCGAAGGGTGTGTGCGTGTGCCAGTCTGTTGTCGCTGTTGCCTCTTTTTGGAAGTGTGTTGCCTGTGTGTGTTTCCTCCCGGATCGTAAGGCCGTTCGAGGAGGATTGGAAGACTCCTTCCCTCGGTTTCTGGAGCCAAGGCTTCCGGCAAGAGAAAGGGCAAGGGCAAGTTGGCTTTCTGGTCACTCCTCCTCTGGCCGTTGGGCGGTGGCCGTGGTGGCCGGGAAAGAACCGCTTGCCTCGCCCTCTCTTGGGCCAATAAATCCTGCTGAATCCTTCCAATCTGTTGGGGGCTTTTCTAAAGGCCTTCCTCTCCCCCCCTTCCTCTTCCTCCTCCTCCTCCTGGCGTGGGGCCTTTTAGAGAGGGTTTCCTGAGCTGAGGCTGCGGTAGCTTAGCGCTTAAAACGCTGAACTTGACAGCAGGAAGGTTGGGCAGGTCAGCTGTTCGAGACCCGAGTCCTGCGCCACGGAGCGAGCGCCCGTCTCCGCCCCAGCTCCTGCCAACCGAGCCGTTCAAAAGCAGGACATTGCAAGTAGACAGATAGGGACCACTTGGGTGGGGAAGGTGAACAGCGCTCCGGTGTCTGGTCACGCCTACCCATACAGCTATGGAAAGGTCTGCAGATGCAGACCGTACTGCCTCGTGGGCTAGAAACTGAGGTGAGCACTGGACCCTAGAGTCGGATACGACTGGCTTTTGAGCAAGGGCGACCTGTAAGAATATTAATGGCTGAGAATCGGGAAATGTGCATGCCTTGTGGAATGGAGGAATGGTATAAAGAATGATGCAATATGGCCAAAAAATGGGCTGCGGAAGAAAAAATGAGTTTATAGAGATTTGGGGAGAATTTATTGAATATATATTTTGCAAATCCACAGGAGTTGAGCCTGGTCAAGAATATGTCATGTTTTGAAAATGGGGGATAGGATAGATATAAATGAATAGATAGATAGATAGAGAGAGAGAGAGAGAGAGAGAGATAGAGAGAGAGATGGATAGATGGATAGAGAGAGGGGGGCAATCAAGACAGATAGATAGATAGATGGATCGATCGATAGATAGATAGATAGCTAAGTTTGTTTAGAGCTGCATGGATAAGAGAATAAGTTGCCATGGTGGAAGGTGCACATTGTAAATGTATTACCAAGTGTGAAGATAAGTAAAGGCAAAGGTTTCTCTTGCTCGAAAGCCAGTCATCTCTGAGTCTAGGGTACATTGCTCATCTCTGTTTCAAACCCGAAGAGCCAGTGCTGTCTGCTTCTGTAGCCGTTTCCGTGGTCATGCGGCAGGCATGGCTAGACACCAGAGCGCACGGAACTCTGATTACTTTCCTGCCGAAACGGCCCCTATTGATCTCCTTGCAATGTCTTGCTTTCGTGCAAAGATATGCATGACTATTATTATTTTGTGATACAGTAAAACCTCAGATAACACTAAAACCGGGTTCCACAAGTCTTGGTGTTATCCGATTTTTAGTGTTATCCGATGCATGTTAAAATCCTATGGGATCCATAGAGATACATTGTAACCACACAGGCTTTAGCGGTTGTTATCTGATGCATCCCATAGGATCTTAATGTTATCCGATGCAATTCTTCCCCCCAGATTGCTTAATGTTATGCGATTTTAGTGTTATTCGATACTAATGTTATCTGAGGTATTACTGTATTGAGATTTGTTTTAAGCAACGTGTGATGTCTGTTTTATGTTTTAAATTTTTAAAAGGGGGAGGTGTTACGGGCTGCTCGGTGCGAGGTGATCCGACGGGATGCTCCGTCCATGAGCAACAAGAAGGCCACCCTCTGCATGGCGTCTCTAACCCAGGGGTTCCCAATGTGGGGCCCATGCCCCACAGGGATGTCAGTTCCAAACGAGCCACCAATTCAGCCGGGCCGTAGGCGTCCACCTCCCCTTGCGGATGTGCAAGGTTTATTTTTACTGGGCAAGGTTCTCGCCGAGAAAGTTTATTAAGCGAGTCAATTGTTTAGGTCCCATTGTTGTTTTGCATCCTCTCTCTCTCTGGTGCGTTTCCCAGTGTCTTGTCCCCCCCGCCACACCACACAGATAAGATCGGTCTTATATTAGGTCGCCCTTGCTCAAAAGCCAGTTGTATCTGACACTAGGGTTCAGTGCTCATCTCTGTTTATAACCAAAGCATCAGCGCTGTCTGCATCTACAGACATATCTGTGGACATGTGGCAGGCACGACTAGATGCCGGAGTGCACCTTTCCCACCAAAGTGACCTGTTTATCTATGTGCAATGTCTTGCTTTCAAACTACCAGGTTGGCAGGAGCTGGGACAGAGATGGGAGCTCGATCTGTTGTACAGTACCTGGGCCTCGAACTGCCGACTTATTTATTTATTTATTTATCATCCTACTTCTATGCTGCCCTTCTCGCGAATGACTCTGGGCGGCTGACAACAAATAAAACATGCCAGTTATACAATCCCACAATATAAACCCACCCATCACAAAAGATAATACAAAGTTAAAATTTTTAAAAAACAGTAAAAATTAAAAAAAAGCAAAGATTAAAATACAGCTAAGCCGAGGGACCTACTTTTGACCTGAAAACCCAGGAAAATAGATTGGCCCGAGTATAAGCCGAGGGTAGGAAATGCAGCTGCTGCTAATGAGTTTCAATAATCAAAATACATGAAAATATGGTAAACTTAATTAAATTGTTGGCCCGTCTCAATCCGGCACGGTCTTGGGACTCTTGTGGTCATTGACCCGAATATAAGCCCTTTTTGGGACTCATTTTTGGGCCTAAAAAACTCGGCTTATACTTGAATATATATGGTAATGTTTTGAAAATAGGAGATATATATAAATCAGTTCTCAAAATTTTTTAGCCAGGGACTGCTGGGTCATACTCCCTCTGATAGCTTTGGGGGCCAGATGGCCATTTTGCCCTTCCTCCAGTGCGGTCCACAATGACATGGTGCTGTAGGCCACATCTGGCCCACAGCCCGCAGGTTGAGAATCCCTGATCTAAATGAATAGATAAGTTTGTTTAGAGCCGGATGGATAAGCGAGTAAGTTCCCGTGGAGGAGGGACCACATTGTAGATGTATTAACAAGTGTGAAGACACGTATTACTATTATTATTTTGTGGTATTGAGATTTGTTTTAAGGGATCCGTTAGGGCTGCTCGGTGCGAGGAAATCCGAAGGGAAGCTCCTCCGTCCGTGAGCGACAAGAACGGACCCGTTCTAGGTTTTCCGGGCGCTAAGCGGCTTAGGGACTGTAGTCTGGCCGCTACGATGGTTAAGAAGAGACAGAAGGCCGGCCGGGAAATGCGGGCCGGGTGGAAGCTTTCGGTCTGGTGATAAGGTTTCGGTTTCACGGGGCCTCATCCAGGGTGACCCATAAAGGCTACAAAATAGTTGTGTTTAAAATAGGAGCTGCGGTGGCTCAGTGGTTAAGACGCTCGCCTTGTTAGCTGGAAGGTCGGCCGTTCGAGACGGAATGAGCACCCATCTCTGTCCCGGCTCTTGGGGGAGGTGAAAGGAGCCTCCCCTGAGCAGAGTTTCTTCCACAAAAAATCCTTTCAACCCAGAATAATTTCTGACATGAAATTATTATTATTATTATTATTATTATTATTATTATTATTATTATTATTATTATTATTATTATTATTATTATTATTATTATTATTATTATTATTATCACCAAACTGAGCCTCCCTTTTAGCTCTAAGTGACCGTTTCCGGTCCCATTTCTCTTTCCCCGAACGCCCTGTGCCTTCCCATGCAGCCTGTGCCAATGTATCTGCTCATTAGCAATTATCATCTCTCCGAAAGGGATAACGACCATCCGTACAGAGCAGAGGCCTCATTAGAGCGGAGCTAATGAAGTACTTACGGAGCCCCGGCCACCGAGGGAGGAAATGCTGCCCAAACATCTCTTGGAAAACAGCCTGTGGCCGTCAAGTAGCATGATGTAAAGCAGGGCTGGCCAAACTATGGTCTGTAGGCTGGATACGGCCCCCAACACCAATACATCCGGCCCACAAAAGCCCTCATCACTCCTGGAAGTGGAAGTAAAACATGCTCGTGCGGGCACATTTTATTTCCACTTCCGGGAGCGATGGCTTTGTGAGCTGGATGAATTGGCATTGGGCCAGATCTGGCACCAATGTGTGCCGGATCCGGTGCTGCAACCAAAAGGTTGCCAGTTTGATCCTGAACAGGGCTCACGGTTGAGTCAGCCTCTTCCCTCCTTCCCAGGTCTGTAAAATGAGTATGTTATTGGGGGCTAAATGCTAATTAACTTGCAGACCACCCAGAAAGGGCACCAAGCACTTTGGGGCAATCAAGGTTGGCCTTTCTCAAAAGCCAGTTGTATCCGATTCTAGGGTTCAGTGCTCATCTCTGTTTACAACCAAAGAGCCAGCACTGTCTGTGTTGGCCAACGTTTCTGTGAACAGGTGGCAGGCATGCCTCGACACCTGACATCAAGCTCAAACGCAACGCTGTTTACCTTCCCACCGAAGTAGTACCTGTTTATCTACTTGCAAATTTTTTGCTTCCGAACTGCTAGGTTGGCAGGAGCTGGGACAGAGCTGGGGGCTCACTCCGTCGTGCAATACTCGGGAATTGAACTCCGACCTTCCAGTCGTCAATTTCACCATCTTAACCACTTGAGTAGATGAGAGTAATTGCTGTATCCTTATTAAATGGAACGCTGTTCTAATTACGGGCTACCCACAGCGTCTATTTCTGCCCCTCCTCTATATCAAGTTCTTCTTCGTGGTTTCTGCGAATCCACAGGGGACCACAAAGAAGAACATTTACAAGTACCGTATATACTCGAGTACAAATCGTCCCGAATATAAGTCGAGGTACCTAATTTGGACCTCTAAAACTAGGAAAATAGGTTGACCCGAGTATAAGTCGGGGGGTGGAAAATGCAGCAGCTGCTAGTGAGTTCCAGTAATTAAAATGCATGAAAATACGCTAAAATTAATTAATTTAGGCATTTGTGTGGTTATTTTTTTTTTGAGTGTTTATGTTGACCCGAGTATAAGTCGAGTCCCATTTTTGGACCTCATTTTGTGGTCTAAAAAACTAGACTTATACTCGAGTATATACAGTAAGCCACTTGTCATTACAGAGTCCTGGTGGCGCAGGGGCTAAACAACTGTCCAGCAGCCAGAATGTTGTGAGTTCGATCCTGACCTGGGATCAAGGTTGAGTCAGCCTTCCATCCTTCTGAGGACAAGTAAAATGAGGGCCCTAATTAACTTTGGAGCTGGCCAGAGAGTGTGTTAAGATAGAAGTGTGATTGTTTTGCTAACATTAGAAGGCAGCATGGCTCTCGATTTCCCCCCGCAGACTGGGCGTGTGCAAGCTTGGGGAGTAAACGCTTGGGATTTAAGCAAGCGTGGACTCGCCGAGCAGGTTGCAAAAAATGAAACGGGGGTAATCCTAGGGCTAAAGGGAAAGGCGGAAATTTAAGCCTGAGCAGATGCTGAAAGAAGAGGCCTGTGGTATGTTCGGAGGAGGAGGAGGAGGAGGAGCGTGGAAAATGTCTTCAGCCTGGAAGACGTGGTCTTCTCCTCTGCAGTCTTGGAGAACCTTCCATCTACCTCTGGTTTCTCCTTCTTTCATGTTCCAATCAAATCCTGGACTGCCCAAAGGAAGCGACTTTCTTGACTTGGTCGTTGGCCAAACTCAAGTCCTCATTGGTGCGTGTTTCTGTTAACCATCGGCAGATGAGCCAACGGATTGTGTATCTCTCCACATTCTCACAGTGTGTGTTGTTGTCCACCATCAGTCCTCACTTGAGCCTGTTGGTCTTGCATTTGAGGGACTCCAACCCTCAGCCTATTTCAGGGTCCTCCCAAGTGACGCAGGGGAAGTTGAGTTCCTCATCCATCTCCTCCTCCTTTAATGTTGTTCCTTGTCCAGTGGGCTCCTTCCTCCATCTTCTAAGTTGCTTTTGCTCTTGTGCCCGCTCAAGAATGTGTCTTCTTGCCATAAAGCTTTTCCTGGATCTGAGCCGGAGGACTTGGGGCTCATCTCAATTCAAAGCATGTCGAGGGTCCTTCTCTTGCTTAATTCTCTCGGCGTCCACTGCTCCTTCTCTCCTGATCTTAGGTGGAGCGATACTCACAAGAGTGTCATAGTTTCTCAACTGGCATAACTTTGAAGCATCCTTGTTGTTATGCCCTGGGAAATGACATGATTTTAACTGGAGGGGCTGCGGTGGCGCAGTGGTTAAGAAGCTCACCTTGTTAGCTGGAAGGCTGGCCAGTTGGCAGTTCGAGACCCGGCAACTGCATGACAGATTGAGCACCCGTCTCTGTCCCAGCTCCTGCCATCCTAGCAGATTGAAAGCAAGACATTGCAAGTAGATCAATAAGGACCACTTCGGTGGGAAGAAGATCTTGGGGAGATGAAAGGAGCCTCACTCTGGCATCTCCTGAGTGGAATTTCTCCCAGCAAAAATCCTTTCAATCCACAATAACTTCTGACACAAAAGTACTGTATACACTCAAGTATAAGCCGACCCGAATATAAGCCGAGGTACCTAACTTTGACCTGAAAACCCAGGAAAATAGATTGACCCGAGTATAAGTTGGGGGTGGGAAATGCAGCAGCTGCTAAGTGAGTTTCAATAACCAAAATACATGAAAATATGGTAAAATTAAACTGTTGGCATATTTCGATGCTGCACAGCCTAGGGGCCCTCATGGTCATTGACCCAAGAATAAGCCGAGTCCCCTTTTTGGGGGGCTAATTTTTGGGGCAAAAGAACTCGGCTTATACTCGAGTATATACAGTATTATTATTATTATAACTGGAGCCACCAGGAACTCAAAGTAGACTTTCCTGCCTGGGAAAGACTTCCTTCCTTCTGAATTCTGTGGGCCTCTTTGGCAGATTTGTCGACACGTCCTGCACTCTGTGGAGGAAACCAGGTTGTTATTGGGGGGGGGGGGGAATGGGAGACACGCCAGACAATTGGGAGAAAAGGGTTCAGTGCCCGAGAGGAAACCTCCCTGCAAACTCCCGGGATGTGCCCGAGGTCTGTTGGGAAGGAAGGCCGGGTTGCCACCCCATTGGGTTGAAACTCCACAGAGGATATTTCTGAGTGTGCGCCTGTCATGTGCTTGTCATCTGCCAGGGCAAACAGCAGTGCAAAGAGCAATTGGCACAAGAGAGGAATTGTGCGCCAGGCTTGCGCAAGGAAGTAGTCGCACACAGAAGGGGTGGGGGACACACAACATGGATTCTCTAAAGCAGGGGTGCCCTAACTTTTCAGGCCGTGGGCCGGCCATGTGGTTCAGTGGGCCAGTCACATGGTTCGGTGGGGCGGTCACGTGGTTCCTCCCACCGGAAGAGGAAGTAAACTACCCCTTGCAATCTGTTTTGCAACAGGGTGAGATAGATTTTTAGCCAGCCATTTTCTCTGCTGAAACTTAGGAGTGCCCAAACTATGGCCCATGGGCCATATCCGGCCCCTGATACCAATTCATCTGGCTCACACTACCCTTGCGACGCCTGGAAGTGGAAGTAAAATGTGGCAAGAGCAGTGCAGGCTGGATAAATTGGTGTCAGGGGCCGGATGTGGCCCACAGGCCATAGTATGCGCACCCTTACGCTAAAGCAGTGTGTTTCTAAACCTTTGGTTTTTGGACGTCAATTCCCAGAAGCCTAAGTCAGTTCTCCAGAAGACTGATCAGCCGATGGACTGACTGAGGCTTCTGGGGAATGAAGTCCCCCTGTGGGGCCTGGGCCCCACCTTGGGAACCACTGATCTGAAGGAAGGCATGTGCCTTCTTCGACCCCTTTTCACGGAGCCTGTTTCCCTGCACCTGAGACACCTTGTAGACGATGCTGGAGTCAGTTGCCGTCCCTGGACCCTTTCCTTTCTTGACGTGGCCGGCAGGATCCATCACAGGGGTTCCCAAACGTTTCGCGTCACGTGGTTGAGGGGGCCGGTCGTGTGGTTCCTCCCGCTGTGGTAAAAACGCATCCGCAGCTGTCCTAAACGCTTTTACGACAGCCACGGGTCCATTTACGGCAGGGTTTGAGCATGGACAGGCATGTTTTACGTCTGCTTCCGGTTACGGTGTGGGCCGGATGATTTGGCACTGTGGGCCAGGTCCGGCCCACAGGCCATAGTTTGGCCATCCCTGATCTATCAGATTTGGATTTGGCACTTGGAGAATGACGATGATATGGATTGTAAATAGGCATGAGTGAGAGACAGAATCACACCCCCGGTTTGCTCCAGGCTAGCACCCTTGCCGACCGCCATGAGACGATGGTGTCAAACTGGGTGCTCTCTCTCCCCCCCCCCCATGGTGTGAACTCAGGCTGGCGAACGGAGGGCGTCTGGTGGGGTGGAAAGTATTTTTAACTGCCTATAAATAAGCCTCGGGGAACGGTCTTGGGCTTGTCAGGCCGGCCCAGAAATAGCCCGCCTGTCCAGCCAGACGGCGGCTCCGTGGGAAGCATTGCATGGTTGGCCGTGGGCGACGCCAGAGCGGGAATCCCCAGATGCCGGCCTCGCAGGGCCGAGAACCTGAGCTCCGATGGGCATAGGGGATTCCTTGCTTCGCCAAACCCATTTCTCACCTCCTGGGGATGCTTCCATCAACGGGCTTCCGGCTGGAAAATGGGGTCAGGCCGCGGATCAGCCGGGAGGCATGCTTCTCCTAATTCCGCTGTCAGTTATTGGTCTTGAACAGGGGTGCCCAAAGTACGGCCTGTGGGCCAGATGTGCCCCCCCATGCCAATTCATCCAGCCCACATCGCTCCTGGAAGCAGAAGTAAAACGTGCCCGTACAGGTGTGCTTTACTTCCGCTTCCAGGAATGACGAGGGTAGCACAGGCTGGATGAATTGGCATCATGGGCTGGATCTGGCCCATGGGCCGTAGTTTGAACACCCTTGGTTTAAGCAGAGAAAGTGCCAGTTTGAAATCTATCTCATCCTGTTGTAAAACAGATCGCAAAGGCACGTTTTACTTCCGCTTCCTATGGAGGAAGGCAGAAAGAGAGCTCTGCTCCAGGTGTGGTACTGGGGGCAACATGGTCTTTCTTTGTGGCCACAAAGTGCTTCCTCAGAGCAGGTTGGCCTTGTCCGGATATGTTGGCACCGAGGTGGAAACAGCTCTTCAGGGTTTTCATCAGGAGAAGCTGCCAGTGAGTGAGTGACGTCTGTGTACACAGTCGTGAGCCACGGGTGTCCCTGAAATAGCTGCCTTTGACTTCCAACAACAAAACAATAATGGAGTGAAACAGCTGTTTCTTGTTTGAACACAGTTCAGAGGGAAAGGCAAGGGTTGGGGAAGCAGAAATGTCACATGCCCACACTTAACATTGATGATGATGATGATGATGATGATGATGATGATGATGATGATGATGATGTGTCAGAAATTATTCTGGGTTGAAATGGTTTTTGCTGGAGAAGCTCTGCTCAGGGGATACCTAAATGAGGCTCCTTTTATGTCCCTAAGATCTTTTTCTCACCGAAGTTGCCCCTATTGATCTGCTTGCAACTTCCTGCTTCTGATCGGCTAGGTTGGGAGGAGCTGGGACAGAGACGGGCGCTCGCTCTGTCATGCAGTCCCTGGGTCTCGAACTGCTGGCTTGCCAGCCTTCTGGCTAACAAGGCGAGCTTCTTAGCCACTGCTGTCGCTCTAGCCATTCCTTGAGCGCAAGAAGCTGTTTGAACACGTCCTGGCAGGTCGACTGATGCAGGAATGCCGGAAGTCATTCCCGGATCCTTCTCTCCGTCAGTCGGTTGTGGAGTCTGGGCTCAATGTTGTGTGTTGTTCCCGTCGTCCCCTCCCTCCCTCCCTGGGCCATTTCTGCCCCACTTGCCAGGTGAGCTGTTTGGGGTCCCTGTTCCCATGCACAGAGGAGCCGTTTGTCTGGGGAGTGACGCTGGCCGCATTCCTCGGTGCAGACGTCTTTACCAGAAACATGATGTGCAAAAGTAGACAAATCTTTCCCAACATTGGCTGGTGTGTGTTCCTCGACTGGGGCAGGGAAGAATGACGGCCTGCTTGTGTGTGTGTGCGCGTGCGTGCGTGCGTGTGTGTGTGTGTGTGTGTGTGTGTGTGTGTGTGTGTAAGAGAGAGAGAATGAGAGAGAGAGAGCATAGGAGAAGAAAGAAGGGAGGAGGGCTGAAAGAGAGAAAAAAATGACAGATGTTGGGGGGTTGAGGAACATCTGGCAAGGACCCAGACCACATAGTGTGCAAGGGGCAGAATGTGGGGACGGTGCAAATTGGGAATAAGTCTGGCCATGTTATCTTGCTATAGCAGGAGTTCTTAACCTTTTTAGGCCGGGGGCCGGGTCATGCTCCCTCAGACAGCTTTGGGGGCCGGACGGCCATTTTGCCCTTCCTCCACCACATGGCACTTCCTGGTGTGGTGGAGGTGGTGGTTGGGGCCCCCGCATGACATGGTGCCATGGGCCACACCTGGGTGATGTGTTTTCCTGTGCTTACCCCAGGCTCAAATACAGAAGGTTGCCATCTTACCGGCTTGGCTGAGGTTTGCCCGAGTATTTCGGCACAACTGGCCGGAGGCCCGGATTCCTGGCTGGCGTGTTTTGAAAGCAGGAATCATCTCGCTCACCTTGAACCGGAAAGTCTCACGACCTCCCCGTTTGGCCCGCCGGTTTTCCCAAGGAGAAGCCGTCCTTTCCGTGTGATTAGCCAAAGCGCATTGTTGCCAACCAGTTTGAGCACTGGAGCTTTTTACAAACAGGCAGGACGAATTCTTGGCGTCTGCAGAAAGACCCCCGGCCATTTCCTCTTGCTTTAGCTGGGAGTTTATTTAAACCTCTTAATTAATTAATTAATTCTATAAAAGACATGCAAAAGAAACAAAGAAGTAACAAAAGATAAAATTTAAAAAAGCACTATTACATTAACTAATATTTGCACCCAAAGTTTATACTCTGTGCCTTTAACCTGTTAAGACGAGCAAAACATTTATTTTATACAATTACCCCCTATTTCCTCAAAGTTTTAGACTCTGGTCCCAGCCCCTTCCTTTAGGTCAGGGGTGCCCAGACTTTTTGGGCTGTGGGCCAATCATGTGGTTCAGGGAACCGGTCACTAAGGCCCGTGGGCCGGGTGCGGCCCCCGACGCCAATTCATCCGGCCCGTGAAGCCCTCGTTGCTCCTGGAAGCGGAAGTAAAACGCGCCCGTACGGGCGCGTTTTACTTCCGCTTCCAGGAGCAACGAGGGCTTCACGGGCCGGATGAATTGGCGTCGGGGGCCGCACCCGGCCCACGGGCCTTAGTTTGGGCACCACTGCTTTAGGTCATAAAGGTCAAGGACTCTCTTGCTTAAAAGCCAGTCGAATCTGACTCTAGGGTTCGGTGCTCATTCTCCATTTAGGGCAGGGGTTCCCGACCTTTTAAAGCCAGTCAGTTTTGAAGGCTGGACGGCTATTTTGCCCTGCCTGCACAATGGGAGTGGCCATTTTGCCCCAACAGCTTCAAAGGAGTGGCCATTTTGTTTCTTCAATGTCCTTGGAAGGGTGGGAGGCCACACAAGATGGCACCATGGGCCTGATCCGGACCTTGGGCCCTATTTCGGGAACCTCTGCTTTAGAGCCAAAGAGCTGGCATTGTTTGAGTCTACAGACGTTTCCATGGTCACGTGGCAGGCAGGACGAGGGCACAGAACCCTGCTCCCTTTCTAACCTTAGCAGTACCTGTTATCTATTTGCAATATCTTTTATTTATTTATTTATTTATTTATTTTCCATTTGTACCCTGCCCTCCTCCAGACTCAGGGCGGCTTCACAACTAAAAACAATTAAAACACACACATAAAAATTAAAATTCAAGTTAAAAACACCGAGGGGAGAGGCGGAATATTTAAAAGAGCCAGGCGACCGAGTGGCTAAAAAATTCTCCCCAAATCTCTTTAAAATCATTTTTTGAAACCAACCCCCTTCTTTAGCTTTAATTCACGAGTCAATCTATCGTTGATTGCTTTATCCCGACAGCTCCTCTGACCGACACAGATCCAGAATATATATTTTACATTAAAAAAACACACACGCAGCAATAAAGCTTAAGAAAAAGTTGCCCTGAGGAACGGAAGAGTTGGCCAACTCAACTTGGGAGGGTGTTGTCATGCCTGGTTTCAAACAACAATAAGGAAATGGTAACGTCCTTCCGAAGAACATTCTCGACGTGTATTTGTTTTGGGTGGACGGTACAACTTTTTGACCTGCTAACACACAAATATATATCCTCCTAAATCACCACATATACTTGAGTATAAGCCGACCCGAATACAAGCCAAGGTACCTAATTTTGACCTTAAACCCCAAGAAAATAGATTGACCTGGGTATAAGCCGAGGGTGGGAAATGCAGCAGCTGCGAGTGAGTTTCAATCATCAAAACACATGAAAATATGGTAAAATTAATTAAATTGTTGGCACATCTCAATTGGGACTCTTGTGGTCATTGACCCGAATATAAGCCGAGCCCCCTTTTGGGGGCTCATTTTTGGGGCTTAAAAACTCGGCTTATACTCGAGCATATAGGGTAGTTTTTCTGCATCCTTTATATACGGTCGGTGCATTGTAGAACTACGGAAACCTGCCTTTTCATACTTTATGGCTGCAGTCCAACCATAAAACTCAACTAGACTAGATCTTGGGTCCTTGGCCTCTGCACGACACGAGGACTTGTCTATCACCCAGGGACTCCAGGAGTCCCATAAGGTAAAGGCCGCCCTTGCTTGAAAGCCAGCCGTATCTGACTCTAGGGTTCAGTGCTCATCTCTCTTTCTAGCCCAAGAGCCAGTGCTGTCTGTGTCTGCAGAAGTTTCTGCAGTCACGTGGCAGGCATGACGAGACACCGGAGTTGGAGTGTGCCGTACCTGATAGCTATTCCTTTATGTGGAAAAAACTAGCAATTCCAAAAAAGCAAGCAAACAAACAAGCAAACAAACAAACAAACAAACAATTTGAAAGTATGTCAGAGATGGGCGGCTGAGAGGGGCCGTTTTTTTGCCTCCTGCTAAGTGTCTGCTTTGGCCGCGCATCCGAGCGTGCAGATCCCGGTTCCAGATTTTTCGAGTGTTGTTGCTCCGACGCGGCAGGGAATTGTGCCTTTATTTGGGGAAGGAAAGTGAGGCAAGAAGACCACCCAGGGAAAATAATTCCTTTTCTCTCCTTCCTCCGCTTCGCCCTTTAATACAGAAAAATGTGCAACGGAGTTGCTTCATGTCTAGGAATGTGGAGGTCTTGCATCAATCGGGGAGTGAACGGAACAAATCGAAAAGACCACGTTGTGGCACTTGAAAGGCTGGGTGCCAAAACATTTCAAGCCAAGGGCCGGGTTACGCTTGCGCAGTCCGCTTCGAGGGCCGGATGGCCATTTTGCCCTCCCTGCGCAATGGGAGCAGCCATTTTGTCCCATGCAGCTTCAAAGGGGCAGCCATTTTGTTCCTCTAATACCCTTGGCGGTATGGGAGTTGAAATGCTGCTGTAGGCCGGATCTAGCCCACGGGCCTTAGGTTCGAAACCAATGCTTTAAAAACTCACTGCTGTATTTTAATGTGACTTTCATGGGTCAAGGTGGCACGAGATGGCATCAATTAAGACACCCCGGGCGCAGAGGTCTCTCTCTGATGTCTGGCGCAGTGGTTGTGAGTTCGATCCTGGCCAGGGCTCAAGGTTGATACGCCAGTAGAATTGCTCTTGAATAGCTGCTTTTGTCTCTCAATGGTGAACTTTAAGAGCCGGGTTGGCACATCACCACACCTCTCCCCAAGAGGGAAGCCTTCGCCAGGTAAGGCCACCTTTTCCAGACCGGCGGCAAGCCGTGGCAAAGTCAGGCCGAGGAGCTCAGCTCGCTTAACCTTGCAAGGAGCTAATTAGTTCGTTGGCAAAGTGCTGGGAGGGCAAGTGCTAATTAATCGGCATTAGTTATTAACGCTCCAGTTAGGCCTTTGCCCTTCGGGTCCTGGTTTTCATTTCAAGGTTCCTGTTTCTAGGCTTTCCTGTTTTCAGTGTGGGGGGGCACGGGGGGCTTCCTTAGGTGCCGAATCCCCCAAAGCCCCCCAAACTCCAGCATGGCGTCGCATGCCCAGTTCTGAAAAGGGGGCTGCGGTGGATCAGTGGTTAAGAGGCTCGCCTCACTTGCTGGAAGGCTGGCAAGTCGGCAGTTCGAGACCCGGGTACTGCATGACGGAGTGAGCGCCCGTCTCTGCCCCAGCTCTTGGGGACATGAACGGGGCCTCATCGGGGCGCCCCCTGAGCGGAGTTCCTCCTGCAAAAATCCTTTCAACCCAGAATAATTCCTGACCCAAACTAATTCCTCCCTCCTTCCCCTCCGGGCGCCTGTCAGCGCTTCCTCGCCTGCCGTCTCCCTGCGCTCCATGTGCAGAAGCGGCTGCCTGGGAAAGGTGCCGACGTGTTTCCCCAACCCTGCCTCCGAGGTGATCTCTCCCTCTTCCGAAAAGATCACAAGGGGCCGGGCTGGATTCCTTCACGCTTATCAGCGCGGGATGACAAGCCTCCGTCAAAACACCCTCTCGGTGGAGGAGGAGGAGGAGAGGAGTTTTCAGCGCTGGGGCGAGGAGGGGAAATAATTTCATTTGGCAAGGCAGCCGCCAGGGTTGGGAGAGGAAAGAGGCCTTTCATACGCCTGGCGCACGGTTGTCGTAGGTTTGGGGTCTGGGAAGACCCAAACTTTTTTGGGGGACCCTGGGATTCTTTCATGTCCTGATCAAACCCTGGACTGCTAAAACGAAGCCACTTTCTTGGCTTTGCCATTGGCCAAACTCAAGCCTTCATTGGTATATGTTTCTGGTTCTTCTTCTTTCATGCTCCGATCAAACCCTGGCCTGCCCAAGGGAAGCCACTTTCTTGGCTTTGCCATTGGCCAAACCCAAATCCTCATTGGTGCCTGTCTCTGGCAGTCATTGGCAGACCAGCAAATGAGCCCCCATGTATCTCTGTATCTCTCCACATTCACACATCGTGTTGTTGTCCACCATCAGCCCCCACTTGAGCCTGTGGGTCTTGCATTGAGGGACCCAACCTTCACCCTACTCAGGTTCCTCCAAGTGACATTGGGGAAGTTGAGTCCCTCATCCATCTCCTCCTCCTTTAATGATGTTCCTTGTCCAGTGGGCTCCTTCTTCCATCTTCAAATTTGGTTTTGCTCTTGTGTATCCTCAACAATGTTTGTTCTTGCCTTAAAGCTCTTCCTGGATCTGAGCCCTGGTAGACTCGAGGCTTATCTCCGTTCAGAGGGTGTCGTTGAGGGTCCTTCTCTTCCTTAGTCCTCTCAGTGTCCACTGCTCCTTCTCTCCTGATCTTAGGTGGAGCCAGACCCACAAGAGGGTCTGTTTTCTCCACTGGGGTAGGTTTGAGGCAGCCTGCCACAGGCATCCGCCTTGGTGAGCTTCCCTGGCAGATGGCGAGGCGCAAAGCCTCTTTGCTTCCTCCCTTGATTGCACGCTGGATTTGCCCGCCCGAGGTGGGCATGGCCCTTGGGTGTGACGGATCCTGCTTTGTTGCACCGCCGAGGCTGAGGCTGCCGGATTGACTGCGTAGCGCCAACGCAGCCAAGGGCAAGACGCTTCCCCGCGAGACCCGCCGAGACAGGCTGGAAAGGTTGGTCCAACTTCCACATGTGGGCAGGCGATTCCCTGGCCGGGCCTTGCAGTGCCCTATCGACCGAGCCCATCTTGTTCCGGCTCCACAGAAAAGCCCTGCGGAAGTTGGATTGTGGTGGAAATTGAGCCAAGCAGGGTTGGGGGGGGGATGGGAGGGAGGCGAGCGGTCTGCCCTACATATGGCGCGGTGTCTTTGTCACGTGCTTGGAGCATGGGAGGCGTCCCAGCGACCCTGGGAAATGCTGCAGCAACCGTCTCCAAGAATACCCAGTGGTGAGGGCTCATGGGGAGGGGTGGGTGGGACGGATCCGGCCATGTCCCCCTCCCTCCCCAGCTGAAGAATGCGGGTGAGAAAAGCCAGCCTGAATTGCGAAAGCTTCTCCAGTCGCCTCTCTCAATCCCCGAAAGCCCTGATCAGCCAATGGACTGACCGAGGCTTCTGGGAATTGAAGCCCCCCACCCCCTGTGGGGCCTGAGCCCCACATTGGGAGCCACTGCTCTACATGTCCATCACCCCCCTTCATGCCCATTTCTGTCCATGATGACATTTAGGCAGAGGTCTATGACCAGCGTCGTGGGGGAAAGAGAGTGTGACTCGTGGTGTGACTCCGTGGCCTTATGGCTCCGACACAAAGCCACATGTATGCCATTATTGGGTCAAGGTCTCCCTTGCTCGAAAGCCAGTCGTGTCCGACTCTAGGGTTCAGTGCTCATCTCTGTTTATAGCCAAAGGCAGGGCTGCAGTGGCTCAGTGGTTAAGAAGCTCGCCTTGTGAGCTGGATGTCTGGCACGTCGGCAGTTCGAAACCTGGCTACCCCACGATGGTTTGAGCACCCGTCTCTATGTCCGCTCCTGCCTACCTAAAAGTTCAAAAGCAGGAAATTGCAATTAGATAAATAGGGACCACTTTGGTGGTGGTGGTGGGGAGATCTTGAGGGGACATGAAAGGAGCCTCATTCGGGCGCCCCCTGAGCCGAGTTCCTCCAGCCAAAATCCTTTCAACCCAGAATAGTTTCTGACATGAAATTATTATTAGAAAAGACACCAGAGCGCATGGAATGTTGTTTACCCTCCCACCAAAGTGCTACCTATCGATCTACTTGCAGTGTCTTGCTGTCGAACTGCTAGGTTGGCAGGAGCTGGGACAGAGACAGGCGCTCGTTCCATCCTGTAGCACTCGGGTCTCGAACTGCCCACCTTCCAGAGGTCAAGCTCAGCGTCTTATCCACTAGGCCTCCGCAGCTCCTCTGTGTGTGCCGTGAAGCAGAGCTTTTTTTGTGCCAGTGGAAAGCATGTTTCATGCTTGTAAAGCTCTGGCAAAGGAAATCTCCCCACCCTGGCAAACACAGACACAGACACACACACACACACACCTCGGATCTCCCCCTTCCGCCCCTTTCCCGGTGTGGGACTGGTGGTTTCCATGGCAGGCGTGGAGCCGTGGAAGTCACGTGGGTGGGCTGTGTGGGGTGTGCATGTGCTTGCGCTTCCTCCCCCACATGATCGATGCATAATGCATGATGGCGAGGGGGGGGGGAGAGAAGAAGGGGGAAACGACGACAGCCCCGGCGTGGTTTCATTCATCACGAAATCTGGGTCAGCCACCAGAGAAAGGGAAGTGGTGGGGAGAGACGGGGGGGGGGGGGGAGAGGCCCAGTGGTGGCAGCAGGAACAACAGTGACAACCGACACAACGACACACAAATAGGGGAGGAAAGAGGTTTAAGAAACACGGGCAGGGTTGGTTTGGTCCCCGGGAAGGGATCATCATCATCATCATCATCATCATCATTTTGTGTCGGACATTATTCTGGGTCGAAAGGATTTCTGCTGGAGGAACTCCGCTCAGGGGACGCCCGAATGAGGCTCCTTTCATGTCCCCCCCCCCAGATCTTTTCCCCCCCACCGATGTGGTCCCCATTGATCTACTTGCTATTCCTTGCTTTCGAGCTGCTAGGTTAGCAGGAGCTGGGACAGAGAAGGGTGCTCACTCCGTCATACAGTACCCGGGTCTTGAACTGCCGACTTTGCCGGCCATCCAGTGAACAAGGCGAGCTTCTTAACCCCTGAGCGACTGCGAGCCAGCTCTGTTTGCTTCTGCAGGCATTTCCATGGTCATGCGGCAGGGATGGCTAGACGTCGGAGCGCACAGAACGCTGTTACCTTTCACACCGAAGTGGTAGCTATTTATTTACTTACAGTGGAATGTGGTGGCTCAGTGGTTAAGAAGCTCGCCTTGTTAGCTGGCAGGCTGGCAGTTCGAGACACGGGTACTGCATGGCGGAATGAGCGCCCGTCTATGTCCCAGCTCCTGCCAAGCTAGCAGTTCATAAGCAAGACATTGCAAGTACCGTATATACTCTACTATAAGTTGTCCCGAATATAAGTTGAGGTACCTAATTAAGACCACTCAAATTAGGAAACTAGATTGACCCGAGTATAAGTCGGGGGTGGAAAATGCAGTAGCTGCTAGTGAGTTTAAATAATTAAAATACATGAAAATACAGTAAAAATAATTAATTTAGACATTTGTGTGGTTATTTTTTTGAATGTTTAAGTTGACCCAAGTATAAACCGAGTCCCATTTTGGACCCCATTTTGGGGGCTGAAAAACCCAACTTATACTCGAGTATATATAGTAGATAAATAGGGAACACTTCGGTAGGAAAAAGATCTTGGGGGCATGAAAGGAGCCTCATCTGGGCATCCCCTGAGCGGAGTTCCTCTAGCACGAAATTATTATTATTATTACTCGCAATTTCTTGCTTTTGGACTGCTAGGCTGGAGTCACTCCATCGTGCAGCCCTCAGGTCTCAAACCGCTGATCTGCTCACCTTCCAGTTCTCAAGTTCAGTATCTTAACCACTGCCACAGTCCCTTGGCACCTATTTATCTACTTGCAATTTCTTTTGGACGGCTAGGTTGGCAGGAACTAGGACCGGCGACAGGGGTCTCGAAATGCTGACCTGCCGACCTTCCAGTTCAGCATCTTAACCGTTCAGCCATCGCGGTCCCTTCAAGGTTTGTTACAGGCAGTTTTCCCTCCCCCTCCAGAAGCTCCGGCTGATTGCCTTGGCCGGCTTTCCCGACGGAGACAGAGGAGAGCCGAGATCCGGCCTCCTACCCTTTAACGGTCGGACTTCCATGCGCTCCCCATTGTGAAGCACTGGACGGCCGCCCGGCCCTGAGGAAGGCGGCCAAATCGCTCATTGTCAGTCCAATTTTGTCTCTTCAAACGCACGTGCAACGATTTGCACCTCATTCGCTGAAATCTCCTTTGGAAAGTTGGCCAGGAAAAGTCGGCTTCCTCCTGTGGCAGGGAACGGAGCCGCCGGACCGGACCGGGCCTGCCCCATCTTACCTCGGAGGAGCCCCGGGAGGGATGCGCCTTGCCTCCTCTCCCTTCCTGGTCCCATGCAGCCCTCCACGACGACGCCTCCTCCTCTGTCCCAACTGGAGAGGGTAAACTTGTCTGCACAAGAACGTCGCCGACTCATATTTCTCCATTTCTGGCTTGTTTGTTTAAGCTTCCCGGAGAGAGAGAGAAAAAGCAGGATTTCTATCCGAGGGGGCGTAAAATTCGCCGGGGGCGGCTTCACCCGCTTCTTCCAAGACCCCCCTCTTTTGCCTTCCCTTCATCAGATGCATTTGCCTCTGAACCCCACTGGTTGCCTCACCTTGACGTCTGTGTAGATCAGTGGTGCCCAAACTAAGGGCCGGATGCGGCCCCTGACGCCAATTCATCCGGCCCGCGAAGCCCTTGTCGCTCCTGGAAGCGGAAGTAAAACGCGCCCGTACGGGCGCGTTTTACTTCCGCTTCCAGGAGCGACAAGGGCTTCGCGGGCCGGATGAATTGGCGTCAGGGGCCACACTTGGCCCCCGGGCCTTAGTGACTAGCTTCCTGAACTACAGGACAGTGATGGCACTCCAGGTGTTCTTGGACTTCAATTCCCAGACGGGCCTGATCAGCAGGTATACTGACTTGGGCTCCTGGGAATTGAAGTCCAAGAACACCTGGAGTGCCAAGGTTGGCCATCACTGACCTAGGACTATCTTTCAAGTCTTTGAAGAGTGTTATCATCATCCCACCCCACCCAGTCTCCTTTCCCCAGTGGAGCCAGGCTGCTCAAAGCTGGGAGCCGCGCATGGAAGATGAGGTTGCGTCAAGAGACCAAATTTTGCCTGATGCTTTGTCGTCCCCCAAGGACTGCAGGGGCTCAAGCGGTTAAGACGCTGACCGGAAGGCGGCAGGCCAGCAGTTTGAGACCCGAGTACTGCACGACGGAGTGAGGTCCCATCTCTGTCCCTGGCTCGTGCCAACCGAGCAGTTCGAAAGCAAGAAATTACAAGTCGATAAATGGGGACCACTCCGGTGGGAAGGTAAACAGTGCTTCTGTGCACTCCAGTGTCTAGTCGTGCCTGCCACATGTCCATGGAAATGTCTGCAGATGCAGACAGCGCTGGCTCTTTGGCTATAAACAGAGATGAGCACTGAACCCTAGAGATGGATATGACTGGCTTTCAAGCAAAGGAGACACCTTTACCTTGTTGTTCCCTATTGAAGAGGGCAATGTGGTCCCCCCTGCCTGACCACCCCTTATAAACCTCATTTCTCATTAAATTAAATTAAATTAAATTAAATTAAATTAAATTAAATTAAATTAAATTAAATTAAATTAAATTCTGCATTTTGCATGTGGACCCCCAGACACACATACACACACACACCCGGTCTCCCTCCCTCCGTGGCACCTGCCACGGCTGCCGTCCACCTTTGGGAAATATCATCGCTCTGTTTTGAGCCATCCATTTTACATGAACGTATTAATCATTCAGACCCAAATGAGCCCGGCTTGGTTTCAAGTTCTCCGTAAGTATTTCCCCCCCCCCCCATCTCCTTTTATTATGCAGCCGTGTCAATTAGAAAAATGAGACTGCTACTTAAAACGCTGTTCTGTAGCCCGCTTTAATTAAGGCAGCCGCAGAATACCAATCTGCTTGCGTTAATGAATTTTTAACCGTTCGGAATGAGAACGGTGACAAGGGAGTCGGTCCATCGGTCGGGGCGGGGGGCGGCTTGGAGTCCGTCGGCCGGGGCTGGCGGGGGGGGGGGACTTTGGGCTCGGGTGATTGTGGGCCAGATCCTCCTCGCTTGCACACACACAAACCAGCAAACAAACTTCAGTGGTCTGGGTGCCACTCTCTTAATTTGATTGAAAAGGGTGGGGGGAGGAGGAGGAGGAATCACTGCTTCCCATACTTTCCTTCCTAGTCATGCCTGCCACATGATCGCGGAAATGTCTGCAGAAGCAGGCAGCGCTGGCTCTTCGGCTTTGAAACAGAGATGAGCACTGGACCCTAGAGTCGGATACGGCTGGCTTTTGAGCAAGGGAAACTTTTACCTTTACCTCCTTATACTTACCAATGTTTGCTCTGAAATAGAAATCCAGACTTTCTTCTTCTTCTTTGTCTTCTTCGTCTTCTCCGTTTCCTTTTCCTCCGTCTTCTCCTTCATCTTTGTCTTCATCTTCTTCAAAGAGAGAGAAAGGCTTCCTCCTCCTCCTTCTTGGGGCTGCAGTGGCTCAGTGGTTAAGAGGCTCGCCTTGTTAGCTGAAAGGCTGGCAAGTCAACAGTTCAAGACCCTGGCACTGCATGACAGATTGAGCCCCTGTCTCTGTCTCAGCTCTTGGGGGACATGAAAGGAGCCTCATTCGGGCATTCTCAGAGTGGAGTTTCTTCCACAAAAATCCTTTCGACCCAGAATAATTTCTGACATGAAATCTTTTCTTCTCTGTCTCCTTTTCCTCCTCCTCCATCATCATCATGCCTAGGCCAGATATGCTGTTTACACTGAAAACAGCTTAATTTAATTAGTCTGCAAGAGGCTTCTTGGATTACCACCACCACACCACATACGACATGTTTCTGCCATGACTTCCACTCTCGAGTCTCTCTCTGTTCTCTCCCCCTCCAAATATCTTATTTTAGTGCCCAGCTTGAAAAAGCGTCCTGTGAAATTCTAATGCTGGGGCAGCATGGCCAATGTTTTGACCGCACTCCAAGGCCAGCGTTGCCACATGTTGCTCTCAGCTGTGAGCCTCCCCAACCCACGCGGGCTGTGGTGGTGATGGCGGAGATAGTTGTCAGTACTTAGAGGACAATTCAGGAAATGCCAGGAAACCCTACAGCTAAGCTGATGGCGAACCTTGGCATTCCAGATGCTCTTGGACTTCAATTCCTAGAAGCCCAAGTCCCTGTGAATCCACACGAATGGGTTTACTGCACGTAATGCACAGTAAACCCATTCACAGATGGATTCACAGAGACCTGGGCTTCTGGGAATTGAAGTCCAAGAACACCCATTTGTGTGGATTCACAGAGACTTGGGCTTCTGGGAATTGAAGTCCAAGAACACACACAGTCAACTCATTCATGTGGATTCACAGAGACTTGGGGCTTCTGGGAATTGAAGTCCAAGAACACCTGGAGTGCCCAGGTTGACCATGACTGGGCTAGAGCCTTAGCCAGACATGCTGTGGCAAAAGATTTAGTCTTGTGCAAATTCACTGCTGCCGTTGCCCACCCAGATGTTTCATCTTGATGCCGTACCACTGCAGCCATAAGACCTGTGGGTCCCTGCCCCACCCGGACCATGTGACTCACATGCCTGTCTCTAATGTTTTGTGCATTGGGAGCCTCGGACCCCAGACCCCCATCCAGAAAAGCGCATGGAAGAGCTCTGCAGGTGTTAAACTGCTGCACTGTAACCCAAAGGTTGTGTGTTTCATCCTGACCAGGGCTCAAGGTTGACTCGGCCTCTTCCATCCTTCTGAGACCCCAGTGTGTGAATGGGGACAAAATGCTGATTACCTTTCTAACTGCCCAGAGAATGCACTAATCTAAGAATTGTCAACCTGCGCCCCGCAGGCCAAATGCGGCCCTCGTGCCATTTCATGTGCCCTCCCCACTGCCTCTAGCACACCCGGAAGTGCCATGTGGTGGAAAAAGGGCCAAATGGACGTCCAGCCCCCAAAGCTGTCTGAGGCAGCGTGACCCAATGCCCCCCCCCGGCTTAAAAAGCTTGATAACTCCCGCACTAAGTGTTTATATGGGGCAGTATAGAAGTGTGATTGCTTTTGGTCCCACCACTACCTCACCCCCCCCCCGGTGCAGTGAGGTTGTGCAACTCCGACACAACCCGGAGACACAACCCGGGAGCAGCCGAGGGCTCTTCCCGCCGACCCGTGTTTGAGCGCTGAGTGGTGGAAACCGCTAACTTGGCAACTAAGCCCGAGATAAAATTACTCGAGCCCGAAGTAATTATGTCGACGTATCCTGCGGTAACCCTATCTTCCTAACGAGGGCTTAAGCAGCCGGGAAAGGGGCCTGCGAAACGCTCCTTTGTGACGCCAGGCAAAAGAGGGTGGGTACCACTTTGTGGACGGAGTGCCCCGTCAATGAGGCCCTCCCCAATCCGGCCCCTGCGTCCCCCCTCTCTTCGCTCTGCGGTTTTGGGGCATTCGTCGTGCCCAGGAGCAGTTTGAAGCCGAGGGACGTCTTCTTGGCACGGGAACCCGGCTCGACCCACAACGAATTGCGTCGCGATGGCTGCCGTCATTGCCTTTCCCTGGTCAAGTGGCTGACGGCCGTTCTCCAACGATGTCCGTCTTGTTCCACGTCGCCCTTCCTGCCATTTGCCGGCCCGGTTGGCATTCCAGTGCCACTGGAAGAACCCCTTTGCAAAAGGCACCCAATGGGTTCTTGGCCAGGTTGGCCGTGCATCCGCATCTCCAGTTTGGCCCTTACTTGCCTCTGCTTCAGGCTGGGCACGAACCATGAGCATCAGCCCAGAAGAGGCTTTTAGAAGCGTTCGCCATCTCAGTTGGCGTTTCAAGCCTATCCGAGACTAAACTAAGACACCTGCTGATCAGGGCTTCTGGGAATTGAAGTCTAAGAACATCTGGAGAACCATGTTTGAGGAGCAATACAATAGACCAGGGGTTAGCAAACTTGCTCTCCACATGTTCTTGGACTTCAATTCCCAGAAACCCAAGTCAGTACACCAGCTGATCAGGACCTCTGGGAATTGAAGTCCAAGAACACCTGGAGAGCCATGTTTGAGGAACCCTGTTCTAAAGAAACCCAGGGTTCCTCAAACTTGATTTTCCAGGTGTTCTTGGACTTCAATCACAAGAAGCCCAAGTCAACACACCTGCTGATCAGGGCTTCTGGGAATTGAAGTCCAAGAACACCTGGAGTACCTCAAGGTTGGCCACCCTGGTGCAAAAGAGATCAGCTACACTTGAGCTCCAAAATCCTGGGTCCATGCGTTGTAACTCTCATTTTACAATATTTGGCCATAATCTTTTGGATGGCGTAGAAGAAACTTGCCATGGCAAATTGTTGCTCTTTAACAAAGTGCCTATTGTGTTCCTGAGTATGCTTCCAGCAAGACAGCCACCATACTGCCAATTTTCAGTTCCCAGAATCCTAAGTCAATTCCCCAAAGCACCTATCAGCCAAAGTATGTTCTGACCTGCCCCAGCAGACGCGGTCACTGTGCAGCTGTGATACACAGAGAGTCTATTCAAGGAGAGTCCAAAGGGCAAAGTCCAAAGAGCAAGCCGAGGTGTGGTTACCGGTGGATCAAGCAAGCATCTAGTCCGAAGGATGTACGGGACATTGTCAGGGTTGGCAGAGAAGTCAGGCTCTAGGCAGGCAATCTGAAGTCAAGCAGGGTGTTTGTCTTTGCACTTAAGAATTGTACCAACGCTGGAATGCTACAACAAGCTCGCTTATAAACCTCCCAGCTAATCACTATCAGCTGGGAGCCTTCTCTGGTACTTAGTTCTAGCTTGCTTGAGTCGCAGGTGTAGCTCCTTTCTGGCTCTTTCCCTGAATGAGGGCTGATCACTGGAATTGAAGTCAAAGAACCAAAGGTTGGGAAACACCACTCTGTGAATCCAGACGAATGGGTTTACAGCGCATAGATCTTGGCATTTGGAGACAGGAAAGCCGGAGGCGCACGGTACGAGAGCAAGCCAACACGTACAAATTAGGTAAAGCCTCTTACTAATTAGCTAAAGCCGCTTCCCTTTCTGTGCAGTCTAGGGCAACGGAATCAGGTTCCTATTCCGCCCCATAGTGCTTAGTAGGTGGTTCACAAGTGAATTCGGATTTTGCCCCAAACATGCTGGGTAATCCTTTGACCAACTTTGGTGGAAGGCTGAGTCAACCTTGAGCCCTGGTTAGGATCAAACTCACAACCTTTGGGTTGCAGTACAGCAGTTTAACCGCTGCGCCACCAGAAAAGCACGCCGTGCTGATAATGCGCAACTCGGGGCTGGTGAGGTATGTTTTGGATCTTGGTGCCTAAACTGATTCTGAGTGCGAATCCTTTACGGTGGAGAACCCAAGTTGACTCTGAACTTCGACGTGGAGGAATCTGGGGTTTGCTCTGAGCGATTTCCTTAGCCAGGATCTTTTTCTGTCGCTGACTTTATAAGATGTTTCCGTTCAAAACCTTACCGGTTGGGTGGCTTTAATTCCATAAGCTGGACTCATCCAAACTGGGGAAGAATTTGGAGGCTTACGTGGAGTTGCCTACTGAGCATGATGGTGAAAGGCTACGTTATGGGATTATAAATTATAGTAAGACTCAGAAATCTCTCAGTGTCCCTTGTGAGTCAGCGACCATAGAAATGGAGTGGGAGCGCATTCCGGGTCTGATTTGGGTCTAGGGTTGCTTGTTTTCACTGTGTTTCTGGCTGTTTTGGCCGCATTTTTGGTGCTTCCAGTGGCGGCGGCAGGGGTTCCTCACCGTGGGCCAGATTTGGCCCACAGGCCGTAGCTTGGCCACCCCTGAGTTGAGAAGTGTTTCTTAATATTAAACCAGTAACTTGAGCCCATGATTAGCTGTCCCGCACTCTGGGGGGTGTTAGAGATAAGATCGGAAGCCTCCTCCGTCCCTTCGGGGCTATCCTTCCAGTCTTTGGAAAGTGCTCTCCTAGCCCAAGGCTGAACACACCCAGATCCTTCACTCCTTCCTCATATTTGCAAGCCAGAGTCATGGTTGTGTCCAGAGACCCATCGCAAAACAAAACAACCTTCTTTGCGATGTTTTCAGCACTTTGGAAGATTTCCCTCACAAGATCCAGTCTCTGCAGTTTGTTCTTGGCTGGCGAGAAACTGACACTTTTATTCCCCCCCCCCCCACACAGAAACCTGATTTTCAAAAAACCCGAATTCTCTGCCACACCTTGTCTTTTTGTAAAACATTTTACACCTCCTGCTGTACCACCGGTGGCCGAAGTGGGTTAAGACGCTGAACTCAACGGCCGGAGGGCAGGAGTTCGATTCCCGAGTACTGCACGACGGATTGAGCGCCCGTCTCTGTCCCAGCTCCTGCCAAGCTAGCAGTTCGAAAGCAAGAAATTTCAAGTAGATCAATAGGGACCACTTTGGCGGGAAAGGTAATAGCATTCCGTGTACTCCGGTGTTGAGGCCGTTGTCAAGCCACCGCAGTCCCTGGGTTGTGTGTGAGTCCTTGTGAATCCACACGAATGGGTTTACTGCACGTAATGCACAGTAAACCCATTTGTGTGGATTCACAGAGACTTGGGCTTCTGAGAACTGGAGTCCAAGAACATGGGCTGCAAACCCATTCGTGTGGATTCACAGGGACTTGGGCTTCTGGGAAATTATGTCCAAAACAAGGCAGTAAACCCACTCATGTGGATTCACAGAGAGTTCTGGGACGAAATGGCAACCCCAGAATCTGGGTAGGAGCCAGCCAGGTGGCACGTATGGTTGCCGGAAGCACCAGAGGTGAGCATGGGAGAGGGTCGTACTGAATGTGACACGAGATTGCAATTTGCGGTGCGCGGAGTGTGTCTGTGCAGGCCGGGAGTTTGCGCGGCCTGTCCTTAAAAGCACCCCGATCTCGGCAGTGAACGAACCAGCTCCGCAAGTCTGTCTCGGAAGGCCTTTTTCTCACGTCGGCGGAGATTCGGGGAATGTGACGGAGAAGGGCTGGGGCCACGCATGGGGAGTTTATGTCTGTCGGCTGTTCGTGTCGCGATCCGTCTTGCACGTTGTTGCCGAGAGAAAAGGGAGCCAGGATGAAATGAACCCTTTCTCTGTCCAAGAATCGTGTGTGCTCCACTTTGACTTCCCTGCGGTGCAGACGCCTTAAGCAACAGCAGGCACCCGGGGTGTGTCAGGTGTGGTGCATGCCGGAGGCCGCCGTGACAGCCCGGACGCGGGAAGCCATGAGGGACTCCCAGTGGACGGCCATTGGTGGGGAGCATGGATCTCATGCTCCCGGGTGCATCAACGTCTTTGCAAAAGTGGGCAAAACTTTCCTCAATCAAGCAAATCTTTATTACAGTCCAAGACTAGCATAGCACCACAAAGGGACCAGAGATTAAAATGGGGGAACTTAAAATATTTATTTATTTATTTATTTATTTATTTATAATTCAAACTTGTATAGCCGCCCCAATCGACAGGGCGACTCCAGGCGGCTCACAAAATTATAAACTCTAAAACTTTAAAAGATAACAGAGATTATAAAGCTTAAAACCATTTAAAAACCCATTGCTAAAAATGCCCAGTGATTAAAATGAGATAAAACTAAAGCAGCCGTCATTGTAAAATATATCAAGAGACATTGATTGATTTAATTTGATTTGATTGCAAAACTTTTCTCTCCCTTAAACCCCAGCCCTATAAAGTGGACGATCGGATTTGAACCCATCTGACACCGGGACCCTCGTTTTCCTTTCTTATTGTTCACTCCTGTCAAGATCTTCACAGTTTGCCAGGACTGGGGTGGCTAAAGTGGTTAAGACGCTCAGCTTGGTTACTGGAAGGTGGGCGGGTCAGCAGTTCGAGATCCAAATAAATATCTAAATCTAAATAAAAAAAATAAAAATCCAAGTGCTGTGGGACGGAGTGAGCTCCCGTCTCTGTCCCAGCTCCTGCCAACCTAGATGTTCTAAAGCCAGTAAATTGCAAGTAGATAAATAGGAACCACTTCGGTGGGAAGGTAAACAATGTTCAGTGCACTCCGGTGTCTTGTCATGCCTGCTACATGACCACAGAAATTCCTGCAGATGCAGACAGCACTGGCTCTTTGGCTGTAAATGGAGATGAGCATTGAACCCTACAGTTGGATACAACTGGGTTTTGAACAAGAGCGACCTTTACCTATATCAGTCATGGCGAACCTTGGCACTCCAGCTGTTCTTGGACTTCAATGCCCAGAAGCCCAAGTCTCTGTGAATCCACACGAATGGGTTTACTGGTACTCCAGCTGTTCTTGGAGTTCAAATCCCAGAAGCCCAAGTCTCTGTGAATCCACACAAACGGGTTTACTGTGCAGTAAACCCATTTGTGTGGATTCACAGGGACTTGGGCTTCTGGGCATTGAACTCCAAGAACAGCTGGAGTGCAAAGGTTCACCATCACTGGTATATATGTTTCTCTTGAGAAAATGGAGGTTTGGTTTCCATCATGGTGGGGTCCGTTACCTTCAAGAGCCCTTGAAGATATATAGGATTGGAAGGTTTGAGGACCATGGGGTTTGCAGGTTGGATGAAACCATTCCTTTTCAAGGAGACCTTTTGCTTGCGCCCCATTGAACATCTTGCTTGAGTGCCCTTGGACGTTGGTGTTCACCGTTTCACTTTGATAACTGTGTGTTGATCTTTTTGATACAATGGCCGGTCGGTCGTAAGAGCACGATTGCTGGAATGATTAACAGCAGCGCCAGGAGGACTGGGGTTGGTTTCACTTCTGGAGAACAGAACCGAAGCGCATAATGTGGAATTCCTCTTTCTGAAATCCTTTTGTGTTCTGCAATTCTAAAAATAGGAAAGCAAGGGGAAATTGCCTGCCCTTCTGCTGACCAAGTAAACATGGGAAGAGGAATGAGGTGTACGGGTGTCGGTTCACGTGGCCCGGAAATGGCACATGGTATTTGCTGAAGAGGCCTGTTCTAGTGTTTGGGTCTTCTTTCGTGTTTCAATCACACCCTGGGCCACCAAATTAAGCCACTTTCTTGGCTTTGTCATTGGGCAAACCCAAGTCCTTATTGGTGCATGTTTATGGCAGTCATCGGCAGACCAGTAAATGAGCTGGATTTTGTCTCTCTACACATTCACACAGTGTGTGTTGTTATCTGCCATCAGCCCCCACTTGAGCATGTTGGTCTTGCATTGAGGGACTCCAACCCTCGGCTTATTCAGGGTCCTCCAAGTGATGTAGGGGAGGTTGAGATGTTCAGCCAGATTTTCCTTTAATGTCGTTCCTTGTCCAGTGAGCTCCTTCCTTCATCTTCCAATTTGGTTTTGCTCTTGCCTACACCCAAGAATGTTTGTTCTTGCCCTAAAGCTTTTCCTGGATCTGAGTTAGTAGACTTGATGCTCATCTCCATTCAGAGGCTATCAAGTGTCCTTCTCTTGCTTAGTTCTCTCGGCATCCACTGCTACTTCTCTCCTGATCTTAGGTGGAGCAATACCAATGAGTATGTCTATTTTCTCAACTGGGGAAGTTGAGTCCCTCATCCATCTCCTCATTTAATGCTGTTCCTTGTCCAGTGAGCTTCTTCCTCCATCTTCCAATTTGCTTTTGCTCTTGGGTTACCCTCAAGAGTGCTTGTTCTTGTCATGCCTACCTGTCAGGTGAAACACCTTGATCATGTCATGAAGCTCCTCCTAGATCTGACTTGCTGGACTTTGAGGCTCATCTCCATTCAGAGGGTGTCTCTGAGCGACACAGGAACCCAAATCTGTCCTCATAATTCGGAAAGATCATTCGCACTCGTCGATTAGCCTTAACTTATTTTCTTCCGTAATGAATTTTAAGCAGTTAATAGATTCGTTCACGAAAGAGCTACTTTGGCGGCCCAGTTGCCCCTCAAGGAGGACGTTGATCGGTTTCCACAGTTATTCTCGTCCTTTAAGCTTCTTAGCCACCCCAGAGAGTTCCGGGTGAGCGGATAATTGAGATATTTTTAAGCCTCTCTGCTTCCCTTAGGCTTCTTTTGGACAGGGGGGAAAATATAGCCACAGGTACTTGGCTTAAGTGATTTGGCGATTTATTTCCCCCGAGCATTCAGGAAGCAGCTTCTCATTTAGCTTCCGTTTCTGCTTGCCTTGAGTTTCCAGCAGCGGTAGACGAGATGCAAGGCCACCGTCATCTCTGCCACGAGAAGGACTAGAAACTTGTTTCAAAGGAATGGGGGTGTCCAGGGAGTGGAATGGTCTTCCCAGGGCCGACGCGGGTCCCTTTTGTGTGTATGGATAAGACGATTTGTCAAGAATCCTTAAATGTCCCTCAGTGGTATCATGGGGCCTGATCCTGTGGTGCAGGGATTCTCAACCTGCGGCCCACAGGCTCCTCTCAGGGGATGCCCAAATGAGGCTCCTTTCATGTCCCCAAGATCTTTCCCCCCACCAAAGTGCTCCCCATTTATCTACTTGCAATTTCTTGCTAGATTGGCAGGAGCTGGGGCAGAGACAGGAGCTCACTCCATCATGCAGCATTCAGGTCTCGAACAGCTGACCTGCCGACCTTTGAGTCATCAAGTTCAGTGTCTTAAGCTTCCTATAATAAGACCAGGGCAGGCAGATGTCCGGACAAAGGATCCTGGAACGACCCAGGAACCCAAAGCAGAACCAGGAAACGGTCAGTCCCGTTGAGACCCAATGAAGTCCCATTTCTCCTGTTTTTCACATCTGGAGAACACAAAATCCAGGTTGGCGACCTCTTCCTTCCTTGACTTCCTCCTCTTCCCATCTCCTTGCTTAGAAGAGTTGTCTTTCTGCCTCCCCTCACCTGGACCTGCCGTGCGGGGACCTTCCTGTCCTATATTTACCTCCCTTGACCTTTTCAACCTTCACAGCCTATTAGGGAATAGGCTCCCTTTCGGACCTGACCTTGGTCTCCTGTCCCCTGCGATCTGGCACACGGAAGACCCCCCACCCCCCAGTCCTGGAAGAGCCAGAGACACCTCCGAGTCCCGCTTCCTCCTGGAGGCCGGCCGAGATGGGACATCCCCGCCACCCCCAACCGACCCCTCGGGGCAGAGTCCCTTCTCCAGCTTGGGTTAAAGGCTAATTAAGCCAGGCTAGTCTTCTTTTTGCTAGACTCCATGACCTCTTGGCCTCCCAGAGTTCTGGTTTCCAGCTGAGGCTCTGCTGATAAATTGCCTCTGTAGTTTTGTGGTTTTGCTGTGGGCGTGGGAGCAAAATGATCCCGGAGTCTGGAATTGCCTTGGAAGAAAGGAGAGAGAGGTGGTGGTGAGCTTCTTCTTTTTCTTCTCCTCCTCCTCCTCCTTTCATGTCCCAATCAAACCCGGGACTACTAAAATGAAGCCACTTTCTTGGCTTGGTCATTGGCCAATCCCAAATCTTGCATGTTTCTGGTTGCAATCGTCATACCAGTAAATGAGACAGATTTCGTGTCTCTCCACATTCACACCACATCATGTTGTCCTCCAACAGCCCCTACTTGAGCCTGTTGGTCTTCCATTGAGGGATTCCAACCTTCAGCCTATTTAAGGTCCTCCAAGTGACGTCGGGAGGTTGAGTCCCTCAACCATTTCCTCCTCCTTTAATGTCCTTCCTTGTCCAGTGAGGTCCTTCCTCCATCTTCTCATTTGGTTTTTCTCTTGTGTACCCTCAAGAATGTTTGTTCTTGCCCGGAAGCTCTTCCTGGATCTGAGCCCTGGCAGACTTGAGGCTCATCTCCGTTCAGAGGCTATCAAGTGTCCTTCTCTTGCTTATTTCTCTTGGCGTCCGCTGCTTCTTCTCTCCTGACCTCAGGTGGAGCGATACCAACAAGAGGGTCTATTTTCTCAACTGGTGTAGGTTTGATGCAAGGAATCTCAACCTATCACCCACAGCACCATTCCATGTCCCCCCCCCACTGCCTCCACCACACCAGGAAGTGCCATGGCGTGGAGGAAGGGCAAAATGGCCGTCTGGCCCCCGAAGCTGTCTGAGGGAGCGTGACCTGCCCCCCCCCGGGCCTTAAAAAGGTTAAGAACTCTTAGCTTGATGCATCCTGTCACTCTGCGCACGGCTTCATTCACAGGCGGCCTTTATTCATGGCCAACTCATGGTGCTGTCTTGTATCCAGTGGTGGGATTCAACAGGTTCTCCCCGGTAGCAGAAATTCCAGCTGGCCCTTCCCATCCACGTTTTGAAATAAAGTACCGTATGTACTTGAGTATCAGCCGAGTTTTTTAGCCTCAAAAACGAGCCCCCAAAAGGGGACATGGCTTATACTCAGGTCAGTGACCACGAGGGTCCCAAGACCGCATCATATTGAGACACACCAACAATTTAATTAATTTTACAATTTTTTCATGTATTTGGATTATAGAAACTCACTAGCAGCTGCTGCCTTTCCCACCCTCGGCTTATATTCGGGTCAATCTATTTTCCTGGGGTTTCAGGTCAAAATTAGGTACCTCTGCTTATATTTGGGTTGGCTTATATTAGAGTATATACAGGTAGTCCTAGTTTGGGTGCAATACAGGGCTTCCCCCCTGGCCACGCACACCATGCCATGCCCACAGAGTAGGTAGAAAAAAAAATTGAGTCCCACCACTGCTTGTATCGTCCAGTGGCGCCGATTGTCCCTTGCGCAAGCTACGGGGTGGCTTTTTGGCCCGAGAGAGCCGGGAAGTTGGCTCCGCTTCAGGAATGCCACGCTATCTCGAAACCATTTCCAGCTTCCTCAGAGCTCTGCTCCTCTCTTCCTCCGACCCACATCTGGAACATGTTACCACCCTTTGTTGTCGGCTGTTTGGGTGAAGACGTCTGGAGCACAAGGGAGAGCGTTCCCTCCTTCATCAGGCGATAGCGGAGATAAATAAGTTTCTCTCTGTGTGTGATGAGAAACCTGGGGAACATAATAGTGAAAAGTAGAGACATCACATTGCAAACAAAAATTCGGATAGTCAAAGCAATGGTATTCCCGGTGGTAATGTATGGTTGTGAAAGCTGGACCATAAGGAAAGCTGAGCGCAGAAGAATAGATGCCTTTGAGATGTGGTGTTGGAGGAGAGTTTTGAGAATCCCCTGGACAGCGAGAGGAACAAATAGGTCAATGTTAGAAGAAATCAACCCTGACTGCTCCTTAGAAGGTCAAATAGTAAAGATGAAGCTAAAGTACTTTGGATACCAAATGAGAAGAGAAGATTAACTTGAGAAAGTCTTGATGCTGGGAAAGGTGGAGGGCAAAAGAAGGAGAGGGCGGCCCAAAATGAGATGGCTGGATGGTATTGTGGATGCAGTGGGCACAGAGCTGAGCGAGTTGAGGAGGAGGGTGGAGGACAAGGGAAGCGCCTGGCGGACAGTGGGGTCCATAGGGTCATCGCAAAGGGTCGGAATCGACTGCCCACCTGAACAACCACAAGTGGTATGCACACTTGTGGAGAGAAAGGAGTGGCTCGCTCCCTCCTTAAGCAATTAATGGCATTTCTACGCGGGGGCCCCCCCCCCAATTAGCTCTTCATTGCTTCTAGGATGACTCAGGAAGGAGGAAGAGAGTGTTGTGTTGTTTTTTAAACCCAGCACAAGAAACAAAACCCCTGCAAAGTCCACCAGACTTACCGTATATACTCGAGTATAAGCAGACCCCAATATCAGCCGAGGCACCTAATTTTATTATTATTATTATTTATTATTTATTGAATTTATTACCCCGCCCCACTCGGGAGAACCCGACTCTGGGCGGCTTACATCATCATAAAACAGAGGTAAAAGATAAAAACATATAAAATCATGAAGTTTAAAAGATTATCTAAAATTATTTGAAGTAAAAACAGTGCAAACTACACGCCAGTATCCCCCTGGTCCAGATCCAAAGTGGCACTCCCTAAGTAAGCCACTTAGTATGGGAACCCGTGTTCCCTGGTCCCCAAATATGTCCTGCCAGCCAGGTTTTCAAGCCCTTCCGGAAGGGCAAGAGCTCTGTCTGCAGGCGCAGTTCGATGGGCAGGAGGTTCCAGAGGGTTGGGGCGGACACGGAGAAGGCCCTCCTCCTAGTGCTAGAGAGGTGTGCCTCTCTAGCTGATGGAACAACGAGGGAGCCTCTCCGATCCGCCCTGGTGGGCCGGACAGATGTTCTTGGGGTGACGCGGTCTCTTAGGTATCCTGGCCCACTACCATATAGGGCTTTAAAGGTAATAACCAGCACCTTGAATTGCACCCGGAGACATACTGGCAACCAGTGCAGCTCCCGGAGTAGCGGCGAAGCACGAGCATAACGCCCACACCCCGCCACTACCCGGGCCGCCGCATTTTGCACCAGCTGGAGTCTCCGGATGGTCATCAGGGGCAGCCCCATGTAGAGCGCATTACAGTAATCAAGTCTGGAGGTGACCAAGGCATGTGTGACCATAAGCAAGGAGTCCTGGTCCAGGAGGGGGCGTAACTGGCGTATTACACGAAGTTGTGCAAAAGCCCTCCTGGCCACGCCTGCCACCTGCTCTTCGAACAGTAGCCGTGAGTCCAGGAGGACCCCCAGATTACGCACCGGGTCTGTTTGGGGCAGAACTGCCCCATCCAGCACCAAAGATGGCAACTCCTGTGTTAACACAGGCCCCCGTACCCACAGCCACTCAGTCTTGCCAGGATTCAGCTGTAGCCCGTTGTCCCCCATCCAGATCCAAACAGCCTTCAGGCACCTGGAAAGGACTTCCACCGCACCACTTGGGTCCCCACGGGCAGAGATGTACAACTGGGTATCATCTGCATATTGATGATACTTAACCCCATGGGAACGGATGATCTTGCCCAGCGGCTTCATATAGATGTTGAATAAGATGTTGAATTTTGACCTGAAAACCCAGGAAAATAGATTTACCCGAATATAAGCCGAGGGTGGCAAAGGCAGCAGCTGCTTCGTGAGTTTCAATAATCAAAATACATGAAAATATGGTAAAATTAATTAAATTGTTAACGCATCTCAATCCAACATGGTCTTGGGACCCTGTGGTCATTGACCCAAGTATAAGCCGAATCTTCTTTTTTGGGCTCATTTTTGTGGCTAAAAAACTTGGCTTATATTCGAGTATATACGGTAAAATGTCCATTCAGCAGCAGCCCTTAAAGCAGGGATTCTCAACCTGTGGCCTGTGGGCCAAATGTGGCGCATGGCACCATTTCTTGTGGGCCCCCATTCCCTCCACCACACCAGGAAGTGCCATGGGGTGGAGGAAGGGCAAAATGGCCATCCGGCCCCTGAAGCTGCCTGAGGAAGCGTGACCCAATGGCCCCCAGGCTTAAAAAGGTTGAGAACTAGCTTATAGAAACCCCCTGTTTATTGACTTGCGATTTCTTGCTTTCGAACTGCTAGGCTGGCAAATCGATAAACAGGGGCCACTTGGGTGGGGAAGGTAACGGCGTTGCACGCACTCTGGTTGTCTAGTCATGCCTGCCCACGTGGCCACGGGGATGTTTGCAGTTGAGACAGAGCTCTGTGGCTGTAAACGGAGAGTCAGATACGACTGGCTTTCGAGCAAATGAAACCTCCCCCCCTCTGTTTGATCACACGTGGCGTGGATAATTTTAATTGCACGCTACACTGCCTTCATGTTTCCTTGAATGTATTATTCAGCCGTTTTCTTTAATGAGCTTATTAAAAAGGTGGGAGGTAAATCATGTATGAAGGATCCCTCGGCCAATTTGACGCTGCCTTTGCACAATATTGTTTGATCTTGGAAATGTAAAGGGCTTTCTTGGAAGGGGTGTGTGTGTGTGTGTGACTATGTCCACGCTGTCTTCCCTTGTTAACTGGAAGGCCATCAAGTCGGCAGTCCGAGACCCGGGTACTGCATGACGGAATGAATGCCCGTCACTGTCCCAGCTCCTGCCAACCTGATGACCTTTTCTAATTCCTTCATTCCTGCCCTTCCAAGTCTCAATCTTCTTCTGATTGCTGATTAAACCAAGGTATGCAACAGGGGTCAGCAAACATCTAAGGTCGGGGGCCGGGTCATGCTCCCTCAGATAGTGGAGGGGGCCGGACTGGTGGCACCCTGCCATAAACACTGACATAAGCGTGTCCACAGCTGTCGTAAATGCATCCACATCCATTTTGGTGGTGGCGGTGGTTGAGTGCGGCCAGGGGCCAGATTATGTGGCACCATGGGCCAGATTTAGCCTGCAGGTTGCCGACCCCTGGTATACAATGTTTTTCACCATCTCAGTTTCTTCCTTGTCAACTTTGAAGCGATAACCCTTGTTTTCTCAATGTTGAGTTGCAGTCCTGCTTTGACACTTTCTCCTTCCACTTTGACTTAAAAGTGGTTTCAAAGCATTGATGTGCTCTGCCAGGAAGGTGGTGTCAACTGCGTATCTTAAATCACTGACGTTTTCTCCACCGATTTCCGTGCCTCTGTCACCTGAAAACTCCCTTTTAAAAAAAACCCCCATCAGTTCATAAGTTTCTTTAAACATAAATGAAACAGCCAAAGAGGTTTTGGAGGAAGAAGAGATATTTGCCAACAAGAGTATTCATAACATAAAGCTGCAAAACAAACACCCGGCATTGAACATTTGCTAATGAGTTTATTAACTCTTGTGTTATTGCGTGAAGACATCCTTTGTTCTGCGAGACAAGTTGTGAAAGAGAATTTTACAGGAAAGTTTCTGAAGGGGTAAAATATAACAAAATATAATATACAACATATATAGCAGCATATAACTGTGTATCAAATTTGATAATGTTACATTTGATCATGTTTGTGTAAGGTAAAGGTGAAGGTTTGCTTTGCTCAAAAGTCAGTCGTATCCAACTCTAGGGTTCAGTGCTTATCTCCGTTTCAAAGCAGACATTTCCATGGTCATGTGGCAGGCATGACTAGACACTGGAGCACATGGAATGCTCTTTACCTTCCCACCCAAGTGGCCCCCATTTATCTGCTGGAAATTTCTTGTGTTCGCACTGCTAGGTTGGCAGGAGTTGGGACAGAGACAGGAGCTCACTCCGTCCTGCAGTATTCGGGTCTCAAACTGCTGACCTGCCGCCTTCCAGTCAGCGTCTTAGCCGCTTGAGCCACTGCAGTAAAATATAACAAAATGTAATATACAACATATATAGCAGCATATAACAATCTGTGTATCAAATTTGATAGTGTTGAATTTGATAATGTTTGTGCAACTAGTTCTTCATAAAATGATTAAACAAGCCTCATTAACTGCGTGCTTATTTTATCAAGGGGAAAAGTGGAATAAACTTATTTTAGCTATTTTGGGGTCACACTTCCGTCACCTGCATTTAATCTACTGGATCAGATGTCGAGTTCTGTGTACAAATTGAGCAGTGAAGGAGACAAAATACCTCCCTTGTCTGGCACGTTTGTCAAAGGGAGGCCGTTCCGTCTCTCCGTATTCCATCCATCATCATTTACAGCCTCTGCTGCAACAACTGAAATGGTGCTTATTAATAAAACGGCATTAACTGCCCCATTTCTAAAGGGTCAACTCGGGGGTCCTCAACCTTTTAAAGCTGGGGGCCGGCTCACACCTCCTCAGACTGTTGAGGGGCCGGACTACCCTGAGTCTACAACATTTGCCTTGCTATGGAGTGCCATTAGAGACACGGCAAGCCAAGTGGAGGGGACAAGGATTGAGGCGGCAGTGGCTGGAGTCACGGCATGGGCTGGGTGATTTGGAGCCATGGAAGCCAGATCCAGCCCACGGGCCGTAGGTTGAGGATCCCTGGATTAACCAGTCTCCCTCTCCTTTTGATTTCCTGCCTCAAGGCTCTGGCGTGGATTACAACGAAGCCAGAGTTGGCTTCCCGCTGCTTTTCCAAATAGCTTTCCCCGGCTCCTGTCATGTGACGTGACTCATCTGGTCTTGGGTTTCAGCTTGGCAGGTTGACCCCCTCCTCCCTCTTAATTGACACCCCCCCCCCGCTCCTTCTTTCCACCCCGGAACAGTGATTAGTGTGCGAGATAACGCACTATTATTTTTGAAGTGTTGGAAGATTAGCGCTCTTGAGGACCCATTGAATGGTGTTATCAAGGTGAGACTTGATTCCGGCGTCGCAAAGGTGCGTTTTGTCCAGTGGACCAGAAGTCATTTCTGGTTGTAAAGAAATGATTAATCTTTGGATAAATGTGGAAATCGGAGTCGACAAGGCAGGTTAATGGGCTGGACTGAATAGTCTTGAATGTTGGATTGGAAGACTTTGGAGCATTCTAACAAGGCGAAAGGTTTCTCACACCTGTGGCGGTCGTAGAAGCCGGTCGCATCCTGGCCCCTTTGGGCTGCAAAGAATGTCCCAGATGCTGCCTGTCTTCCCAGGAAACTCTGGGTGAGAAATGAGCTAATGCCAGGGGTTCTCAACCTTACCGCACCATAAGCCAGACAACTTCCCCTGAGATCGTGCCACGGGTCAGACACGTGGTTTTTCCCTACTGCAAAAACAGTAGCGGACACATCTGCATATGCACATGTGTGTTTGTGCATGCATGGTGGTGTTTATGGTGCGTTTGTGCATGCATGGTGGTGTTTACGGATGTTGTAAACGCATCCACTTCTGCTTACGGGGTCACTACCATGGACTGGATGGAGTGACATCGGGGGCGGGGCTATCCCATGGGTTGTGAACCCCTGTCCTAGAGCCACGAGGGCCAACCGTGGCACTCACTCCAGGTGTTCTTGGACTTCAATTCCCAGAAGCCCAAGTTGGCACTCTTGCTGATCGGGGGCTTCTGGGAATTGAAGTCCAAGAACAGCCGTGCTCAAGGCAGGAATCCAAAGCAAACCTGTCAGATGGCCATGGGTTCCGCTGTTGTACTGCTCTTACACTTAGGAAGCTTTTCCTAATATACAGGTATTACTGTATTCAGCCTGTATCTAGCTTCCTCTAACCCATTGATGGCCAACCTTGGCACTCCAGGTGTTCTCCAACACCACAGCTCAAAGGCATCTATTCTTCTGCGCTCAGCCTTCCTTAAGGTCCAGTTCTCACAGCCATACATGACTAATGGGAAGACCATTGCGTTGACTGTTGTTGGCAAGGATGATGTCTCTACTTTTTATTCTGCTGCTTAGTTTTTGTCACAACTTGCCTCCCGATCTGTGGTTGGTCCCCGTGCCGTAGTTCCTACTGAAGGTCCTAAGCCAGGGGTTTCCAACCTAAGGCCTGTGGGCCAGGCCTGGCCCACGGGGCCATTTTATGTGGCCCACCCCTCCCAAGGGCATTTGAGAAACAAAATGGCTGTCTGCTTTGAAGCTGTTAGGAAAAAATGGCCACCCCCATTGTGCAGGTGGGGGGAAATGGCCGTCCGGCCCACGAAGCTGACTGAGAGAGCGTGATGCGGGGCTTCAGCTTGGAAATTGAACTAATAAAAATTGAACTAATAAATAATAAACTAATAAACAAACAGACAGACAGACAAACCAACCCTTGGCTTAAGAGAAGGCCATCACTCATTCCTGAAGCTGGGAGATCCTCTCCACAATTATGGGGTCACCCAAACAAGACGTTGGCGTTTTTGGGGGTCCGCGTATTCTTCGCCCTCCTGCAAAGCGAAGGGCAAATAATAATGATAAAATATGAAGAGTGCAAACTTTTAAATGTCCCTTTGGGAGAGAATCAAGGGAGGAAACTCAAAAAAGAAGTTGAAGGGGGGGGGGGCAGAGGCGCATATCAAGGGCCTTATTTTTAGTTCCAGGATGTGGGAAGGGAGGGGGGGGCTGGAAGGAGAAATGGTTTCTGACCCACAGAGATGACGAATGCAACCCTTTATTAATGGCTTGCGGTTTTGATGGTTTTGGGATTCCGATAAGTGCTGAAAACCTCTTTCTCTCCCTCTTTGTGTGTGAAAGTGTGCATGCAGGGATGCCTGTTTGCTGTTTCCCCTCTGACTCTGGCAGACCAAAAGAACAGATTTGGATGCATAAACAGGACTGGTTTCTTTTGCTTTTGTTATAACCATGGCTATATCCCAGTGATGGCCAACGTTGGCGCTCCAGGTGTTCTTGGACTTCAATTCCCAGAAGCCCTCATCAGCAGGAGTGTTGACTTGGGCTTCTGGGAATTGAAGTCCAAGAACACCTGGAATGCCAAAGTTCGCCATTGCTGCTATATACTGTACATATGTTCTTTATTTGCAACTTTAAATGCACTGGCTCAAGTGACTTAAGACACTGACTGGAAGGCGAGAGGTCAGCAGTTCAGTTCCTGAGTACTACAGGACGGAATGAGCTCCCGTCTCTGTCCCAGCTCCTGGCAACCGAGCAGTTCGAAAGCAAGATGTTACAAGTTGATCAATAGGGACCATTTTGGTGGGGAAGTAAACAGTGTTCCATGCACTCTGGTGTCTAGTCATGCCTGCCACATGACTTGGAAATGTCTGCAGAAGCAGACAGGGTTGGCTCTTCAGCTTTGAAACAGAGATGAGCACTGGACCCTAGAGTCGGATACGACTGGCTTTCGAGCAAGGGAAACCTTTAACTTTAACTTTACTATGAAAGTGTTGCAACTTTACGTTGCAACAGGGCATCTGTTTGCTGTTTTCCGAACTCTGGCAAACCAAAAGAGCAGATTTGGATGGATAAATGGGACTTTTCCCTTTTGCTTTTGTTATAAAAATGACTATACAAGTGGACGCTTGCTTAACAAATGTAATGCGTCATTCCGGGACCTTTTGTACTATGAAAAATTTGTGAAGCAAATTCCCCATAGGAATGCATTGAATGCAATTCCCTATAGGAAGGCATGGAAAACCAAACTTAGTTACCCGAAACACAGTTTCTCATAGGAATGCATTGAAAACCAATTAATCTATTCCGAGGGGTTTTTTTTTGGGGGGGGGGGTTTGTTAACCGAGACGCTAGTTTCTATGGATTTCCTTTTGTTAGGCCAATTTTGTGTTAAGCGAGCCGCTTGTTAACATATTTTTATTTGCAACTTTAAATGCACTGTTGCGAAAGTAGATTGGGATGGATAAACAGGAACTTTTTCCCTTTTGCTTTTGTTATAAAAATGATTATAGACATGTGTTTTTATTTGCAATTATTTAAATCCACTCTTAGGAAAGAACTGTATAACTTCCCATTGCAACAGGATGGCCGTTTGCTGTTTCCCTAACTTTGGCAAACCAAACGAGCAGATGGGGATGGATAAACAGGACTTTTTCTTTTGTTATAAAAATGATTATATACCTTATTTACTTGAGTATAAGTCGACCTGAATATAAGCCGAGGTACCTAGTTTTGACCTGAAAACCCAGGAAAATAGATTGACCCGAGTATAAGCCGAGGGTGGGAAATGCACCAGCTGCTATAGTGAGTTTCTATAATCAAAATACATGAAGATATTGTAAAATTAATTAAATTGTTGGGTTGTCCCAATCCGGCCCGGTTCCTGGATCCTCCTGGTCATTGACCTGAGTATAAGCCATTTCTCCTTTTGAGGGCTCATTTTTGGGACTAAAAAATCTAGGCTTATACTTGAGTATATACAGTGAATTTGTTTCTCTAGTGAGATAGTCTGTGAAAATTCCACATGTACACATAAGTTTTTTTTAAAAGGATGCAATTAATGTTCTTTGCAAAACTGGTTGTTAAAGTCTGTGTTTAAGACAAGGAAATATCCCTCCCTCCCCCATCACATCATTTATGCATCTCTGGATCTGAAGGGCTCTTTTTTTAATGTTTAGCTCTGAGAATTGTATGCATTTGGAACTCAAAAGTAAGAAATAAAACAGCAGCAGACGGCGCTGGAGAAATTTGGCTGAAACATCAGAGATGAAGCCGTTCCAGCAATCCAGCACATATGAGCACCAGACAACTGGACAGGCGCCTGTAGACGTAGACAGCACCAGATGTCTAATGTAGAAATCCAACAGGTTGCATAGCGGGAAGTAGGAGACAGAGAAGCTGCCTTCCTTTTGCCAAAACAAGACCAGATGCAGAGTGTGGTATGGACCGTGAGCTGTTAGTATCAGAAATTACAGTGAAGCTAAAGAAGAACACTGGAAACAGGGTGGAAATGTAATGTAAATAATATTTTGGGTGAGCCAAAAGTTTACTCAAAGACCAGATTTGCAACCCTAAATGGAGCTGACGGCAAACCAGAAGAAATGTGGATTGCAAACAGAAAAGAAAGGATGCAGAAAAACTACCATATATACTCGAGTATAAGCCGAGTTTTTTAGCCCCAAAAATGAGCTCCGAAAAGGGCGATACGGCTTATATTCGTGTCAATGATCACGAGAGTCCCAAGACCACGCCAACAGTTTAATTAATTTTACCATATTTTCATGTATTTTGATTATTGAAACTGGCTAGCATTTCCTACCCTCGGCTTATACTCGGGTCAATCTATTTTCATGGGTTTCTAGGTCAAAATTAGGTCCCTCGGCTTATATTTGGGTCAGCTTATATTCAAGTACAGTATATATGGCATCATTGTAGAGTACTGCATGATGGAGTGAGTGCCTATCTCTGTCCCAGCTCCTCCCAACCCAGCAGTTCGAAATCAAGAAATCGCAAGTACCCGTATATACTCGACTATAAGTTGTCCCGAATATAAGTCGAGGTACCTAATTGGGACCTCTAAAACTAGGAAAATAGATTGACCCGAGTACAAGTCGGGGGTGGAAAATGAAGCAGCTGCCAGTGGGTTTCAATAATAAAATCTACCAAAAAAATGGTAAAATTAATTAATTTAGATATTTGTGTGGGTATGTTTTTGAGTTTTTATGGTAGTGTTAGTGATTTATTTTACTGTATGTTCGAATTTACACCACCATGGTTTTGGGTCCCTGGGGGTCGTTGACCCGAGTAAAAGTCGAGTCCCCTTTTTGGACCTTATTTTGGGGGCTAAAAATCTAGACTTATACTTGAGTGTATACGGTAGCTAAATAGGGACTCCTTCGGTGGGAAAGGTAATAGCATTCTATGCACTCTGGTGTCTACTCATGCCTGCCATATGTCCATGGGAAGGTCTGCAAACTCAGACAGTCCTGGCTCTTCGGCTTTGAAACAGCGATGAGCACTGAACCCTAGAGGCGGATAGGACTGGCTTTCGAGCAAGGGTGGCACCTTGACCTTTATTGCAGCCAGAACATTGTGAGTTCATTCCCGACGTAAACTGGACCCGCTAGCATTAACCCTTGGGGCCCCCGTTGGGGCACAGCCGTTGGTTCAGAGGCCGTTTACGACTTCTTCAACATGAATTCACTATCATGTCTTCCTCTTTCCCCACGAGCAATAAATCACCCGTTGTTTTTCTCCTACATAATCAAAAGCAGCAAACGAGGCTATTTTAACTTATCTTGTGGCCCTAACTCAATCCGGCCATTTCCGGTCATTGAAAACAAGCCTGTTCCAAAGGAAATGATCTAACAAACTCAATAACAAATTAACACACACACACACCATGTTGGATTTGTTAACATTTTAAGAGCAACAGGCCCCTATTTCTTCTCTGTTTTTTTAAAAAAACCTGACCCAATAATAATAATAATAATTTTGTGTTAGAAAGTATTCTGGGCCGAAAGGATTTTTGCAGGAGAAACTGATCAGGGCTTCTGGGAATTGAACTCCAAGAACCTCTGGAGAGCCAAGGTTCGCCGCCACTGGAGGTCCACTGGAGGTTGGGTACAGAAACTTGGCACTCCAGAGGTTCTTGGACTTCAATTCCCAGAAGCCCCTGATCAGCAGGAGTACTGGCTTGGGCTTCTGGGAATCGCAGTCCAAGAACACCTGGAGTGCCAAGTTTGGCCGTCCCTGCCCTAGGAGGCTTGGCTTTTCACACAACGGCCCGCTCCCTTCCAGGGCGATGGTGGGTGGGGGGTCTCCTAGACTCACCTTTCCAAACCCGGGGCTCTCCATCCACCCCACGTTGCACAAGGGATCCAGTGGGGAGTGCATGGCCTGCCACGTGGTGGCCCCTCTCCTTCCCAAGAAAAAGCACATCGGAGGACGGCAGGGGGGCTTTGGAGACCCGTTGGGTACAGACATTTTTGCAGCAGGGAAAGGGTTAACTGGGGGCTGCTGCAGAGTGTGTGTGTGTGTGTGTGTGTGTGTGTGTGTGTGTGTGAGAGAGAGAGAGAGAGAGAGAGAGAGAGAGAGAGAGAGAGAAACATCCTCCCCCCCCTTTCATCCTCCAAGGCTGAGCCCCATCCTCTGGAATGCCATTTAACTCCCAGGCCGTTGCCTTAAAGCCAGCCCCCCCCCTTTCATGTCCTGATTAACGAACTTTGCTCTTTCCCAATTAGGCTCCGAGCCAGATTGGCAAGGCAAGCCCAAAAATGGCTGCCATAACAAAACATCCTTCGTTTCCCCCGGGGAGGGTATTTTGTGTGTGTGTTGTTCACTGCCTGACCAGGACTGGAGAGATTCCCATGCCTGTGTGGGCTGCTAGAACGGAGGTGGGGTGGGAAGGGTAGGGGGCCAGATTTGGAGAGCAAACTCGAGAGGAAAGGGAAGGCACCCTTCCTGTCGAATTTTCTGGCCCGCCCATGGTGGGGAAGGCAGGATCCATCTCCGTTGCAGTTCCCGGCACCCTCGCAGTTTGAAAGCAAGAAATTACAAGTGGATAAATAGGTACCACTTTGACAGGAGAGGTAACAGCGTTCCATGCACTCCGACATCTGCCCCACAGAAACCTAGCCGTTTGAAAGCAAGAAATTGCAAGTATTATTTATTTGAATTTATGTTGTGGACCAATAGGGACCGCATCAGCAGGAAAGGGACCGTATATACTCGAGTATAAGTCGGGTTTTTTAGCTCCCAAAATGAGGTCCAAAAACGGGACCTCACAAATGTCTAAATTAATTAATTTTACCGTATTTTCATGTATTTCAATTACTGAAACTCACTACCAACTGCTGCATTTTCCGTCCCCAACTTATACTCGGGTCAACCTATTTTCCCAGTTTTAGAGGTCCAAATTAGGTGCCTCGGCTTATGTTCGGGACGACTTCTAGCCGAGTATATACGGCAATTCCTCACGTTTTCACCGGCATCCTGGGTATTTTAAAAGCTTGTTTGGCTATTTATGTCTTCTTGGGATTCTGGCCCAAGGCAGAAGAGGGGAAGAAGCCGCACCGAGCGAGCGGAGACGGTGGTTCCCACCTCGGTCTCCTCCTCCTCCGGCCTGAGCAAATAGAGACCTTGTACTTTAGCCCAGCGGGAAACGGGCTGACTCACGGGAACGCCTCCCCTTCCCTTCCACACCTTGGGTCAAAGCTCAGCACGGCCCACGTGGGCAATTACCCCACTTCCAATTTGCCTGGAGCCCATTAAACCGTGGTTGAGTGCAATTAAAAGGCCATAACGAGCCCAGCTAACCTCCAGGTTGGCTGGATGCCGCCACCGGCTGCTTCTCTCTGCACAGCGCAGACCGTGGGGAAGAGAGGGCAGCCAGGGGAAAAGGGGTACAGGCTGAGCAGGAAACTCATTCCCATCCTCATCCTCATCCTTCTTCCATAGAAATACTCTTCTTCCTCAAAAGAGACATTACATTTCTTCTTCTTCTCCTTCTTCTTCAAAAGAGACATTACATTCCTTCTTCTCCTCCCTCCTTCCCCCCCCCCAACATCTCCTGATCAAACCCTGGAATGCCAAAATGTGGTAATAAACAGTCACGGGGGTTTAGATACAGGTAAAGGTTGCCCTTGCTCAAAAGCCAGTCATATCCGACTCTAGGGTTCAGTGCTCATCTCTGTTTCATAGCCGAAGAGCCATTGCTGTCTGCTTCTGCAGACGTCTCCATGGTCATGTGTCAGGCATGTGAAGCGCACAGAATGCTGTTTACCTTCCCACCAAAGTGTCCCTATTGATCGACAGTACAGTAATACCTCATATAACATTAGTATCGAATAACACTAAAATCGCATAACATTAAGGAATCTGGGGGGAAGAATTGCATCGGATAACATTAAGATCCTATGGGATGCTTCGGATAACAACCGCTAAAGCCTGTGTGGTTACAATGTATCTCTATGGATCCCATAGGATTTTAACATGCATCGGATAACACTAAAAATCGGATAACACCAAGACTTGTGGAACCAGGTTTTAACGTTATTTGAGGTTTTACTGTACTTGCAATTTCTTGCTTTCAGTTTGCTAGGCTGGCAGGAGCTGGAGCAGAGGACGGGAGCTCACTCCGTCATGCAGCACTCGGGTCTTGAACTGCCAACCTGCCGACCTTCCAGTTGTCAAGTTCAGCACCTTAACCACTAAACTGCCACAGCCCATAAGGGTGTAGAAATGCACAAAGATCTGTTAAGTTCACCCTTGCTCGAAAGCCAGTCATATTGGTCATGTGGCAGGCATCCGGAGCGCTGTTTACCTTTCCACCAAAGCGGTCCCTATTGATCTACTTGCAATGTCTTGCAGAGAATAAAACAACTGCAGTATTCAATATAAATTTAATGTAATTAAATGTGAACTAATAAATAAAAATTAAATAAATAAATTCAAAGTAGAGTAATGACTTGCTAATGTCTCTCTGTGGATTTGAAGCAGATCACAAGCCACCGGGAATTTATCTTTCAAGACTTTTTTAGAAGTAGGTTTTTTATTTTTATTTTTTACTTTTTTATTATTTTTTTGCTGGTGCTACAGATGAACTTCTTGATTCGAAGAGGAAGTCTTGCGGGTGTGTTTGTGTGGCTTGTTTTAATTAGGGTTCTCAGCAGAATTTTCTGCCAGAGGCATCAAAATCTCTGAGCCCCTCCACCCTACTAGCACCTTCTCTGCACGAAAATGATGATAATCTCGTGTCAGAAATTATTCTGGGTTGAAAGGATTTTTCCCCCCCTGGAGAAATTGCGCTCCTTTCATGTCCCCAAGATCTTTCCCCACCGAAGTGGTCCCTATTGATCTCTCTCACTGCTCTGTCTGATTTAGTGGACTTGATCCATGAAAGCTCACATTAAAAATGTAGCTGCAGTGAGTTAAAGTGGTTAAGTGAAAGGAGAGGCGTGAAAAGGCATTTGAGTCACTTGTGTTGACTAACTGTGGCAAACCTTGCCATTTCTCGTACACATACATAAATGTCCCAAAGGATTCTAGATCAGAGGTTCCTAACTTAAGGCCTGTGGGCCGGATCTGGCCCATAGCACCATTTCATGGGCATTCGAGAAACAAAATGGCTGCCCCTTTGAAGATTTTGGGACAGATGACCACTCCCATTGTGCAGGCAGGGCAGTATGGTCATCCGGCCCTCGAAGCTGACTGAGGGAGTGTGATCTGGCCCCTGGCTTGAAAAGGTTGGGAATTCCTGGTCTAGGCCAGGCATCCTCAACCTTTTAAAGCCGGGAGCCGCCGGGTCACGCTCCGTCAGACAGCTTTGGGGGCCGGACAGCCATTTTACCCTTCCTCCACCCCATGGCACTTCCAGATGTGGTGGAGGCGGTGGGGGCCCACATGAAATGATGCCATGGGTCATATCTGGCCTGCAGGTTGAGAATCCCTCTTCTGGACCATTGGTTTGGAACTGCAGGAGGCTGGGTTGGTTTCAAAATTAGCTGAATTGCTGTTTCTGCAAGTCTCTTTTCATACTCTCAAAACGGCCTTAAATCCCAACGCCTGTCCCAGTTGGGTAGGCTGAGTTGGAGGCTGGCTTAGCTTTTCGCGGAGGGCTCAGTGGGTCTACTCGAGCCGTAAATTGGCAATGGAACGGACAGGCACAGTTTCAAACTTGAGGCTAGCCAAAAAGTCCTGGCATTTCCCCGTGTGTTCACTTTGAAGCGAGACCTTTCCCCACACGCCCTTCTCTTTCCAAGAATGCGCTGCCAGCGGGGCTTGTCACAACATCTGGAAACATTGCCTGCCCTCTTTTTCTGTTTCTTCTCTGCCCAAAAAAGCAAGAAAGCGAGTGAGCAAGAAAGAGACTTACTCACAAAACAGAATGAGTCATGGCAGTCGCAGGACCGGTTTCTTTCCCTAACTTCAGAATTACCCGTTTGAGTCTCTAAGGCCTGAGAGATTCCCACTTCTGTTTGCATTTTTCTTTGGGTCTGTTTTAATTTTTGGCCAGCCGGGGAATGGGCTTCCTCGAGGGAAGTCGGAGAAGGGGACGTAACTTGCAGCGGTAGCAGCAGCAGCAGCCATGAGAGACGAAGAAATAAACAATTAGCACATATCAGAACATCTTTCAGAGGCACGTTTGAGTTGTTCAGTTCCCAGAAGCCCAAGTCAGCCTACCAGTTGATCAGGGCATCTGGGATTTGAAGTCCAAGAACATCTGGAGAGCCAACCAGGGCTCCTCAAACTTGGCTCTCCAGGTGTTCTTGGACTTCAACTCCCAGAAGCCCACGTCAGCCCACCTGCTGATCAGGGCTTCTGGGAATTGAAGTCCAAGAAGACCTGGAGAGCCAAGTATGAGGACCTATGGTCTAGTTCAGGGATCTGCAATGTTGCACTAGTTAGACCAGGGGTCAGCAAACTTGGCTCTCCAGCTGTTCTTGGACTCCAATTCCCAGAAGCCCTGATCAGCCAGAGTGCTGACTTGGGCTTCTGGTAATTGAAGTCCAAGAACACCTGGAGAGCCAAGTTTGAGGAACCCTGAGTTAGACCATCTAGAGCAGGGTTCCTCAAACCTGGCTCTCCAGGTGTTCTTGGACTTCAACTCCCAGAAGCCCAAGTCAGCACCACCTGCTGATCAGAGCTTCTGAGGATTGAAGCTCAAGGACATCTGGAGAACCAACCAGGACTCCTTAAACATGGTTCTCCAGGTGTGCTTGGACTTCAATGACCAGAAGCCCAAGTCAGCACCACCTGCTGATCAGAGTTTCTGGGAATTGAAGTCCAAGAAGATCTGGAGCTCCAAGGCTGAGGAACCCAGGTTTAGGATCACAGAAAACAACTTCCAGAGTTTGACATGTACAGTCCAGGTTTTTGGACAGAGTCGCACTTGGTAGTTCCCCCTTCCAAGTAGGCACCGGGTTTGGATCTGATGAGCACCTGAAATCAAACAAAACTGTTTCTGTATCGTTCTGTAAATGCAACACCAAATGCAACATGTTCAAGATGACCAACGCAGGGGGCTCAGAGTGCGAGCTATATTCGGCCCGTGGTAATGGATTATAACGCTGCGCGGAGCAAATGGCTGATATTTATGGGTGCCAGGAAGCAATTTTTAACCTCCTGCTGGCTCTCATCTGTTCATACGGCAGCAAACCCCAGGATTTTGAGTTGGGGAACCATCATGGTGTGTGGCGGTATCTGTCCCTGATGTTCACTGCGATGTTGATCTCAAAGGGTTGTCTTTGGGATTTCTAGTTGTATGCGTTTTTCTTTTAGAGAGAATTTTATCTTCAAACATTTCATTTCATTTGCCTTTTAATAAAAACCTTTGTCTCCACTTCTGGAAGTCTCCTGGATAGTGAATCTTGGCTCTCCAGCTGTTTTTGAACTTCTGTTCCCAGAAGCCCTGATCAGCCGGTGTGCTGACTTGGGCTTCTGGGAATTGAAGTCCAAGAACATCTGGAGAGCCTAGTTTGAGGACCAAGAAGTCATCTGGAGAGCCTAGTTTTAGGATCTATGGTCTAGTTTGGGGGTCTGTAAAGGTGGCTCTCCAGGTGTTTTTGGACTTCAATTCTGGGAATTGAAGTCCAAGAACATCTGGATATTTGTGAGTGGAATGGAGTGGGATTCATGCATGTAGTCAAAACCATGTCAAAGCCATCTGGCCAAAGAAGTCCACCTCGCAGGGTGGCTGTGAAGCTAAATGGAGCCCGTCCATTTCTTGCTTTTGAACTGCTAGGTTGGCCGGAGCTGGGGCAGACGACGAGCGCTCACTTCATCATGCCGTACTCGGGTCTTGAACTGCTGACCTCCCAGGCGTCAAGTCTGGCGTCTTAACGCCTAAGACAGCGACTCCCTTTTAATATCAGATTTCCAAGGGAATCTTGATGCCTGTTTGTTTTATGCCAAGAGAGGATGCGGTGGCTTTAGTGGTGAAGACGCTGAACTTGGTGACTGGAAGGTCGGCAGGTCAGCAGATTGAGACCCGAGTACTGCACGGCGGACTGAGCTCCTGTCGTCTGTACCCAGCTCCTGCCAACCTAGCAGTCTCAAAGCAAGCAATTGCAAGGAGATAAATAGGGGCCACTTCAGTGAGAAAGGTAACAGAGTCCTGTGCACTTCCTAGTCATGCCTGCCACATGACTACGGAAACGTCTGCAAATGCAGACAGAGCTGGCTCTTTGGCTATAAACGTAGTTGAGCACCGAACCCTAGAGTTGGATACGACTGGCTTTTGAGCAAAGGTGTCCTTGACTTTGACTAAGAGAGCTGCCTAGGCATCATGGTTGTTCTTCTCTCTTCTGCTTTGCAGATTTTTCGGCGCAAGTCAACTCTACCTCCCTGGGTTCCCCCACGGGCCGGGGTCCCATGAACGCCCCTTCCCTCCACCCCTCTATGGGGCACGGCGGCATCGGGGGATCCATGGGGTCTCCCGGGCAGCTCCATTCCCCCCTCGGCAGCCTCAGCTCCCCGATCAACGGGATGGGACCCCCGTTCTCCGTGATCAGCTCCCCGATGGGGACTCACTCGATGTCCGGCCCCCCCGGCCTTGGGTTCGGAACCGGCAGCCCTCAGGTGAGTGGGGTGATGCGGTGTGGGTGGGTGTTGGGGGTAAGGGTTGGGACTCCGAACTTTGGGAGGTGGTGCAGGGGTTAAACTGCGGTCCTGCAGCCAGAGGTTTGTGAGTTTAATCCTGGCCAGGGCTCAAGGTTGACTTTGCCCCTTCCGTCCTCCCAAGGTTGGTGAAACGAATCCCCAGCATGCCAGTGGCGGCTAAATCTTAATTACCTTGTGAACCCCCAAGAGAGGGCACTAAGTGCTATATGGGGCAGGATCGAAGTGGAACTGCTGTCCCTATAGCCTTGTTAAATAGGACAACGTGCTAATGATGGGTTATCTACAGTGGTGGGCACTAGCAGGTTCGCACCGGTTCGCTAGAGCCGGTAGCAGAAATCTCTGTTTCTGCTCCAATGTTCTATCAAGTTCTTTGTGGTCTCTGTGAATCCATATGAATGGGTTTACCGCACGTGCACCCAGTAAACCCATTCGTGTGGATTCATGGGACCACGAAGAAGAAGACCACTAGGGTCCCAGAACCATGCCGGTTGAGATGCAACGACAGTTTAATTAATTTTACCTTATTTTCATGTAATGTTGATTATAGAAACTCACTATAGCAGCTGCTGCATTTCCCACCCTCGGCTTATACTCGGATCAATCTGTTTTCCTGGGTTTTCAGGTCAAAATTAGGTGCCTAGGCTTATATTCGGGTCGGGTTATACTCGAGTATCTATGGTACTTGCAATGTCTTGCTTTCGATCTGCCTCGTTGGCAGGAGCAGGGACAGAGACGGATGCTCAAACCGTCGTGCAGGACCCAGGTCTCGAACTGCCGACTTTGCCAGCCTTCCAGCTAACAAGGCGAGCTTCTTAACCCTTGAGACACCGCAGCCTCTTGGCGAAGAGATAAGCCCCGGGGATAAAAATAGCCGCTGACAGAAGCCGCTGGGCACCTGTTGCGGCCCAGACGAGCCGCTTGGCTCCATGACACGCTTTCATCCTGGGGAAGGGGAGAGGTGTGGGGAGGGTCACCGGGGGGGGAGGGGAGGAGAGAAGAAATGAGTCGGTGCCTTGCCAACTTCTTCTTCGAGTGCCATATCCGGTTCCGAATATTGGCCCTCCTCATGGCGATCAGCCGTGAAGATTGTCCTGGGGACCATATAATGCGTCGGGGTGCCAAAATGAAGCCCCCCCTTTTTTGGCCTTTCTCGTTGGCCAAACTTAAACCCTCAACATTTAGGGGTGAGTTTATCCCAAACACGGGACTGCGGCAACTCAAATGGTGAAGGCGCTGAATTTGCTGACTGTCGGGAGTTCGATTCCTGGGCACTGCGTGATGGAATCCGCTCCCATCGCGGTCCCAGCTCCTGCCAACCTACCATATATACTTGAGTATAAGCCAACCTGAATATATGCCGAGGTACCCAATTTTGACCAGAAAACCCAGGAAAATAGATTGGCACGTCTCAATCCAATGTGGCCGTGAAATCCTCGTGGTCATTGACCCGATTATAAGCCGTTTCCCCTTTTGGGGGCTCATTTTTGGGACTAAAAATTCGGGTTATACTCGAGTATGTACAGTATTTGTTCGAAAGTTAGGCATTGTAAGTAAATCAATAAGGACCACTTCGGTGGGAAGGTAAACAGCATTCCACACACTCAGGTGTAGACGCATTTCTGCCCTCCATGGAAACGTCCGCAGACGCAGACAGCGCTGGCTCTCCGGCTATGAAACAGAGATGAGCACTGAACCCTAGAGTCAGATGCGACTGGCTTTCAAGCAAGGGTGACCTTTACCTGATCCCAAACACACACAGAGACAATTTGAGCAGTGAATCTTGGGCCAACTCAACCATCGCCTTCGAGGTCCGTTGGGTCTTGGTAGCAAATATCTCTGTAACTGAGCTTTTAAGTAAGTATCAGATGCTGGGTGGACATTAAATTAAAACAGGGGTGATCAGCCTACAGCCCAGGGGCCGGATCTGGCCCACGACACCATTTCATGTGGGGGCCCCACTGGCTCCGCTGCACCAGGAAGTGCCACGTGTGGCAGGCAGGGCAAAACGGCCATCCGGCCCCTGCAGCTGGCTGAGGGAGTGTGACCCAATGGCCCTCGGCTTGAAAAGGTTGAGAACCCCTGAATTAAAAGATCATCGGGTGGGTGGGAGGTCGTCTTGTTCTGTCATATCTGAAACCGGATAGTGGCGATCCTCATGGTGATCAGCCATGAAGATTGTCCCGGGAACCATAAAACTCAGTGGGGTCCGGCGTGACCCCCGTAGTACCACGGATCCAGTTCCACGAGTCCCTTTCTGGTCCTGAGCCCCTTTGGGCACACAAAGTCCTCCTCCTTCCTTCTTCCAGCGCTTCTTCTGGGACTTGGCTCTGTTTTATCCAGAGAGACTCGTGGCTGCCTGACTCTCCAGTCTCCGCGCAGGGAGGGGAAAGAGGAAGGAGGACACTCCGGCTTTTGGTCCGCACCTCCTTGGGGAGAAGAGGCAGTGCATCTATTTTTAGACTTGGTCACGCCAAGCAAAGCACCGGAAGTAAACAGGAGGCGACGGGAGAGGGAGGGAAAGGGAGGAGGAGGAAGAGACGAAGAGGAGGAAGGAGGAGGAAGAGAAGGAAGGGAAGGAGGAGGAGGAGGAGGAGATGAAGAAGAGGAAGGAGGAGGAAGAGAAGGAGAAGGAAGGGAAGGAGGAGAAGGAAGAGAAGGAGGGGTTTATTTTTCATCAGATGATGATGCTCTTTGGCGATGAGCCGATGCTCTGGCTTCAACTCCATAGCACTGGGCATGCGTCACATCTCACTATTCCGATAGTTGTAGCGTGCGTTAGATCACTAGGTAAGGGTCCCCCTTGCTCGAAAGCCCGTCGTATCTGACTCTAGGGTTCAGTGCTCATCTCTGTTTCAAAGCCCAAGAGCCGGCGCTGGCTGCTTCTGCAGACGTTTCCGTGGACCTGTGGAAGGCCTGGCTAGGTGCTGAAGAGCACAGAATGGTGTTACTTTTCCACGCCCAAGCGGTCCATATTGATCTACTTGCAATGTCTTGCTTTCAAACTGCTAGGTTGTCAGGAGCTGGGACAGAGACGGGCGCTCACTCGTCATGCAGTACTCGGGAACCGAACTCCGACCTGCCAGTTGGTTCTCAACTTTTTCAAGCCGAAGGCCATTGGGTCACCCTCCCTCAGACAGATTCGGGGGCCGGATGGCCATTTTGCCCTGCCTGTCACACTAGGTGCTTCCAGGTGTAGCGGAGGTGGTGGGAGGCCATACGAAATGGTGCCGTGGGCCGCCTCTGGCTCGTGGGCCGCCTCCAGCTCCTGGGCCCTCGGTTGAGAACCCCTGCTATCGATCTACTTGCAACTTCTTGCTTTAAAACCGCTAGGTTGGCAGAAGTTGGGACAGAGATGGCGCTCATTCTGTTGTGCAGAACTCGGGTCCCGAACTGCCGACTTGCCAGCCTTCCAACTAACAAGGCGAGCTTCTTAACCACTGCGGGGGGCAAAAGGCATGACCAAATAGCGCGATAAAAGAAGGCTGTTTATTGCGATTCCATTGCATGCATGGGGTTTCTTCTTCTTCTTCAACACCACCCCCTCCACCCACAACCCCGGTGAGCTGGCGCCTGGCAAAGGGGAAGCCAAGCCGCCAAGTCTCTCTGCCTCGTGAAACCACAGCGACATTTTCACTTACCCAACGGAAAAGCGAGGCACCGCGGTGGCTGACTTGAAAAAGGGAAATTTGGGGGCCTTTGGCTGGCTTCGGTCCTCTTTTGGAGGAAGACAGTCATGGAAAGAGGAAGAAGATGAAATCGGCAGTCTCAGAATGGGAGGCCCTGATTCTGCGGTGGTTGGCACGTGTTTGAGGTGGCGCCCGGACGAAATGGGTCGGCAACGCCAGTCCCTGGGGTTTGGAAGCCAGGCTGCCTCGCTGGTGTGTCAGAAATCCCCCTGAGGTGTCGTGTCCATTGCCAGATCCTTAGACGTTGGTGACTTCTTCTTCTTCTTCTGTGAACTTTCCCTTCGGCTAAAGACCCAAAATAAAAAATGTGAACAAAGCTCGTGGAGTTTGAATAGCTTGAAACCTGTTATCTCATCTACGGATGATTTATTTCTTCCAGGTGCTTTGAGGGAAGCATTCGCTTCACCTTCTACAACCTTCTTCTTCTACATAGCTTATATGTAGCAGTTCAGTGTCATCTCATTCTAATGTGTAGACTGTTTAGCCGTGACTATGTCATGTTGCCCAGGGTGTGACTGTGTAGAAGAAGACCGAAACCACAGACCATGTTATATTTAGGTGTCCTTTACATGTATTTGGAGGCACATTGGAAGATTTCCATAAAGCCACAAATGAAGCCCGTCAATGGCTTTCACACCTGGACGTGGAACTCTAGCTAGGAACTTGAGATGGACAATTTGTGCTCACTGTATATTTCAGGTGGTCCCAACCTAAGGCCTGTGGGCTGGATCTGGCCCACAGTGCCATTTCATGTGGCCCCCAAGCCCTCCAAGGGCATTCGAGAAACAAAATGGTAGCCCCTTTGAAGCTCATCGTGCAGGCCGGGCAAAATGGCTGTCTGGCCCTTGAACCTGGCTAAGAGAACATGACCTGGCCCCCAGCTTGAAAAGGTTAGGAACCCTTAGTATATATCAACATTAACATAGACAACTGAAGTTTGTCATCCAGTAAATAAAACCTTCTACAACCGCTGGTTCTTCATCAGTGGATTCCCCTTCAAAGGGGTCTGTCATCCTTGAATCTGTTCTGTCTCACTCTTCAGTGTGTTGCTTCCATCTTCTTTTTATTTTATCTGACCAGGCTATATATCCCCTGCCCAACTCTTAGCATCCTTAAAGCAGTCACTTAGCATTTTGACAGTCTCATGTTTGGCCTAGACACGGTAAGAGGGGCTGCGGTAGCTCAGCGGTTAAGAAGCTCGCCTTGTTAGCTGGAAGGCTGGCAAGTCGGCAGTTTGAGACCCGGGTACTGCTTGACGGATTGAGCGCCCACCTCTGTCCCAGCTCTTGGGGACATGAAAGGAGACTAGTTTGGGCGTCCCCTGAGCGGAGTTTCTTCCGCAAAAAAAAATCCGGTTTATTAACACAGCTGCGCCTATTTAGTTTAAAACATACGATGGCCTGGCTGTACTATCCAATAAGATGGTTTCCCACTAGAGACAAGCCCTTGTTCCAACTCGCCTTATAGACCTATTTCTGACCTCAACTCCCTGACTTGCCCAGACATGGCCGGCCACAGCTGGAACATGCAGGCCACCAGGGGACGTGATTCAGCTGAGGCAGCAGCAGTCCTAGTGGCAGCTGCAACTGTTATAATGTTCCCATGTAAAAATACATTACCCAATGAAAGACCAGTTGAACAGCTATAGCATGGCTTAAAAACTGTATGTGATGAGCAAATTCTGAGTTCAGATTTGGAATCGGCACACTCAATATCATGTAAATCACACGTGTTATTCCCAGTAGCAAAATCATTGTGCAGTGTTACCTAAGGGCAGTCTTTTCTTTTGTCTTCTTATCTTTGCAGCTGAATTCACCCATGAATCCCGTGAGCAGCACGGAAGATATTAAACCTCCCTTAGGAATCAACGGCGTCCTTAAAGTGCCAATGCACCCCTCATCGGCCATGGCCTCCTTCACCAAGCACATCTGCGCTATCTGCGGGGATCGCTCTTCAGGTAACTCCAGGCTTTCCGGGTTATTCGGATGGAAATGCAAAGTGGTTGTATGTGTGTCTAGACAGGGTGAAGCTTAAATTCCCACCTTTTGACGGGTAAATCGAGTTATGTTGCACTAGTAAGATCATCTAGATCAAGAATCAACAAACTTGGCTCTCCAGATATTCTTGGACTTCAATTCCCAGAAGCCCAAGCCAGCACACTTGCTGATCATGGTTTCCAGGAATTGAGGTCCAAAAACATCAGGAGAGTCAAGTTTGAGGACCTCCAGTGATGACGGACCTTGGCTCTCCGGATGTTCTTGGACTTCAATTCCCAGAAGTCCTGATCAGCAGGTCTGCTGACTTGGGCTTCTGGGAATTGAAGTCCAAGAATACCTGGAGAGCCATGTTTGAGGAACCCTGAACTAGTTAGACCCCCATCTAGAGTCCTGTGTCCCACTCTGGGCAGCACACTTCAAGAAAGATGCAGGTTATATTAGAGCAGGCCCAGAGAAGGGCAAGAAGGATGATCAGAGGACTGGACACCAAAGTCCTGGCAGGAATGACTGATGGAACTGATTATGTTTAGCCTTGAGAAAGGGAGTCTGAGACGGGAGATGATGATGATAGCAGTCTTCAAAGACCTGAACGATCATCCTAAAGAGGAAGGGAAGGATCTGTTCTCCATCATTCAGAGCGCAGGACGCATAATAATGGGTTCAAACTACAGGAAGCCAGAAATACAGGCTGAATATTAGGAAGAGCATCTCAATAGTTAGAGTAGTGTGACAACGGAAGCAACTGCCTCAAGGGGTGGTGGTGAGCACTCCGACATGAGAAGCATTCAAGAGATGGATGGGTGGAGTATTGGAAACTGGATGGTTAGAAGTAATTGATGCTAATTAGTAAAGGTCACCCTTGCTCGAAAGCCAGTCATATCCCACTCTAGGGTTCAGTGCTCATCACTGTCTATAGCCAAAGAACCAGCACTGTCTGTGTCTTCAGACATTTCCTTGGACATGTGGAAGGGATGCTTAGACGCCGGAGTGCACGGAATGCTGTTTACCTTCCCGCCAAAGTGGTCCCTCTTTATCTCCTTGCAATTTTCTTGCTTTCGAACCGTGCGGTTGTCAGGAGCTGGGACAGAGACAGGAGCTCACTCCTCCCATTGGTCTTCTTTCTTCCTCCCCACCCCACTGTACCTGGCTCCAGGTAAACACTACGGGGTGTACAGCTGCGAGGGTTGCAAGGGCTTCTTCAAGCGGACGGTGCGGAAAGACCTGACCTACACCTGCCGAGACAATAAGGACTGCTTAATCGACAAGCGCCAGAGGAACCGGTGCCAGTACTGCCGGTACCAGAAGTGTCTTGCGATGGGCATGAAGCGGGAAGGTAAGGCGAGAGGGACCCGGAGAGGGCACACGAGGCATCAGATCCACAGGCACGTGCTTGTCAAAGCCATTTTCGGTTTGTGTGGAAAGGGAGAGGAGGGCTTTTTCTCACAGCCGTTGAACCACGTCCTTCATGTTCCTTTTATGTGTCAGAAATCGTAGAGAAGAAAGAAAGGTTTTAGCACAGAGGTGGCCAAACTACGGTCTGCAGGCACCCAACACCAATTCATCTGACCCTCGCCGTCCTCATTGCTCCCATTGCCCTCATCGCTCACTTCTGGGAGCGATGAGGGAGGCGTGGACCTGATGCATTGGTGCTGGGGGCTGGACCTGGCCCTGGTTTAAGCAGAGAAAATGGTAGCTTAATATCTATCTCATCCTCTTGCAAGGCGCGTTTTACTTCTTCCGGTGGGAGCATCCACATGACCAGCCCTCTGAACCACATGACCGGCCCACTGAACCACATGACCGGCCCACAGCCTGAAACGTTTGGGCACCCCCCCCCCGTTTTAGAATGCCCAATTTCCCCAAGGGGTTCTCCACTGTGTTGGCCTTTAAAAAAAAACAAGAAATGCGCTTGACCGTTTAAAAGTGATGACATCGGATTGTGTTGAGGCTGGATTGGTCCTTCTGGTGACTCTTGCTTTAATCTGGCACAACTCAGACCCCCCCCCCGCCCGCCCGCCTCTTCGTTCACTCTGGGTCATGCGTGGATCACTTCCAAGAACAACAAAAGGGGGGAGAACCCCTCAAACTGGAGCATAATTTCATGGCAAAAGAATTGAAAAGCAAAGCACAACGTCCTAAGCAAGGCACACCCGACCCTATGCTTCTGAAAGGGGCTTAAGTTAGGAGTAACCAGGCCTCACTCTGTCAATATACTTCTCCTTTCTTCATTCCTTCTCCTGTTTTGTTTTCAATGGTGTCCTCTCCACACACCCTCCCTCCACTGGTGGGGGATTCTGCTCTGCTACCTCTCTTTCCATCAGACATTCGGCTCCTGTCGAGTATAACTGGGGGGCTTGTGTGAGGGAGGGAACGAGGGAGGGGGGTACATTTAGGAAGCAGGATGTTGAAACTTGTAAAAAGAGCAAGGTAATGGGTCATGGATGGATAGATAGATGGATGGATGGATGGATGGATGGATGGATGGATGGATGGATAGATAGATAGATAGATAGATAGATAGATAGATAGATAGATAGATAGATAGATAGATAGATAGATAGATAGTATTGGAAGGGATAGATAGATAGATAGATAGATAGATAGATAGATAGATAGATAGATAGATAGATAGATAGATAGAATTGAGATAGATAGATAGATAGATAGAATTGAGATAGATAGATAGATAGATAGATAGATAGTATTGGGAGGGATAGATAGATAGATAGATAGATAGATAGATTGTATTGGGAGGGATAGATAGATAGATAGATAGAATTGGGATAGATAGATAGATAGATAGATAGATAGATAGATAGATAGATAGATAGATAGATAGATAGATAGATAGATAGATAGTATTGGGAGGGATAGATAGATATTTTATTTATTTATTTATTTATTTACTCCAATTTCTATACCGCCCTACTCGGCAGGGCCGACTCAGGGCGGTTCACAAGCAAAGAGTAAACAGTAAATTCATAGACACATCACATAAATATACAATATATAACTCAACATCGTTCCATCACAAAAGTTCAGTAATAGATAGAATTGGGATAGATAGATAGATAGATAGATAGTATTGGGAGAGATAGATAGATAGATAGATAGATAGATAGATAGATAGATAGATAGATAGATAGTATTGGGATAGACAGACAGACAGACAGACAGACAGATAGATAGATAGTATTGGGATGGATGGATAGATAGATAGATAGTATTGGGATGGATAGATAGATAGATAGATAGATAGATAGAATGGATGAATAGATAGATAGAAAGAAAGAAAGAATTGGATTAGACAGACAGACAGAAAGACAATATTAGGATGGACAGACAGACAGATAATGTCAGGTTGGATGGATAGGTGGAGAGAGAACCAAGTCCCCATACCTAGGATTGTCTGGATGGTATCGTTACATTTCCTGAGAGCCTAGGCTGAGATGCCGACCCTCCCATCCCACCATCTTGGTTCCGCCAGAGGCCCCCCCCCTCCCGAGGAGTCCTTGTGGGGCTGGAAGGACCAAGGTTTTGGGGCATCATAGCCGCCATCGCCAGGGGTGAAAGCCCAACCCTTCCCAAGCGGCAGCTCCTTTTCATTTCCCTCATTGGGGGCCCAGGTTTGCTTGGTCTCCCTTGGGAAAAGTACCAAACCTAGAGGGGCCTTCAAGGGTCCATGGCCCACTGGCACTCCCAGGGGTGAGACAAGGTGGCCTTTGGGATCCCTCCGCCTTCTGTCGTCCTCTCTTTCTGTGTCTACTGTGGCTTTGGACCAAGGGGACGTAGGCTACCCAACCAACATCTGTTCTCCACTGTGCCATCTCCCCCCCCCCCGGCTATGGTGAAACAGACATGCTCTATCCCACCACCACCCCGCCAAGAAGCGCATTCCCTCTTTTCCCCCCAGAAGAGCCCACATTCATTTGGAAGCCTTGAGTCGACGCTAAGTGAACCTGGCATGCGGGATGTACGGGGTCGTTTCAGGACGTGCCCGCTCGGAGGCGGGAGATGTCAGGCCCGTTTCTTCTCGTGGGGAAGAGGGATGGGGATCCCGACAGCGACGGTGGCGGATCCAGGAAGGAGGCCAGGAGGGAGGGAGAGAATATGGGGAAGAAGGTCATCTCGGGGCTTGGAGTTAGGTCAGCTAATCCCGCATTGGAAGGAGCGCTCGGCTCATTGGTGACGGAATGGCCATTCCAAAGTAAAATGTACCATGTCGCTTGACAGCTACTTCGCTATAACGAATAATCACGGTGTCCCAAAAACATACCGTATATACTCAAGTACAAACCAACCCGAATATAAGCCAGGGTACCTAATTTTGACCTGGAAACGCAGGAAAATAGACTGACCCGAGTATAAGCTGAGGGTGGGAAATGCAACAGCTGACAGTGAGTTTCTATAATACAAAACACATGAACATATGGTAGAATTAATTAAATTGTTGGCATATCTCAATCCGGCACGGCTCTGGGACCTTATACTCGAGTATATACGGTAGATATTATTGTCTGCTACTTGGTCTAAATCAATTGCTCTGAATTCAAATTTGAAGACCGATTTTGCCTTGGGCGTCAGGATCTTAAATTAATTACGCGCATAGACACGGTTACCTACATTCTCTCGTTCCACAGTTACTGTGTAATCTCTATGCATCTTTAGTTCAAAACAGACTCACTGAGGCCTAGCTGTTTAAGAAGGTTTTGTGCTAGAGACAAAACTTTAGTTCATCTCACCTTTATATACCTACAATGGAACCTCGGTTAACAAACGGCTCGGTTAACGTAAAAATCGCAAGGAAATCCATAGAAAATAGTGGTTCGGTTTACAAAATCCCCCTCCCTCCCAGATTGGATTAATTGGTTTTCAATGCATTCCTATGAGAAATTGCATTCAGTGCATTCCTATGGGAAATTTGGTTAAAGTAATTGTTGCTGTAAGCAACGTCCCGGAGAATGCATTAATTACTTTAATCGAGGTTCCGCTGTATTTCTAACATCAGCTTACTGACTTGCCAGGCCGCTGCTGGAACATGCATGCCACCAGGGGATGTGATTCAGCTAAGGCGGCAGCAGGCCTAGCAGTAGCTGCAACTGTTCTAATGTTCCCATGTAAAAGCACATTACCAAATTGCCCACCATTTGAACAGCTATAGCATGCCTATAAATCTATATGTGATGGGCAAATTCTGAGTTCAGATTTGGAATCGGCACACTCGAAATCGTGGTAAATCACTTGTGTTATTCCCAGTAGCAAAATCGTTGTTGTGCTGTGTAATCTTCCCTCGTTACTGCCTAGTGTTACTTTTAAAGGACCGTTTGCGCCTTTGTTCAAGTATTATGTTACTCTCTGCTCCATCCTCCGGTTTTGGTTGCCAATTCCCTCCGCCTGAAAAAGGGTGAACGTTCAAACAAGCAACTCCCCCCCCCCCATGGGTGACTGTTTTCAGCAACGCCACAAATTAGACAAGACATTGTTTTCCAGAACGCCAACGAGAACAGTCTGTTTTTTTGAAAAGTAACTTTCCTAGCGCTCAACTTGGCTAGCGGGAATGGCTGTCTCTGGGCTCCATCTTCCGGGGGGTTGATCCAGAATCCAGGTTTGGGAAAGAAGGAGGGGAACGTTCACCGGTGGCCTTGGTTGCCCCAGGGATCGTTGGAAGAAGCCGGTTGAGTTTGAATGGCCATCGGTCGGGGTTGCGTTAGTGATGGATTCCTGCGTTGGCCAACGGTTGGATCGGATGACCCTTGGCAAGCCCATCCCTGCTGCCTGCTATCATCCTGGTGGCCAGAAGGACTGAAAGGGGTGGAGAGAATTACATTCCCACTGCAAATGTTTCCTGGAAAGCCAGATTAATAAGGGGAGCTGGTTCTAGACCCAGAGATGCAAGGATGCCATGGGGCATCCTTGAAAAGAATCCTAGACTCATTGAGTAGGAAGAAGGGGCCTCTGAGGTCATCATCCAGTCCAACCCATTCTTGCTCAATGGAGGAATCTGAATCAAAGCAGATCTGACACGTAGGGTTGCTTTCTAATTCTCTCTTGAATGCTTCCAGTGTTGTCAGTTGTCTGTCTCTCTATGAATGAATGAATTAATTGATTAATTAAATTTATATACCCCCTTTCTCCCCCAATGTAAGGACTCAAGGCAGTTTGCAGCATTGAAAGGTAAAGGTTGCCCTTGCTCGAAAGCCAGTCATATCCAATTCTAGGGTTCAGTGCTCATCTCTGTTTACAGCCAAAGAGCCAGCACGGCAGATGTTTCCGTGGACACGTGGCAGGCATGCCTAGACACCCGAGTGCACAGGATGCTGGTTTTACCTTCCCACCAAAATAGTCCCCATTTGTCTACTTGCAATTTCTTGCTTTCAAACGACTAGGTTGGCAGGAGCTGGGACAGAGACGGGAGCTCACTCCATCAAACTCCGACCTTCCAGTCAGCGAGTTCAGGATCTTAACCACTCGAGCCACCGCAATCCACTAGAGCATTGAAAATGAGCATTTAAAACATAATAAATGGGGCATGGGAAAGGCATTAAACAAACAAGCATTAAAAGGCAATTAAACGTTCTGAAACGTGTGCACAAATCTTAAAAATCCCTGCAACGACTGCCTGGCTTCCCATCCCGTTTCCCCCAAGCCGCCGCCGCCGCTGAACCACCAGACCTCAGTTAACCTGTTTCCTCCTTACAAAAGGAAAAATCAGAACGCTTTGCCTTTGCAACTTCAACCTTCTGGGTTTTGTGGTCTGTTGTGGGGGGGAAATGCACATGGACCGAAGAGCCAGGTTCCTCCTTTAGCCCTGTTTGTTTTGCTCTGACTCGGTGTGGTTAGTGTTGAGCGAGAGCCCTTGAAGTTTCACCTGTCAGCCTTTATCGTGTCTTTGATGAGCTGCGTGCAGAAGTTATGATGTATCCCCAGGACTAGTTGTCATCTTCTTTCGTGTCCTGATCAAACCCTCGACTGCAAAAATGAAGCCACTTTCTAGGCTTTGTCTTTGGCCAAACCCTAATTGTCATCAGTGCGTGTTTCCGGTAATAATCGGCAGACCAGTAAATGAGCCAATGGATTCTGTATTCACACAGCGTGATGTTGTCCACCAGCAGCTCCCACTTGAGCGTGTTAGTCTTGCATTGAGGGACTCCAACCCTCAGCCTATTCGGGGTCCTCCAGGTGCCGTAGTTGAGGTTGAGCCCCTCAGCTATATCCACCTTCAATGATGCTCCTTGTCCAGTGAGCTCCTCCTTCCTCCATCTTCTAATTTGGTTTTGGTCTTGTGTACCCTCAAGAATGTTTGTTCTTGCCCTAAAGCTCTTCCTGGATCTGACTTGAGGCTCATCTCCATTCAGAGGATGTTGAGGGCCATTTTCTTGCTCTAAGGACTAGTTAATTGGTAGCAGTGATGGAGTCTTGGAAATCTGGATCCGTGTGTCAACTTTGGCAGAATTACCTTGTGTCAAATTACTCCACACGTTTACGTGGAGTGTGGGGAGAAGGTGATAAACCCCTGCTTGGCAACTCCTTTCCGTTGGACTTTCTCTGGGCTTCTCTTTCTTAGGCTCCTCATTAAGACGAGATCTAATGCACCCCGTGCGTGGTTGCACAAAGCCTCGCCAGCCTGCAAGAAGGTTGCAGAGAATTTGAAAAGAAGGTTGGCCAGCTGGGATATGAAGAAAGGGGTTGAGCTTGGGAAAGAAACCCTGGTTTGTAGTAGAAGAGGGTTTGTTGGGCTCAGTAGCGCCAACTAATGTGGCACGTGTGCTATCAAGTCAGTTCTGATTCATGGAGACCCTTTCCAGGGTTTTTGAGGAAGAGCAGGGTTCCTCAAGCTTGATTCTCCAGATGTTCTTGGACTTCAATTCCCAGAAGCCCAGATCAGCAGTATACCTGACTTGGGCTTCTGGGAATTGAAGTCCAAGAACACCTGGAAAGCAATGTTTGGGTTAGATGGGTGAAGTCTAAGATCTAGTCCATAGGTCCTCAAACTAAATTAATTAATTTTACTGTATTTTCATGTATTTTAATTATTAAAACTCACTAGCAGCTGCTGCATTTCCCACCCCTGACTTATACTCGGGTTAATCTATTTTCTTAGTCTTAGAGGTCCAGATTAGGTTCCTTGATTTATATTCCGGATGATTTATAGCCGAGTATATACGGTATTGAAAAATTGTTAGATTTAACAAGGATGTTAGCAATAGCTATTCCACTTCTCCTTGAAATAGAGATAGATTTCTCCATGGCTACTCGCCGATGGTGACTAGAACCGGTTCCAGGTGGGCAAGTGACGGAGCTCTTTGGAGATCTGATGATGATAATAATAATAATTTTATGTCAGAAATTATTCTGGGCTGAAAGGGTTTTTGTGGGAGAAACTCCGCTCAGGGGACGCCCAAATGAGGCTCCTTTCATGTCCCCAAGAGCTGAGATAGAGATGGGCGCCCCATCTGTCATGCGCCACCCGGGTTTCGAACTGCTGACGTCCCAGCCTTCCAGCTAACAAGGCGAGCTTCTTAACCACTCAGCCACCGCAGCCCCTGGAGTCCCGATAAAACATGCCCAGCACTCTGTGGTCCTCTTAGAACAGCAATTAGCAACCTTTTTAAGCCGGGGACCGGGACACGCTCCCTCAGATAGCTTTGGGGGCCGGACAGCCATTTTGCCCTTCCTCCACTACATGGTACTTCCTGGTGTGGTGGATGCAGTGGGGGCCCCACGCAAAATGGTGCCGTGGGCCGCCTCCGGCCTCCAGGTTGAGAATCCCTGTCTTCGAATAAACCAGTTTAGGTAGAAGGTTCTGGTGCCGTCTATGCTGACGGCTCCCATCGGAGGGTTCTTTTATGTGATAAATGATGATGATGCTCAACATAAACGAGCAGCCTTGACTACAGAAATGTTTCATTGCACATTTTTTACTCTATTTACAGGGATGGAGCACCATCCATCCCGGCCCACAAGACTCACGGGGAGGCAGGAAGATCAAGGTATTCCCATTTCAATCTTACTAGACCGGCTGTTCAGCAGCTAGAGCGGGCTGTTTTGACTGTTTTTTTGCAAGGGGCTCCCCTGCGGTGGGCCGGATTGCCTGAGATCCCCCTCCCCGTAGCTTGTCTCCCTTTGAATCCAGACCCCCCCCCCCACTGTATCCCAAAATCCAGATTTTATTTAATCTTATCTCATGCCTTGCAAATGCAGGGGAAAGGAAGGGGCTGCAGTGACTCAAGCGGTTAAAGACGCTGACCAGGAGGCCGGAATGTCAGCAGTTCAAAACCGCCTGGATCTGTTCGGTTTCAGGCCCGCTTTTGCACTCTCCTCTTTCTCAAGTGGTGAAGACACTGGCTGGAAGGCAGCAGGCCAGCCCTTCCATACCCTGGACCACACCGATGCACATCATGCCCTAAGCGTCATCAGCGTGTGTGAAAAGGCTTCATGATTATAGGTGGATGTTAAACTTCCAGTGGCTTGGAAGAATTATTGACTGTCTATACTCAAGTATAAGTCTAGTTTTTTTTAGCCTCCGAGGGTCCCAAAACCGCGTTGGTGCAAATTCAAATTTAAAAGCATCAACACTACCATAAAAATTCAAAAACATACCCACACAAATGTCTGAATACATTAATTGTACTGCATTTTCATGTGCTGAAACTCACTAGCAGCTGCTGCATTTTCCACCCCTGACTTATACTTGGGCCAATCTATGTTCCTAGTCTTAGAGGTCCAAATGGGCCAGTTATGTGGTTCAGCGGGCCGGTCATATGGTTCAGCGGGCCAGCCACATGGTTCCTCCCACCGCAAGCAGAAGTAAAACGCGCCTTGCAGTCGGTTTTGCAACAGGATGAGATGGATTTTAGGCTGCCATTTTCTCTGCTTAAACCAGGGGTGCCCAGACTACGGCCCACAGGCTGGATACGGCCCCCAATGCCAAGTCATCGAGCCCACGCCGCCCCCAGAAGTGGAAGTAAAGCACTCTCAAGCAGGCATGTTTTATTCCCACTTCTGGAGCGACAAGGGCAGCGTGGGCCGGATGAATTGGTGTCGGGGGCTGGGTCCGGCCCATGGACCATAGTTTGGGCACCCTTGGCATAGGGATTTCCTAATCATGCTCAAGAGTGCTGCGCCACCCTTTCCGTGAGCCTGATCCGTTTCTGGCCTCTAGCTAGAGCCGGAAGGGCTTTCTCAATCCAGCAGGCCGCAAAGAAGACGGAGCTCTAATCCTGCCCTCCGGCCATCCGCGATTAAGCCGTCATTAAAACAGGCCACTTTGGACCAACGCGGTCAGCGGCTTGCTTGGGATCTCGTCCGTCCCACATATGGCCCATGGCTGTGCTCAAGGGCGCATGCCTGTCTTCCCATGAGGGCCCAGGGCTTCCCAAGAGAGAACTGAACACTTTGCAGCCTGGCTTGTTTCTTTCTAGTCAACGACATGGGCCAAAGCCGGTCTTTGGCCTGGCGTGAGGGTCTCCAGTGGAAAGCCCGTCCCAGACTCATCATCTTGGTCTTCTCAGTGAAAAGTGGAAGGGGATATAGAAGGGCGTCACGTTCTGCTCCTTTTTTTGGCCAGGCGGAGTCTGAAAAGGGAAGGGCTAGAGAGACTCTACCGCACGGCTTCCCCGGTTCTTGCAGGTTTTGGATTGGCCAAAACAGAGGAACTCAAGTCGACCGTGCAAGTTGTATGTTCCCGGTGGGTGCACGGGCTCAGAGTGGGGTCCTCCAGCCCAGTGAGGCCACTCCTTCCGTCCTGCCAGGACCTGGTGACCCCCCCCCCCCAGGGGCTGATAGAAAGAAGAGGGAGCCGATTGGATCTCTGCACCATTCGTTAGGGCAAGAGATCAAATTGTTATCAGATGGAAATCCATCGATCTCTCTGTCTATCCCTATCACCCACCCCTCTGTTTTACTTTGAATCAGGCCCATTCAACTCTGTCATCATTCCAGGCAGTGGCAGGACAACAAGATAACCCAACCCAACCTGAATGTGGTGGTTTTAGTGGTTAAGACACTGAGCTTGATGACTGGAAGGTCAGCAGGTCCGCAGTTCAAGACCTGAGTGCTGCGTGACGGAATGAGCTCCTGTCTTTGTCCCAGCTCCTGCCAACCAAGCAGTTCGAAAGCTAGAAATTGCAAGTAGATAAATAGGGACCACTTTGGTGGGAAGGTAAACAGAATTCCGTGCGCTCCGGTGTCTAGTCATGCCTGCCACATGACCACGGAAACGTCTGCAGGCACAGACAGCGCTGGCTCTTTGGCTATACACAGAGATGAGCACTGAACTCTAGAGTTGGATACAACTGGCTTTGGAGCAAGGGCAACCTTTAACCTGAATTAATTAATTAATTAATTAATTAATTAATTAATTCCAATAAGAGTAAACCTGCACCACCCATAACAATAACAACAAATACGAAGTAAAATAGATATACCATATATACGCGACTATAAGTCATCCCGAATATAAGTCGAGGTACCTAAATTGGACCTCTAAAACTAGGAAAATAGATTGACCCGGGTATAAGTCGGGGGTGAAAAATGCAGCAGCTGCTATAGTGAGTTTCAGTAATTAAAATACATGAAAATAGGGTAAAATTAATTAATTTAGATATTTGCATGTGTATGTTTTTGAGTGTTTACATTGACCCGAGTATAAGCCGAGTCCAATTTTGGGCCTCATTTTGGGGGCTAAAAAACCTGACTTATACTCAAGTGTATGCAGTAACGATAACAGCAAAATAATTTGACTAGCGGAAGGGGGGGGGGAGTTGCCAAAAATTGCGCCATTCTTAGGGTCAGAATCTTGTCCTGAAGGGCCGAACCAGAGAGAACGGTCTGGTTTGGTTGTTTAGGGATAAAAGTGGTCCAGATCTCCTGCGAATCTTTTCCCCAAACGTACCTGTGCCTTTTGAGACCTTCCCTCCCCACCAGTCTCCCTCTTCTTCCTCCTCCTCCTCCTCCTCCTCCTGGCCAGCCCTACCGCTTCGTTGTGCGTCTGGTGGCCCGCTTAACAAGGCTTTGTTGCTCCGCCGGGTGATAACGCCTCCCCCATCACTCATAAAGAAAATTAGACCCACCATTACGGCTAATTGGGTTGAGCAGCATTGTGGGCAAATGAGGCAGAACGGAGGGATTTGGGAGGAAGGGAAATGATTCAGAGAAGAAACCGGAATGGCCAGGGATAGAACAGAAAACAAAACGAAAGAAAGGACAGGGTGGGTTTGATTTCCAATGGGGCATTCCTTATTTTCACTCTTGGGTGGAGGGGTAGTTTGATACCCATTGGGGGGAAGTGGGTCCACTCTGGGTTTTATTCTGAACTTTGCAGGGGCATTCCGTTCCTCTTCCCAAAATGGATTCAGCAGCTTGGCTTGGCACATTAAAACTCAGCCTACAAACCAGATTAGTAGATTAACTGGACAGTCTCTACCTTTTCATATTCCTCTCCTTTTTACTTTTCGTGGATAACTGTCAGTTTTATTCATCCATCCATCCATCTGTTTATTTATTCATTTATCCATTTATTTATTCAACCATTTATTCATTCATTCAATACTCATTTATTCATTCATCCATCCATTCATTTATTCAACAAATTATTTATTTATTTATTCATCCATCCATTTATCCATCCATCCATCCATCCATTCATTTATTTGGTCATCCTTCCATTTGTTTTGTTCATTTATCCATCCATCCATTCATTCATTGATTCAATATTTATTTATTTATTTATTTATTCATCCATTTATTCATTCATCCATTTATTCAATCACTCATTCATTCATCCATTTATTTATCCATCCATCCATTTGTTCATCCATTCATTTATTTCCTCATCCATCCATCCATCCATCCGTTTATGTATTTATTTATTGCTAAATTCGTGTCTAGCACTCCTCAAGGCAGCTTACAGTGATGCCTCCTTTCAACTCCTAAGATAACAACCAATTAAAAACAAATCCAAGCATCACGAATTGAACATACAGTACTTAAAAGTCCCAGGGGGTGACGGAGTATCAATCGGGACGTCATCCATTGACCCCCTTCCAACAGGGCATGGCTGAACTCAACTGATCTCTCCTTTAACTGGGACGTCTTCCAAGTGACTCTGTGCCTTGGTTGATGTTAGACCTGACCTTTCTCGCTTGCGATGTCCGTGGGGTTGGACAGGAACTCTGCGACAATCACAGCTGCCAGTGGTTGCGCAAGGAGTAACCAGCAAGGCAACGGTCAGAAACCGCCCGTGGTATGACAGGATGTGTGTGGTCTTGTGGCCCGTGGATACACCCTGTTCAGCCCATGTGGGTGGCCATCTTGAACATGGGGACGTGGTCTTTCAAAAACTCCTGCTTTTTAAAGAAAAGTTCTCTTTAGAATTGAAATGTTTCTCTCTTTATTGATGTCACCCTGACCCTGTACCTTTTGGGACGGGATATTTCATGCTCGAGAGCGGAGAACTGCTTTTGACAGACGCCGTCCCAGACCTCCGGTCCGTCTCTTCCTCGCTCTCCATCTGGCAGCCCAAAGGCAGCGTTGCATGACGGCGTGATGAATTATTGATCTGCCCAAAAGCTCGCTCTCGAGATCCACCTTTTTCTGCCGCGTGATTCTGAGTCTAGACGTGCGAGTCACAAACGCTTCCAATCACATTGAGTTCAAGGACTTCCAACGGTTGCACGTTGAATGTCCTATGTTGGCTGGAGAGTTGGACGTTCTACGTTGCCCGGAGCGCTTGGGTCTTCCAACAGGGGCTAAACCCGGCCCATTCAATCGGTGACATGGGGGTGGACTCCCCCCGTTTCTCCACAGATTCAATGGGCCAGGTCCATCTGCTGTTGACTTACCTTCAGCCAACCTGTCAACCCGTTTCTAAGAGAAGTGACTGCGGTGGTTCAGTGGTTAAGAAGCTTGCCGTGTCAGCTGGAAGGCTGGCAAGTTGGCAGTTCAAGACCCGGGCACTGCACGCCGGCTGCATGTATGATGTGTGTGTGTGTGTGTGAGAGAGAGAGAAAGAAACACAGGCCAAGAATCCTGATTTCTGGCTGCTTTACTAATAAAGAATAAGAGCTTATTAATGGAACAGAACTGCCTTTCTAAGAGGCTATGAGGCTATAATCCGGATGGTGAGTGTGCTGTCCTGTGTTAGGCTGTAGCTGCAGGTACAATGGCCGGAACTGAATTGAATCTCTCAGATCTGCTTTGATTTAGACTCCTGCCTTGAGGGTTTGGATTCGAATGCCTAAAATGCCCCTTCTTCTAAACTCAGAGATTTTAGGAGTATATGAATAAATGAGGCTGGTAAAGTCGCGTTCGTTTTAGCAGCCAGGAGATAAGATGATAGTGTTTGCATTTCTTGTTGCATGCCAAATTACGTGTGATCAGTGTAGGACTGGAAATGCAACCATGAGGTCTAGGCTACTGGGTGTACAGCAGGGCCCCCCAATTATAGACTGTGGGCCAGATCTGGCCTCTAGCACCAATTCATCCGGCCTATGCTGCCCTCATCGCTCCCAGAAGTGGAAGTATGTGCTCGTACGGATATAAAGTTGAAGGGTGCGTTTTACTTCAGCTTTCGGGAGCGATGAGGGCGGCGTGGGCCAGATGAATGGGCATTGGGGGCTGGATCCGGCCCATGGGCCATAGTTTAGGCACGCTTGGTTTAAGCAGAGAAAATGGCAGCCTAAAATCTAGATCATCCTGTTGCAAAACGGGTTGCAAAATGCATCTTACTTCCGCTTCCTGTGGGAGGAACTACGTGACCGGCCCACTGAACTACGTGACCGGCCCAAAAAGTTTGGGTGTATGGATTAGGACTCTGGCCGATGAGTCTCAGCCACAGTTCCGCCCTCCCCAATCTGCTGGTTTGGTGCCTACAGTTCCAATTATCCAGGGTCAAAAATATTAAATAAAATATCCTATAATACACAATATATATGTATTTCTGTGGCGTGTTTCCAGGGATGGCCACAACTAGAGGACCAGAAAGGGACTCATGGAACCGGATCCGTGGTACCATGGGTGTCACCTTGTGATGCAGAAGGCCATTGGAGGGCGACTGCATTATATGGTTCCCAGGACAATCTTCATGGCTGAGCACCATGAGGAGAGCCAATATTTGGAATAGGATACGGCAGGAGAAGAAGAGGCCAATGTAAAACATAGGGCTCTTTGTTATCTGCGGTTTCAGTCATCCACAGTAGAGTGTGAAATGTATCCATCACAGATACTGGAGGTGTATGAGGTGATCTGCCTTTGAATGACTGTTTATGTGTACATGGTTTTGGAGATGACGACTCCTGTTTGCTTCTCCAGATGTTCTATAACATCTGGCAGAGCCGCATGGCCGCTTCCCTCCATCTCCCCTCTTGTAACTGCACCTGATTTTCCCTCTAAGTTGGGGGTCTTCCCCATGTCTCGCTTTGGGCAGTGCTTTACCGGTGGCTGACCTCTCTCATCCTCTTCTCTCCCCCCCCCCCCCACTGTTGTCATTGCCAGCCGTACAGGAAGAGCGGCAACGAGGCAAAGACCGCAATGAGAACGAGGTGGAGTCGACGAGCAACGCGAACGAAGACATGCCGGTGGAGAAGATTCTGGAAGCCGAGCTGGCCGTGGAGCCGAAGACGGAGACGTACATTGAAGCGAACATGGGCCTCGCTCCAAACTCGGTAAGGAGCAACGATCCTATTCCTGTTCCTTGAGTCAACGGGGTAGAGCAGGGGTTCCCAACGTAAGGCCCATGGGGTGGAACCGGCCTACAGCCCCGTTCCATGTGGTCCTCCACCCCTCCAATGGCATTCTAGAGACAAAATGGCCTCACCTTTGAAGCTATTGGGTCAAAATGGCCACCCATATTATGCAGTCAGGGCAAAATGGCTATCTGGCCTGTTAGAGGGTGACCTGGCCCCGGCTTGAAAAGTTTGGGGACCCTTGGGGTAGAGGATTCCACTCCTACCAAGAAGTATGTCTTGGCCCCACTGCATTGACGCTGGACCTTTGTGTAGAAGCTATTTTCTGGTGTGTGTGTGTGTCAGGAAAGCTGCTCCCATTGGGCAACAACTCGGAGGGCCACCTGGATTAGCAGTTTTGGGAGACAGGTTCCTGGTTCAAGGCATGACTTAACCCCATCCAACATGAAGTAGATCCCAGGAAGGTCTAGAAGTGAGCGTAGGGATGGGTTGAGTAGGGACACAAAGGCTGGTTGTCTACCAGAGATGTCTTCTCCTGGTTTTCCTGTGCCTGCTGAGAACTTGCCCAGGTTTCTCAGCCCCCACCCCAAATGAGACCTTGGTTGGTCCTCCCTAGCCAGCAGCCCACCTGCCACTGTCCCCTGCAGGAGATGGCCAGACTCTTCCTGCATAGTGTCCTTTTCGGGTGGGTCCTACACAGGACAGATGACAGACATCCTGCAGAGGAATTGCAACCGTCCTGGACCACTTGGTGTTTTGACTGCAAAATTTCCAACAACTCCTGGGAGGTTTCCTGTGAGATTTCTTGTGGGTTGAGAAGAAGACTTTCCGGCAGAGAGATCCAACAATGAGAAATGAAGCCTCCAGTTCACACAGTGATGGCCAACCTTGGCACTCCAGGTGTTCTTGGACTTCAATTCCCAGTAGCCCAAGTCAGCACTCCTGCTGATCAGGGCTTTTGGGAATTGAAGTCCAAGACCATCTGGAGTGCCAAGGTTGGCCACCATTGCGATAACAGCTTCAAGATCCAAAGGATGCAAGATTTAGGATGCAGGATTTAGCAGAGCAGGAAGTCTTGTGGGGACGCCAGCAGCGAACCGATGGACATCAGCCAACATCTCCAAATCCAATCTGAAGGTGATTCAGAAAAGGCCGTATCATAAGAAAGCCAAAGCAAAAAGCAAGAGCAATTCGACTTAGATGCCACTGCGGTGGCCCAAATGGTTAAGACACTGAACACACGGACTGGAAGGTCAGAGTTCGATTCCCAGGTACTGCACGACAGAATGAGCTCCTGTCTCTGCCCCAGCTCCTGCCAACCTAGCCGTTCGAAAGCAAGACGTTGCAAGGAGATAAATAGGGACCACTTCAGTGGGAAGGTAAACAGCGTTCCGTGCACTCCGAGGCATGCCTGCCACGTGTCCATGGAAATGTCTGCAGACGCAGAGAGTGTGGGCTCTTCGGCTATGAAACAGAGATGAGCACTGAACCCTAGAGTTGGATATGACTGGCTTTCAAGCAAGAGCGACCGTTATGTTTAACAGAAGCTGAGTCTCCAAAGCCTTTGAGATGCGACTCGTTCCCCCTCTCTTTAGGACCACACTGGGATGCAAACACATTGGAGCTGGTCCAGGGGAGGCCAAAAAAGGGATGCTCAGAAGAATGGAAACCGAGGCAGAGTGGGGACCCGGACTGAAGGAACTGGACATGTTGAGACCTTCTCTGTCTATGGTCTACTTTGGGTCCTGTTTTCATGCTCTGGGGTGGGTCTCCGGTGTGCCCAACGCTGGCTCTGACCGGCTCCCCGGCTCCACTACCACCCCCACGATCCCAGCTCACAAGGGCCTTGGATGTTGTTAAGCACATGCCAGGCTCCGGTTGCCCATGGCATCGGCGGTAATCAAGATTAAAGATGCTTCTGGGTGTGTGTGTAATGAGAGTTACGGCAGGCTCGGTGTGTGTGTGTGTGTTGGGGAGAGGCCGGGAGAGGAAATGGAGCTGAAATAAATGACTACTTCTGGCCCGGAGATCTCTCCGCCAGCCTCGCTGCATAATTCAGCGCCCGTGGCTGTGACTCAGGATGGCAGCTGCATCGTGAGAGAGAGGCGGGGGGGGGGGCTCCTCCTCCAGGGGAATTGAGGAGGGGCTCCTGCGGCCGGTCAGGGGCCGTGGTCGAAACCTCTGGACAATTCAGGGTGGGCTGCGTTGAGGGTTAGCATCTTCCCCAGTGGCATGCGTCATGTCAAGGCTGTGGCTTGGAAACCGGTCGAAGCCCACCACAAGGGAGATGAACTCCGACAGGCCCTGGAAGGGATTTGGGCCATCCCCAGACTCCAGTTCCCGGCTAGGCTGCCTTCGTGGGTCGGCCCTTGGGCGCACCCTCTGCTTAGGCCTTGACAGACTGCCTGGTGCAGCACGGAGACTGCAGTGGCGCAAGTCTTTCTCAAATGTCCTTGGAGGGGTGGAGCGGCACATGAAACAGCACTGTGGGCCAGATCCAGCCCACAGGCCTTGCGTTGGGAACCCCTGCTCTACATATTCTCAGAAGTACTTGAGTGCAGGGGACTGTGGTGGCTTAGTGGTTAAGACACTGAACTTTGACGACTGGAAGGTCGGCAGGTCAGCAGTTCGAGACCCAAGCTCCTGCCAACTTAGCTGCTCAAAAGCAAGACATTGTAAGTAGATAAAAAGGTACCGCTTTGGTAGGAAACGTAACATCGTTCCATGCACCCCAGCCTCTAGTCATGCCTGCCTCATGACCATAGACCATGATGTTGTTTAATTGCAGTAAAGAGGAGAAAATGATGATTGCATTGAAAGTTGATATCAGAATAACAAAGGTTGTTAAAGGTAAAGACCACCCTTGCTCGAAAGCCAGTAGTATCCGACTCTAGGGTTCAGTGCTCATCTCTGTTTCAAAGCAAAAGAGCCAGCGCTGTCTGCTTCTGCAGACATTTCCATGGTCATGTGGTAGGCATGCCTAGACACTGGAGCGCACGGAACGCTGTTTACCTTTCCACCGAAGTGGTTCCTATTTATCTACTTGCAATTTCTAGCTTTCGAACTGCTAGGTTGGCAGGAGCTGGGACAAAGACCGGAGCTCATTCCGTCCTGCAGTACTCAGGTATCAAACTTCTGACCTTCTGCCTCCCAGTAAATAGTGCTTTAACAATTAGGGACTTTTCCCTGACATTCTGCCTGTATCTGACTTCCGCTAACTTAGAACCACAGAATAATTGAGTTAAGGAAGGGACCAGGGAGGTCATCGAGTCCAATCCATTCCTGGTCAAGGAAGGAATCCAGATCCAAGCAGAATCTGATGGAAGGTGATCCAACTTTGAACTTGTTGTAAGCCGCCCGGAGTCGCCTCAGTGAGGGGGCGGTGGTAGAAATGTGAGTAATGAAATAAATAAATAAAATGTTGCCCCTAACATGGGAGGGCTCAACCTCTGGTTTTCTTTCTTGCTGCAGCCCAACGATCCGGTGACCAACATTTGCCAAGCGGCAGACAAGCAGCTCTTCACCTTAGTGGAGTGGGCCAAGAGGATCCCCCATTTCTCCGAATTGCCGCTGGATGACCAAGTCATTTTGCTCCGGGCCGGTGAGTGTCAGGAGGGTTGAGGCCAGGCTTGGTTGGAAGAACTGGTTGGCCACCAGAGATATTTGCACAAGCCCCCCCCCAAGTGTTCACTTTCATTGTGGTTGCTCTTGACCACTGATGGCCAACCTTGGCACTCCAGATGTTCTTGGACTTCGATTCCCAGAAGCCCTGATCAGCAGGTGTTCTGACTTGGGTATCTGGGAATTGAAGTCCAAAAACACCTGGAGATCCAAGTTTGAGGAACCCCTGGGTCTGAGATCTAGATCAAGATCCTCAAACTTGACTCTCCAGATGTTCTGGGACTTCAATCCTCAGAAGTCGCGATCAGCAGGTGTTTTGACTTGGGTATCTGGCTTTCAAGCAAGGGAGACGTTGGGTAGGGTTGGTGTCCTGTCCTGGTTTGAATAGAGTCATGGCATCACAGTTCTACAAGATTCTCTGAGCTGGATGGAGATGGATACAGGTAACGATCCTGTGCCATCATCCCTGTTATCTTCTCATTTAGGGATTGCTTCCTCCCAGGGAGGGGGAAAATGCCAAGTGTCTGGTGGCAGTTAACTAACCTGACCGCCCTGAGGACTAGTGGCCTTGGCAAAGTCCACAGGGAAGGGTGATAATGGTCCCCAATTGGATTAAATCCCACTTGATAGAGGGCAGCAACTTCATCCATCCTGGCCTGGGGCTGAGGACGACTTTGCATGCCAAAAGGGCTCAGGACCAGAAAGCGACTCGTGGAACTGGAGCCGTGGTACTATGGGTGTCAACGCTGAGATGTGGAAGGCAGATGAAAGGCCATGGCATGATATTATCAGGACAATCTTCATAGCTGATGGCCATGGTGAAGAAGAAGAAGAAGAAGAAGATTAATTCTATGGAAGAGCAAGAAGAAGAAGAAGATTAATTCTATGGAAGAAGAAGAGGAGGAGGAGGAGGAAGAAGAAGGAATGTAATGTCTCTTTTGAAGAAGAAGAAGAAGAAGAAGAAGAAGAAGAAGAAGAAGAAGAAGAAGAAGAAGAAGAAGAAGAAGAAGAAGAAGAAGATGATGATGATGATGATGATGATGATGATGATGATTAATTCTATGGAAGAAGAAGGAATATAATGTCTCTTTTGAAGAAGAAGAAAGAAGAACATTATTTCTATGGAAGAGCAAGAAGAAGAAGAAGAAGAAGAAGAAGAAGAAGAAGAAGAAGAAGAAGAAGAAGAAGAAGAAGAAGAAGAAGAAGAAGAAGAAGAAGATTGATTGTATGGAAGAGCAAGAAGAAGCAGCAGAAAGAGGAGGAAGCCTTTCTTTCTCTTTCTCTGTCTTTGAAGAAGAAGGAGGAGGAGAAGATGGAGATGACAATGAAGACGACAACGAAAACAGTGACGAAGGAGGCGGTGGCGGTTGTGGCGAAGACGGAGGAGGAGGAGGAGGAGGACGATCCCAGTTGACGATCCCAGTTCTCGGAGCCTCTCTCCGAACACTCGATTCTACAGCAGCTTAAACCAAGGTGTGATTCCCCGGTTTGGCCATGTTGAAGGCTGACTCCTCTCTCCTGAATTCACTCCTGCGGTCTGGAAAGAATTTGGCAGGAGGATTTTTTGTGTGTGGAGAGAGGCAGAGGATGCCGGAGGCAGAGGAGGCAGCGTCTTCTTCCCATTTCGCCCTGGCCTCGTGTCAACGCACGCCCTGGTTTGGCAGGCGGCACGAAGGTCGAGGCGACCTGGGCGCTCTCATCCGAGTCACAACAACTTTCTCCACACCCCGTTGGTCCCTCCCTTTGAAAGCCCAGCAGTCTTGGGACAGGATGTTTGCCTCACAAGCTGCCTACTCACACACACACACACACACACACACACACACACACACACACACACACACACACACACACACACACACACACACACCTGGGGGGGGGGGGTTGGCTTTTGGGGTGGGCCCTGGCCAACCTCCTCCCCAGCTGTTCTGCTGCTGGATGGGCTGGGAAACGCCCCAGGCACCAAAACCGACAAGGGAGTGTTTGTGTGGGAAGGAAGTGGGGCGGGCTCAGAGGTGCGTGCGAAGGGGCGACACATCCAGAGCACGTCCAGAAACAGGCACTCGAGACTGAGCACAATTCCTTTTGATTCCCGTGGCTTTTATTTCGGGTGTTAAGAGCGCTCACTAAACCCACGATTTGCATCAATTTTGCTCCTGCCAACCTAGGGGTTTGAAAGCAAGAAGTTGCAAGCAGATAAATAGGTGCTGTTTTGGCAGGAAAGGTTATAGCGTTCCGTGTGCTGCCTAGGCCTGCCTGACACATGTCTACAGAAATGTCTGAGGACATAGACAGCACCAGTGCTCTTTGGCTCTCAACGGAAATGAGCACCGAACTGTAGAGTCAGAAAGGCTGGCTTTCGAACAAGGGCGACCCTCAGCTAGTCACGTGGACTTTTAAGAAATAGAAGCACAGGATGGGTTGTTTGTATGCGTTTGATCTCACAGCCAGTTCTCCAGTGCCTGCTGTTTCCTGTCTGTCTTGTCTGTCTGTCTGTCTGACCCCCTTGGCATCCAGTTCTTCCCACCCTTTGGTGCATCACCAAGTCTGCTCACCTTGATGGTTGGGGGGAAACGGTTCACCAGGACGGTTGTTCTCGCTCCAGCTGAAAGTCGAACTTCACCCCCCCCCTCTGCTCTGTGCTTTAATTCCCCCACCCCACCCCCCCAAGGCTGGAACGAGTTGCTGATCGCCTCCTTCTCCCACCGGTCCATCGCTGTGAAAGATGGGATCCTGCTCGCCACTGGCCTCCACGTGCATCGGAACAGTGCCCACAGTGCGGGGGTCGGCGCCATCTTTGACAGGTGGGCCAGATATATATAGCAACAGAAGTTGGGTGTGTCAGAAATTAATCTGGGTTGAAAGGAATTTTGCGAGAGAAACTCCATTCAGGGGATGCCCGAATGAGGCTCCTTTCATGTCCCCAAAGAGATGGGACACAGACAGACACTCACTCCATCATGCAGTACCCAGGTCTCGAACTGCCGACTTGCCAGTCTTTCCAGCGAACAAGGCGAGCTTCTTAACCACTGAGCCACCACAGCTCCACCGTAGCCAATTCTGGGCACTTTTAAGAAAGAGGAAAACAAACTGGAACAGGGCCAGAGAAGGGCAAAAAGGATGATCAGAGGCCTGGAAACCAAAGTTCTAGGACAGGGCTTCGGAACCTACAGCCTGCAGGCCAGATCTGGCCCATGGCACCAAACAAGCCAGCCCCCAACCTCGCTTCAGCCACAAATGCGTTTATGCAGCTGTAAATGAGTCCATGGATGTCATAAACATGTTTACTTACAGCCGTAAATGAGACCGCGGATGTTGTAAATGCTTTTACTACAGCTGTAAATGCGTCCACGGCCATTGCAAATGCATTTATGACAGCTGCAGACTCATTTATAGCTATAGTAAATGGATTTACAATGGCCTCAGACTCATTTATGGCTGTAGTAAACGTGTTTATGATGGCCGCGGACTCATTTACAGTAAATGCTTTACTACAGCCATAAATGAGTCTGTGGCCATTGCAAATGCGTTTATGACAGCTGCGGATGTGTTTTACGGCACCAGTCTGGCCCGCTCAGCTCTCTGAAGGGACATGGATGGTCCAGTTCACGGCTGGAAAATGTTGAGAATCCCTGTCCTAGGAGAAAAGGCTGAAGGCACATGTTTAGCCTTGAGGAAAGGAGACAGAGAGGGGAGAGGATGATGATGATGATAGCACTCTTCAAAGACCTGAAAGATGGTCATAAAGGGAAAGGGCAGGTTCTGTCCTCCCATCACCCCAGAGTGCAGGACGCGTAATAATGGGCTGAAACTACGGGACGCCAGATATAGGCTGAATATTAGGGGAAACTTCTTAACTGTTAGAGCAGTACGACAGTGGAACCAATATTGACTGAGACGCCCCAGTCAATCCATTGGCTGATCGGTGCTTTGAGGAATTGACTTCGGCTTTTGCGAGTTGAAGACCAAGAACCAAAGGTTGGGAGACTCTGCTCTACAGTCTAGACTGGTGGCTCCCAACGTGGGGCCCAGGCTCCACCGGCGGACTCCAATTCCCAGAAGTCTCAGTTAGTCTATTGGCTAATCAGTGCATTTGGGAATTGACTTAGGCTTCTGGGAATTGAAGTCCAAAAACCAAAGGGTTGGAGAAGACTGGTGTAAAACACATCCTTCCTTCCAATTCAGTGATTCTAGTATCCCATTAAATCTTCTGGGTCTTTTCCCACCCAGAAGCCTAAACTCCATCAAGGACTGGGGGAAATATCAGCCAAGCTGAGTAAAACCTGCGCCTGGCTCTCATCGGTTCAGGAATGGTGGTGGCTCAGGGGTTAAGAAGCTTGCCTTGTTAGCTGGAAGGCTGGCAAGTTGGCAGTTCGATTCCCGAGTACCGCATGACGGTTTGCATGCCCGTTGTCTGTCGCAGCTCCTGCCAACCTAGCAGTTCGAAAGCAAGACATTGCAAGTAGATCAATAGGGACCACTTTGGTGGGGAAAAAAGATCTTGGGGACATGAAAGGAGCCTCATTTGGGCGTCCCCTGAGCGGAGTTTCTCCAGCCAAAATCCTTTGAACCCAGACTAATTTTCTGACACAAAATTATTATAAGGATGTGACCGAAAACAGAAAGACGAACGCAGCCCAAAGTGGCCGATTCAAAGAAGGGCAGGCCAAGAAAGGAGGGCTTGGGGGTTTTTAGTTGCTCCCTTTCGAAGCAACCCCATTGGCTGCCTGCAAAACCCTAGCACTGTAAAGTTCAGAGAATAAGGTGTGTGTCCTGATGGGTTTTCTTTTATCATTCCTTGCAGAGTATTGACAGAACTCGTGTCGAAAATGAGAGACATGCAAATGGACAAGACAGAGCTGGGATGCCTCAGAGCTATCGTCCTCTTCAACCCTGGTAAGGGTGAGGGACGCATTTGCCTTCTATCTATCTATCTATCTATCTATCTATCTATCTATCTATCTATCTATCTATCTATCTATCTATCTATCTATCTATCTATCTATCTATCTATGCATGCATTCTATCTATTCATACATTCTATCTATCTATCTATCTATTCATTCATTCTATCTATCTATTCATTCTATCTATCTATTCATGCATTCTATCTATTTATTCATGCATTCTGTCGTATCTATTCATGCATTCTATCTATCTATCTATCTATCTATCTATCTATCTATCTATCTATCTATCTATCTATCTATCTATCTATCTATCTATCTATCTATCTATCTATCTATCTATCTATCTATCTATCTAATCTCATAAGGGGCATTTCTACCCCGAGCCGATATCGGAGGGGCCTAGAGACGGCTGCGAACATGACATGCAATTCCTCAGATCATCTGAAACCTCTCGAGCAAAGTTGTTCTCCACAGAGGATAGACAAGAACAACATGTTGGGGCAAACCAAAGAGGAGAAACTCCCCAAAAATCTGAATTTAATCAGAGTAATTGCATCTGTCAGGTTATGAAATCCTCCAAGCGGAGCGGAGCCCTGGGGAATATGCCTTATGTATAATTTAATCCTTTCAGGCTTTATTTTGCTTTTCCAGGGTTGTTTTTTTACACCCAACTCACTTGCACAACGAATTTCACTTTGGTGGCATAAAATAGATTCTGGCCTTAAATATTTTCATCCTCCAATTGTTTAAAAATCTTCTTTCTCCTTAAAATGCTCACGCTGCTTAGCCCTAAGGCAAGGACTCTCAATCTGTGGCCCCGGGGGCCGGATGTGGCGCACCTCCACCACACCAGGAAGTGCCATGTGCTGGAGGAAGGGCAAAATGGCTGTCCAGCCCCCGAAGCTGTCTGAGGGAGTGTGACCCAATGGCCCCCGGCTTTAAAAGATTGAGAAGGCGGGCCAGTTAACTTCCCCAGCTTTAACCAGTTTGCCTCTCTTCCGCAACAGACTCCAAGGGCCTTTCGAATCCTGCGGAGGTGGAGGCACTACGTGAGAAGGTCTACGCGTCCCTCGAGGCCTACTGCAAGCACAAATACCCCGATCAGCCGGGCAGGTGAGTCTCCGCGCATGAGTACCATTTTGGCTACCACATCTCAGGTATCCGGGAACCTGCTCACTGTTTAGAAATCTGTGCAGTTTCTTCTGTTTAAACAGGTGTTTCCAACCTAAGGCCCCAGGGGTGGATCTGGCCCATGTTGGCATTTCATGCATTCCCCCCTCCCCAAAAAAAATCCTACAAGGGCATTTGAGAAATAAAATGGCTGTCCCTTTGAAGCTGTTGGGACAGGATGGCCACCCCACCCCATTGTGCAGCCAAGGCTGAATATTGGTGATCATCATGGCAATCGGCCATGAAGATTGTCCTGAGAATATATATGGGTAATTTTCAATGTGGGCTCTGGAGGGAACGGATTCCCATGGGAACACGCAGTGGCTAAATTGCAAGCGAGAGAAAGAGGGAGCGCATTCCCGGCCGCTGTTGCTTTGCAAAATGGACCCGGTCCAGTAATTGCATGGCTGGTCATATGTCCAGCTGAGAGCCCTCCCCCCCCCCCCCCGCCCACTAACTGTGTTCTGTCACTCCTTCCCTCCGACACAACGAGGCCAGAAGGCTTCTCTGTGCCAAGTCGGGCCTGGCTTTGCTACCCCACCCAGTGCCCGTGGAGCGTCGTCACACTGGGTATGTGACCTTCCGTCAGCCTCCCTGGAATGTGGGGATTTCCTTCCTCCTTTTCCGCTGGATTATCCCTCAAACCGGCCCCTTCACAGTTAAAACACTTCTGGACTCCCGCACCCCACCCGGCCATCTGGTTTCATTTAGGAGGGATGGAAGGAGGGCAGCGGAGGGCGAGGAGAGGAAGGAGAGGCGGGCAGGCTCTGGGAATGGCGTTTCCTGGCCTTCCTGGGACTTGAACTGCCAGCTCAGCATTCCTTCCTCTTCAAGTGCCGTATCCGATTCTGCAACACTGGCAATCCTCGTGGCAATCAGCCACGAAGATTATCCTGGGAACCATATAATAGAGCGTGCCTTCCATTGGCCTTCGGCATCACAGCGTGGCACCCATAGTAAAAGGTCAAGGTGTCTCCCTTGCTTGAAAGCTAGCCATATCCGACTCTAGGGTTCAGTGCTCATCTCTGTTTGCAGCCAAAGAGCCAGCGCTGTCTGCTTCTGCAGAGGTCTCCGCGGTCAGGTAGCAGGCATGACTAGACACCGGAGTGCACGGAACACTGTTTACCTTCCCACCCAAATGGTCCCTATTTATCTCCTTGCAATGTCTTGCTTTCGAACGGCTAGGTTGTCAGGAGCTGGGACAGAGATGGGAGCTCACTCTGTCCTGCGGTATTTGGGTATCGAACTGCTGACCTGCTGCCTTCCAGTCAGCCTCTTAGCCACTTGGGCCAATGCAGTCCCTTCAAACAGGTTATAGCACACCTATAATTTTAAAGCTGGACATGATGCGCACCTTCTGAGTTCAGATTTGGAATCTGCACACGCGATAGCATGTAAATCCCATGTCTTATTCCTAGTAGCAAAATCGTTGTTGTCCAGTGGGGTCTACCTGAGACCTTCACATTGTCTGCCTATCCCTGTGCAAGGCCTTCCTTTTCTTTATAAAGCCCACCCTGGACTTAACCACATCTTTGGCCACGAGTGCCGTGATTCCAGAATTCTGCCTGGCTGCCCAAAACGGGACTTAAATGGGCCAGAAGATCACATCCATGTGGATGAGAGCCACCAAAGAACAACCCACTGCCGGGATCTGGGTAGAGGTGCCATTTCAGCCCCTGCCTCCAGCGTCTTTTCCTAAGTCACCCCCTCCCCAATTTTTCTTTGCAGGTTCGCCAAGCTTTTGCTTCGCCTTCCGGCCCTCCGGTCCATCGGCCTGAAATGCCTGGAGCACCTCTTCTTCTTCAAGCTAATAGGAGACACGCCCATCGACACCTTCTTGATGGAGATGCTGGAAGCCCCGCACCAAATGACATAAACAAGGCCAGGATCCGTCCCTTTTCTTCTTCTTCTGTCCAGCCGGCTATCGCCACTGCCACTGCCGCCACCACCTCCACCTCTCCCTCCGCTGCCTCCTCTCCCTCCCGGGCGCAAGAAACACTGCCGGCCTTGTCCTTTCTCCGGTACGCCACTTGGCGACCCAGGCGGGACTTGGCCGATTTTGCCGCTTTTCACCCGTCTCTGTGAATCGGAGGATCTGACAGTTTGGCTTTTGCCCCAGCCTTTCGTGGGCATAGAGACAATGGGATGTTTCCGTGCGCAGGAGAAGGGGTTCCTTCCGCCCACCGCTCTCTGAAACCAACACCTCCGTTCCAGATGTTGCTCCTGATCCTCCCCTGTACCTTTGTGGCTTTGGGCCCACCCACCCCTGTCTCCTTTGACGTGCACACACATGCACACGCACGCTTCCTCACTAGCGCACAAGGGCGTGCAAAATTGGTGCAGCTTACTCTGCTGCAGACCCCAAGACTTTGCGGAGAGATGGAGAGGGACACCGCCTCCCATCTTTGAAAAGCACGGGGAATTGAAAACGTTGTGATTCTTTTAATCCAGAGTGGCATTCGGCTTGGGGAGGTTAATCCGGAGCCGTTTTTGAGTTGTGAGTGAAGGACTTTGGGGGAACAGGGGGGTGTCCCGGGGAGCATATCTGGACCCCCAGGGCAGGCGAGACGGGAGGGTTGCTCCAATGTCTTTTTTTTTGGGGGGGTGGGTATAGCCAAAGATTTCCTTTTTCAGGTGAAAGGCTTTTTCAGGGCTTGCTTTAATGCCGCAGGGCTCGAGTTTACAATTCCACCGGCAACGTTGGGTAACCCAAAAGCCATGGGGAAAGTTTGGGCTGGGGGTCCCCTTGAAAGGTGTTTCCTCTGTCGCTTCTGCCACCTGTGTCGCTGCAAATCAGCCGTGTCCCCCCCCCCCCCACTTCTGCTCCGTTTCAGGACGAGGTTCCGTTCAGATAGGTGAAGCCAGGAGTTCTCAACCTTTTAAAGCTGGGGGGGGCATTGGGTCACGCTCCCTCAGACAGCTTCAGGCGCCGGACGGCCATTTTGCCCTTCCTCCACCACATGGTATGGTGGAGGAGGCAGTGGGCCACATGAGATGGTGCTGTGGGCCGCATCCAGCCCATGGGCCGCAGGCTGAGAATCCCTGGCTTAAGCGCTCAACATCTGTGGGCTGGTGAGGGCCAACTGAAAAGGCCCATAGACCCCTAAAATTTTACTCCCATCCACCCGGAGAAGTCTTGTCAGGAAAGGAAGGAACTGGGAATGGAGCCAAAGGGATTTCAGGAAAAGCCCCCTTCGACCCACCGGTCTCTTTTAAAGACCCCCGTTTATGGCTTAGAGGATTCTTGCCCCAAACTCCATGTGGCACAATAGAGGGAAATTCAAGAAATAATAATGATTTCGTGTCAGAAATTATTCTGGGTGGGAAAGGATTTTTGTGGGGAAAACTCCGCTCAGGGAACACCCAAATGAGGCTCCTTTCATGTCCCCAAGAGCTGGGGCAGAGACGGGCGCTCAGTCCGTCATTCAGTACCTGGGTCTCGAACTGCCAACGTGCCAGCCTTCTGGCTAAGCTTCTTAGTCACCTCAGTCCCTTTTTCTCTAGAAATAAAGCTGACCATCTCTGCATTAAATATCCCAAGCCAACTCTTGGACAAGGACCCATTGGGTTGTCCGCCTCGTTGGGAAGCACCCATTGAGTTCAAACTTCCCGAAAGGAAAATGGTAGTTTTTGCACATGCTTTCCAGGCCAGCGCATGTTTCCCAGGCCTTTTCTGTGCAAACGGTGATCTCGCCTTTCTGGGGCATTTACACCAACGCGCAGTGAGGTCTCTATTAGGTACTGATTTGGGTAGTGCAAGTTGGATGCATCCTCCATCCGTCCAACCAAGCGGTCAGAAGGTCATAGGAGAGGTTGCCACCTAGGAAGGTCCACCTTGACCAGATGTGTCCCTTTTCTCCCCTGCTGTTACCTGCGGTCTTTTCTGTCCCGACATCATCTTGTTTGCTAAGCCCAAGGTGTCCCCCCGTGTTTTTGACCCTTTGACCTTTCCACCCAGCTCTGCAGAAAGAGCTGGTGTGGCTTTGCTTGGGTCTGAGGAAGCCCCAGATGCTCCCCATGCATCGATGTGATGGTGCCCTGGTTGGTCTTCAGATTTAGAAGGCCTTCTCCCGAAGCCAATGTGGCTGTTTTGATGTCCAGCAACGCACACCTCCTGAGATTCCGGTGTCTTATATCCCCTCTGAAAGGTGACAATCCTGGTTGTAGTAAGAATTAACCCCATTCTAGGTGTGTGAGAAGTGAAGTCCGCCCCCCATTTCAATTTGGAGCAGAAACATGCTTTGATCCTCTTAAAATGGTGATGGCCAACCTTGGCACTCCAGGGGTTCTTGGATTTCAATTTCCAGAAGCCCAAGTCCCTGTGAATCCACATGTTTGCTATGTGTGTTCTTGGAGTTCAATTGCCAGAAGCCCAAGTCACAATTCCTGCTGATCAAGGAATTGAAGTTCAAGAACATCTGGAGTTGCCAAGGTTAAGCCATCGCTGTCTTAAAACTGGTGGGTGATTTGTAGTGGTCGGAAGCAACACTCAAGCAGTGGGTTGTCTCCACCTGACAGTTTTATTCAGGTTTAAATTCAGGGGGAGAAATTAGGTCATTCCAGGCTCTCCCCAGCTTTCTCCATCTCTTCTGCCCTTGGACTTCTTGTAGTCAAAGTTTGTGCCCTGCAACGCAGCTGTGGTCCTTCAGCAACAAGGCTCAGAAGGAGACTGCCCTTCAAACCAGGGGTGCCCATACTTTTCGGACCGTGGGCCGGTCACGTGACTCTGCAGGCCGGTCACGTGGTCCCTCCCACCGGAAGCGGAATTAAAACACACCTTTGCAATCTGTTTTGCAACAGGAGGAGATAGATTTTAAGCTGCCATTTTCTCTGCTTAAACCAGGGGTGCCCAAACTACGGCCCATGGGCTGGATCCAGTCCCCGCCGCCAATTCATCTGGCCCACGCTGCCCTTATTGCTTCCAGAAGTGGAAGTAAAAATTTACATCTGCTTCCGAGGGTGACGAGTGTGATGTGGGCCAGATGAATTGGCATCGGTGCCGGATCCAGCCCACGGGCCATAGTTTGGGCCCACCTACTATAGATGTAGCAGATCTTGTCTGAAGTCCGGCCTACACCCTTTGTGAGTCTCTCTTAGAAGAAACACAACTGCGCACCTTGACGGGTGTGGCTTTCCAGGCTCATGTGAGCTCCCTTTCATGCTCAACACAACCTTCCACGGTCGAGTAGTTGGCAAACTCCACCGCCGTCTTGCAGCCAAGCAAGCCGGTGATGAAATAAAGAAGGCAGGTGGAGGGAAGGTTGCTCAGAATATTTGCTCAGCAACAAGACTTGAGCAGTGAAAAAGTCAAGCTTTGTCTTCAAACCACCGTTTGGAGATCTGTGTGTTTAAGCAGAATAAACAGTGACGGAATCTGTTGGTTTTTGCAGCAGCGAGGTCTCATTCTTCGGCTGTGGGGCCTGGGCCAAGGGTGAGGTGGTCATGGCTGGAGGTTCTCCAGAACCTTCCTCGGCCTCCTTGGAGAGCCCGTGGGTGAGACGGTTAACACGCATTGACATAGCACACTGCACAACAACGATTTTGCTACTGGGAATAACACATGTGATTTACATGCTATCGAGTGTGCCGATTCCAAATCTGAACTCAGAATTTTGCCTCTCATGTATGGATTTTAAGGCACGCTACAGATGTTCAAATGGTTGGTCATTGGGTAATGTATTTTTTACATGGGAACATTATAACAGTTGCAGCTGCCACTAAGCTTGCTGCAGCCGCAGCTGAATCACGTCCCCTGGTGGCCTGCATGTTCCAGCAGTGGCTGGGCATGTCTGGGCCAGTCAGTGAGTTGAGGTCAGAAATAGGTCTATAAGGCGAGATGGACCAAGGTCTTGTCTCTTGTGCGACACCATCTTATTGGATAGTACAACTAGGCCATTGTGAGTCTGTTTTGAGCTAAAGAGGAGTAGGGGCGGCTGTGTTAATAAACTGGACAATTTTTGCTACCTTTGTGGCAAATCTACCCCTGCATGATCAACTCAAGAACCTAACCAAGAGGGTGAGATTTGCTAATTTAAGATCCTGACGTCCGAGGCAGAATCGGACTTCAGATTTGGAGTCAGCGCACTTGATTTAGCATAGGGACACGTGGAGTAGAAGACCAAGTAGCAGGCAGTGTTTATCTTCTTGTGATGCAGTGTGATATTCCAGATGTCTTCTCTAAATATTCTGGTCCCGCTAGTGACGGAGCTGCAACCAGGTTGTTAAGACCGGTGGTTTGTAAGGAACCGTCTTCTGAGATGACGTGGCAGCCGCTGCCGTAGCTACTTTTCTGGATTCCCGGCTCACCTTTGTGTCTGGATTTCCAGATCCAGCTGTCCACAAACTGTCTGCCTGTCCCCTCCCTTCCGAAGCATTTCCCTGTTCCTAAGCATGGAGGAGGGAGTTTTCCTCTGCCTCTGTTCCGTATTGCGCATTGCCGAGATTCTTAACCCAACTGTGTTTACCCTAGAAACAGGGTGGTGGTGGTGGTGATGATGATGGGAGACTTCGTTGTCAACAGGATGAAGTCACTGCCGAAGAAGCTAATGGGGAACAGGTTGTCGTTGTGGCTTTCTTGCCTTCCCAGGCATCCCGGTTGCTAACAACCTTGCCCTCTGTTGTGCAAGAGCATAGGAAACCCATCTCCTGGGCTGGCTTGCCGACGGCTATATCGGAGGCTCCGGTTGACCTGGCCGAACGAATCCGATCTTCTCCCTTCCTGGAAAGGTCCTCCGTGGAAGAGGGAGATGTTTTCTTTTGGAAAGCCCAGCTCACGTTTCAGGTCTTAACCTTGGCTCAAGACACGAGAGAGGACCTCCTCCTCTCCGACTGGGCTTTGCACTTTGGTACTTGGGGTTCCGCTAAAACACTCAGTCGGGCCATTTCAGAACCATTGGGCAGTCCATGCCGATGACAGCTGCCATGTACAGTGTGCATTTGTCAGGGCGTAGAGCAGGTGTGTAGGGTGCACAACTTTTTGCAGGAGAGCAGCCTAGGAGAGACCTGGGGGTTTTTTTTTGGGGGGGGGAGTCTTGGCTTGCTGCCCTTTGGTTGTGACGGGCAGTTGTGTCTGTGTCCAGTTGTCCAACCACATGCTCAAATGGGAGGTCCTGTTGTAGGAACACCTATATTTCTACAGGTGCAGAGAGAAAGCGTCCAAGAGTTGGGGGAAACCACCAACTTCCGTGTCCTTGTCAGACCCTGGGCTGCCCAAAGGAAGCCTCTGTCTTCAGCCATGGTCTCCTCCTCCTCCTCCTTTAATGTCCTTCCTTGTCCAGTGAACTCCTTCCTCCACCTTCTAATTTGGTTTTGCTCTTGCGTCTCCTCAAGAATGTTTGTTCTTGCCATAAAAGCTCTTCCTAGGCCTGAGCGGACTTGAGGCTCATCTCCGTTCAGAGGGTGTCGAGGAGGGTCCTTCTCATGCTTAGAATGACCTTCAACGCTCTCGGAGGAAGGGTGCCTTGGTAGGTGCAGGGGGTAAACGACTGTGCTGCAACCCCAAATGGTGATAAGTTCGATCCTAACCAGGGCTCAGGGTGGACTCGACCTCTTCCATCCTTCCAAGCTCAGCCAAAGGAGTCCCCAAGAGGGCCAAAGGGTAATTAACTTGTGAACCCACCAGAGAGTCCATTAAGCGCTATGGGGCAGGTGTAGAAGTGGAATTGCAGTTCTTTAAAATCCAAACATAATCTGGAGCGGACATCTCGATGGAGACCATGTGCGCGTGCGTGTGTGATCCACTCCTTTCCAAACCCATGATCTCCTCCGATAGGACCTCCCTTGGAAGATCTATGGTGAGGACGTAGGAATGGGCCTCATGGAAGCCTTCCTCCCCCATATTGGCCAGAACCCTCTTCTTGATGTTGGCCAAGCCCTCTGGTTTACGCTGTGCAAATAAGGCCAGGATCCCACCCTCTCCACCCAACACTGTCTTGACACTCACCCAAAGACACCATGTCCACCAGAATCGGGGCCGACAGGCCAGTGACCGTTTTGTCCCACGCGAGGTTTGCATTGTGCATTTTTTTAAGTTGATACATATGTGTGTGTATACATGTATGTAGTGTAGATATATTCACTGTATAAATATCGCCATTCACATATACATATATTATACCCACTTTTCATGTTACCCTTTCGGTTCGCCCTCCTCCTCCTCCTCCTCCCAATTAATTTTTGATTTTTCTCAGATCCTCCCCTACCAATATTCTTGGTTTGCTTTGTGAAACCAGGCGTGGGGTTTTTAAAAATCCCATTTGAAATTCTTCAGCCCAGCCCAGGGGAAGGTTTTTGTGCCATGGGCCGGAGGATTCGCCCTCGGACAGCTGAGTGGGCCGGAAACAAAGGCGGCATGCGTGTCTGCTTCTGGGGTCACCGCCATGGGCCATCAGGGGCCGGGGTCAGCCCACAGGCTGCAGGCTGTGAACCCCTGGTCCAGCTCCTTCCCCTGCTCCGGCCGAGAGTTCACGAAAGCCACGGAAGAAGGCGGAGAAATGTTGCATCTATTTTTACGATGCTTTCAAAGCGTAGCGGAGGAGGGTCGAAGCCGAGAGGTGGACGGGGCGGTCGATTGAGCACTTAGGAAAATGGATGCCTTCCCTGGGCGGGGGGACAATTTTGGAAGGGGGATTTTAGAGATGAACGAGTGAAGGAAAATTTAAAAAAAAAAAAGAGGAAAGTATGCAAAATATCTAAAGCGTCAATAAAGTTAAATATCTATTTTTGTACAAAATGTAATTTTATCCCTTACGTATTCTTAGGAAAATAAAACAAAATGGGTTGTTTGTTTTGTTTTGGGGAGGGGACATTTTATTTTTTTCCTCCGGCTTTTATAGAATTTGTTCTCAATTTCTCCTTCATACCTTCAGCCGTAAAACACACCTGTACGGAGCAAAAGGTGACATTTCGATCATGTTCAAATCACTTGATCCAGGAATCTCTTTATCTGTCAATCATCCCCCACTCCTGTAAAACCAATGGACTTTTTAAAAAACAGAAAAATTTTGTGGCTACTTTTGGAAGCGCATTATTTTTACCGCGTCCCCCCCCCCCCAACCCACTGCCCTCCCTGGCAGCGTTCTCCTGCAGGTCTACTCTACTGTGAAATCACTACCGTATATTATTGTTCACTAAAAAAAATAAAAATAAAGTAAATAAAAAAAATTGCTGGAAATGCCAGTATTTTGAAGAAATGTATTAGAATTGTTTTAAAAAGGTAAAGAAAAAAAATATATGAGCATTTTAAAGTATCATACACCCTGTCTCTTTTATTGTGTGGTAATGGCATCCTAGCGGTCAACACTTGAGACACATAGAAGGTCAAGGCTGACCCGAAGCTGACCTGGGGCTGGTTAAGAGCAGGAGTTTTGAATCAGGAAACTGAAGCATTGATCTTGGCAGCTCAGGAACAAGTTTGGCCAACATTGCAGGAAGACTAAAATACAGCATGTATCCAACAATAGCAAATGCCGGCTTCGTAACGAAAAGGATGAAACGGTAGATCAGCAGATGCAGCAAAATTTCACAGAGTGATTGTTTATAAAGCCGTGACAGGGATGCAAATAATTGGAAGCTTTGCCAAACGTCTGGATTTGAATGTTGGGAACACAAGTTAGAGAAAGTTTTGGCAATAGAGTAGACCCTACTGCCAGCAACCCAATGCCGAGTGTCAGGCAGTGGTTAACTAACCTGACCACTCTGAGGATTAGAGGCCTTGGGTGGTGAAGTCCACTGGGAAGGGTGATGGTCCCCAAGTGGATTAAATGGTCCCACTTGAATCCCTCTGGATGGAGGGCAGCGGCTTCACCCATCCTGGCCTGGGGAGGATGATGATGAGGACTTTGGGCAGCAAAAGGTCTCAGGACCAGAAAATGACTCAAAGGAACTGGATCAGGGGTACTGTGGGTGTCACTCTGCGGTGCAGAAGGCAGATAGAAGACCATTATATTTTGAAGGACAGTCATGGCTGATGACCATGATGATCGCCAATATTCTGAATCGGATATGGAAGAAGAAGAAGATGATGATGATGATGAACAGACCACTTGAGGGAACCAGAAAATAGTAACAACACATTAGTAAAAGTAACCCCTGCTCAAAAGCAAGTCATATCTGACTAGGGTTCAATGATCATCTCTGTTTATAGCCAGAGAACCAGCGCTATCTACATCTGCAGACGTTTCCATGGACACGTGGCAGGCATGAATAGAGACTGGAATTCACAGGACAGTGTGTACCGTCCCACCCAAGTGGTCCCTATTTATCTGCTTGCAAATTCTTTACTTTCAAACGGCTAGGTTGGCAGGAGCTGGGACAGAGACAGGAGCTCACTCCGGCGTGGAGCGCTCGGGAATCGAACCCTGAACTTCCATTCAGCATCTTAACCACTTGAGCCACTGCAACACATTAAACCCACGGAATGAATCCATAGGAAACCATGCCTAGCTCTAAGTATCAGCGAAGAGGGAGCAAGTAGCTGAAAACCGAGTCCTTCCCCGCAAGGAACAGCTCGACTTGGAACGCCTTCCATGGAAGCAACACAAGCTTGGACACTCTTTCTTGGGTGGTTTCTGGCATGCCGATGCTGGGACAGTGTGTTATTCGACGTCCATTCCTTGCTCTGGTGTCAAATGTTTGTGATTGCCGAGCAAGAACATCGCAGCAATTCTAGTGGCTAGTCAGAGCTTGGGGCCAGGTTTTGCAACCCGAGTAGGGATCCGGCACTTTTTGCTTATGACACAAAACAAGGGACACTTGGGCCGGTGGAATGAAAGCAAAGGAGGAAAGCCCAGAAACTTTCTATCGCTTGTTCCTGCCTGGCTGCCCTCTACATTATGTATATCTATCTATCCTTCCTTCCTTCCTTCCTTCCTTCCCTCCCTTGTCTTCTATTATCTCTTTCCTTCCTTCCTTCCTTCTCTTGTCTTCTATTATCTCTTTCCTTCCTTCCTTCCTTCCTTCTCTTGTCTTCTATTATCTCCTTCCTTCCTTCCCTTGTCTTCTATTCCTTCCTTCCTTCCCTTGTCTCCTGTTCTCTCTCTCCTTCCTTCCTTCCCCATTTTCATTTCTTCCTTCCTTTTTTCTTTCTTACTTACTTGTTTGTTTCTACAGTTGAAGGAGAAATCACAACAATGAAAAACTAACCCAGCTGCCTTCTTGCAGGGGTGGGTGGGGGAGGTCATGTATTTTGCGCAAAGCAATGCCCACGGGGGTTGCGAAGGGTCGGAACTGACTGTGCGACTGAAGAACACCAACACCCACGCAATGCCACACAAATTGCCTCTTCCACCTGGCACTGCAATATGGGGTGAGGTGAGGAATTGGGAGGGCTTAGAAAAGCCTTCACCGAACCCTCACTAGACCCCATTCCGTGTCAGCAAATCTTCTGGGTTGGGAAAGGATTTTGGAGGAAGGAGCGCCATGGAGCCCATGATCTTCTTCTTGCCTCTGGATTTCGTGGCCAATCCATCTTCCACAGCTGGGCCTGCAGCCTCACCTGCCGACCTGGTTGGGGAACTGCAGCTGAAGAAGAAGACAGGCCAACTTGGAGGAACCGGTTTTCTGGTTCAGATTCAGGTGGGGAATGGACTACGATCTACAAGCCGGAGAGTGACAGTTCTGTCCCAATCTTGGGCTGAACATGCCAGCTGTGTTGAGCACATCATGGTCAGCTTGGAAGCTCACGACCAGAGGCGAATACACAAGGGCTGGATCCATGCTATCTTCCCTCACCTGCGCCAGGTCCCTACTGGCTTGTCTACCAGTGGCCTAGTGGTTAAGGCACTAGGCTTGGAGACCGGAACCACAGGTTCGATTCCAGAGAGCTGCACAATGAGGGGCATAAAAGGAACCTCATTCAGGCATCCCCTGCAAAAATCCTTTCAACCCAGAGTAATCCCGGGGGCTCCATCCTGGCCAGGGCTTAAAAGCCCCTTCGGCGGTAGGACTTTCCCAAAGCCCAGCCGCCGCTAGAAACACCTGTGGCGGGGAGGAGAGTCTTGTCACTTGTTGCAGGATTAAGCAATTGTTTTTTCTTGTTTAGTTTTCTGCTTTTGTAATTTTTGTAATTTTGTGTAAACTGGATTGATATTTGGAATCTATGATTGTTGCTTGATATTGTTGCCTATTGAATTTGATGCTGTAATGATTTATATTATAGTATCTCTGATGTATTTTTTAGGATGTCCTGATGTTTTGTAATTACAATTGTTATTAGAGATTATTTTTGGGGGGATATGTTTTGATATGTTTTTTGATGTTATTCCTGCTTTGTGATATTTGTAATTTACTATGCGATATTTGTAATTGTTTTTATCCTATGGAATGTACTATGTAATTGTAACTGTTTCTTCTGTAAGCTGCCCAGAGTCGCTATGCGAGTGGGGCGGCATATAAGTCGAAAATACAAATACAAATACAAATCTCTCTTGCAAAAATGAATGGCCCGTTCATCATCATCATTATCATAATTTCATGTCAGAAATTACTCTGGGTTGAAAGGATTTTTGCAACTGGGGGGGTGCCTGAATGAGGCTCCTTTCCTGTCCCCAAGAGCTTTTCCCCACCCAAGTGGTCCCTATTTATCTACTTGCAATGTCTTATTCTATAGATTGTAAGCCCCCCTGAGTCACTATGGTGTGTGGGCAAACAAACGAACCAACCAACCAACAAACCAATGTCTTGCTTTTGAACTGCTAGGGTGGCAGAAGCTGGGACAGAGACAGGCACTCAATCTGTCATGCAGTACCCGGGTCTCGAACTGCTGACGTGCCAGCCTTCCAGTTAACAAGACAAGCTTCTTAACCACTGATCTACCCCTGAACTCCATCAACGTAAAGAGTGGATTGTGACCCATAGGAAGCAACATGTGGGACTGTAGGTGTTAATTCTGGCTTTCAGAGGCACCACCAACATATAATAACATACAAAGCTATAATTAACATATCTTTTTTAAAAAAAAAAAGGAATTAAAAGGTAATTAGCCATGGAGATTGTCCTGGGAGCTGTATAACGGAGTGGCCTCCCATTGGCCTTTTCGCACACAATGCCCTTCAACGTGCACTGAGGGGGAACCTTATTTTGGCAAGAGGAAAGCACTTCGAAAGCAAGACATTGCAAGTAGATAAATAGGGACCACTTCGGTGGGAAGCTAAACAACATTCTGTCCGCTCCAGTGTCTAGTCATGCCTGCCACATGACCGTGGAACGGTCTGCAGAAGCAGACAGTGCTGGCTCTTTGGGTATGAAACAGAGATGAGCACTGAACCCTAGAGTCAGATACAACTGGCTTTTGAGCAAGGGTGACCTTAACCTTTAAAAGCAAATAAACTGAGACATTCCATTTGCAGCTCAGCTGGGCTGTAAGGCAGGCAGCGGCCCCTGATGATGTGGACCACGAGGAGGGGAAAGGGGAGAGAGAGAAGGAGGTCGGAGAGCCCTCTTCTTTGGGGACAAAGGCCGCAGGGAAAAAAATGGAGTATTCGATCCCCTCCTCCCCCAGATGAGAAGTGCCCGCCCTGCCTTGCCAAGACCCCAGGCGCAGAGCTGTTGCCGGTTGGCATGTCCGCTTTTCCCTGGGTAAACAAAGAAATCTGGGCAGATGCTTGGAAAAAACTCTCTTCTGCATGTTAAGTTTAAGGCGGAATGAGAAACTCAAGTTGCACAATGAAGGACCAAGTTATGGCTCTTCTGGGGGATGGTTGGTTGGTTGGTTGGTTGGTTGGTTGGTTGGTTGGATGGATGGATGGATGGATGGATGGATGTTTGGTTGGTTGGATGGATGGATGGATGGATGGATTGGACGGACGGACGGACGGACGGTGGGTTGGTTGGATGGATGGATGGATGGATGGATGGATGAAGCTTGTCCTAGCAGCCATGAAGCTTGTCCTGGGAATAAAATGCACCCCTGATCCAGTTCCTTTGAGTCACTTTCTGGTCCTGAGCCCTTTCGGCACACAAAGTCCTCCTCAACCCCAGGCTGGGACGGATGACGCCACTGCCTTCCATCAAGAGGGATCCAAGTGGGATTTCGAGGGCCAAACCTGGCAACGGTGGCCTTCAGAATGAGTGGGAGTTTCTCCCACATGACCCACGCTGTGGCATGTCGATGTACATAACCCCCAAGGGAAAAAGAGAAGGAGGAGGACGTAATATTTGTCTAAGAGAAATAGCTTCTCCTCTCAACACCAGCAGGTTCTCCAGACAGTCGACTTCATTGCCCTTAAATTTTTGTGCCCTGTTGAATTAGTCATAGCTCTGATGATCACGTAAGCCTTGCTAGCTGCAGCAGAGTGGCAATGGGGTTCTTTGGCACCTGTGAGGCAGCCTCATGCAGAGGCCCTTCAGCCTCCCCAGCCCACGTTTTGAGCCCTCCATCTGGAAAGAGGAAAGGGAAAAAGGCCGGTTTGTAATGCAATCCGGAGCCTTCTCAATGGCAAGACCCACCCCGGCCAGAAGATGGAGCCATAGCATTGTCAAAACTTCTGGAGACGGATTTTTCCCTGGACCTTCTGGACCATCTTCTGCAGAAACATCTGCTGGGACGGATGTTCATTCCTGGGCTTCCTCCCGCCCTGAGATTCCTTGACTTATATTCCGGACGACTTATACTCGAGTATATACAGTACCACTTCGGTGGGAAAGGTAAACAGCATTCCACGCGCTCCGGCCTCTATTCGTGCCTGCCACGTGACCACAAAAACGTCTGCAGACGCAGACAGCGCTGGCTCTTTGGCTCCAAATGGAGATGAGCACTGAACCCTAGAGTTTGATACGGCTGGCTTCTGAGCAAGGGGGACCTTGACTTTCACCTACTCAAGAGGAAGCTTCCCTGAAATCACACGCGTGGAAGAGCAGAAAGTGTTGGAAACCCAAGAGTGGTTGTACACATCTGGTTCTTCTTTTCTCCTCTTGCCTCCTGGGGGCCAGAAGCCCAACTTTTAAGTCTCTTCCCCCCCCCTCCTCAAAGAGCCCATCATCTTCTTCATAGTTTCCCACTGACATCATCCTCCAACGACGCCACTGGAATCTGCCATCGACTGTTGGAACCTCAAAGGCTAGAGCGGCCGCCGGCCCTTGTTTTGGGAATCGTGGGCCGCGGTCCTTCCCTCCCCTTAAAAAAACCAGAGAGAGCCTCTTCAGCATTTCAGTTTGGCTTCCAGATGTTCATCATGGCTGTGGCGGGGAAGGAGGGAGGAGGAACTGGTGGGGAGGAGAGCAAGGGAGGGAGGGTCCACTGCCCACCCAAACCCCAACAACGGGGGGGGGGGATGAGGCATCAAAAGTCCACCTGTCAGCTTCTATCTGCAGAGGCACACCTGGAAAGAAGGCCGGCACTATTTAGACACAGGACCACTTCGCTGGGAAGGTAACAACGTTCCGTGCACTCTGGTGTCTAGTCATGCCTGAAACACGGAAATACCTGCAGAAGCAGGCAGCGCTGGCTCTTCGGCTTCGAAACAGAGATGAGCACTGAGTCGGATACGACTGGCTCTCGAGCAAGGGGAACCTTTACCTTTGCAATAAAGGGACTGCGGCGGCTCAAGAGGTTAAGACGCTGAACTCTGCTGACTGGAAGGTCAGAGTTCAATTCCCAGGTGCTGTGTGACGGAGTGAGTGCCCGTCTCTATCCCAGCTCCTGCCAACCTAGCAGCTCGAAAGCAAGACATTGCAAGTAGATAAATAGGGGCCGCTTCGAGCAAGGATGATCTTACGATAAAGCTAAAGCTAAAGTTCTCCCTTGCTCAAAAGCTGGTCGTGTCCGAGTTTAGGTTTCAGTGCTCATCTCTGTCTACAGCCAAAGAGCCAGTGCTGTCTGTGTCTACAGATGTTCTCATGGACATGTGACAGGCATAACTAGACCCCAGAGTGCATGGAACACTGTTACCTTTTCCACCGAAGCAGTACCTGTTTATCTACTTGCAATTTCAAACTGGCAGGAGCTGGGAGAAAGACATGTGCTCACTCCATTGTTGCAGCACTCGGGTCTTGCTAATCTGCTGGCCTTCCAGTTGTCAAATTCAGCATCTGAACCAGTAAGCCGCTGTAGCCCTTTGAAGCAGGCCGGGTCTTCTGTGGCATCCTTGCACACAGGTCCCCTGGGCTCTTTCTATATATTTTTTTGGGGGGGGGAGGGGCAAGTCCTATCGTCCCTGACCAGTGATCACAGAGATGGGACTTGTAGTGGAAAGCCTCTGGAAGTCGCTAGCTTGGAAGAGACCCTTTCCCACAGTCTCCAGTTTGACTTCACCTTAGGGGTTAAGGAGCTCGCCTTGTTAGCTGGAAGGCTGGCAAGTCGGCAGTTCAAGACCCGGGGACCGCATGATGGATTGAGTGCCCGTCTCTGTCCCAGCTCTTGGGGATACGAAAGGAGCCTCATTTGGACGTCCCCTGAGTGGAGTTTCTCCCGCAAAAATCTTTTCAACCCAGGTTAATTTCTGACATGAGATTATTATTCTTATTAACTAGCAGAAGATGTGGCGCCAGGGTTAAAATTGCTGTCTTGCAACCCCCCAAAGGTGGTGAGTTCGGTCCTGGCCAGGGCTCAAGGTTGACTCAGCCCCTTCCATCCTTCCGAGATGAGTGAAAGGAGCATGTTGGGGGCAAAATGCTCACTAACTTGTGAGGTGCCCGGAGAGGACACGGAGCGCTACTACCGGGCTCGGTGCAAAACCAGGCGCACGGAGGTGCACACCTCTCGAAGCCTATGTGGAATGTGCGCCCGTCAGCGATGGGCGCATGCAAGACAACAGCTGGCGAGCAACTCTTTCATCACCACAATGTGCAGAGAAGAAGTTGGTGAGAGCAAAACCCATCCACACGGGCCGGTTTCTGGGAGCCGTTCCCGGACGACTCTGGGGTTGAGTTCTCTCGCTCCACCCCTCGGATGTTCCACAGCTGCAGAAAAGCCGCCTTGGAACATCTTGTGTGGCCAGAAGCCACCTGGCAAGGCCAGAGTACATTTCTCATCCCCGATTTGTTCGGGGGGGGGGGGGCTACAACATTTGTGGCTCCAGCCCCGCTCCTCCCCATCCTGGGAAGAAGGCAAAGAACCGTCTCCTTTTGCCAGGCCTTCCAGAGAGCCCAAATCCAGGCGCAGATGAACACTTTCGGCAAAGGATGTGCTTCAAGTACTGTATGGGTTTTCCACCCTCGAAACAAGGGTTCGGTTGAATGTTATGTGGCAAGGGAAGCGATTGTTCAGCACCAAAATATCTCTCGGTGTGACGGTTGACTGGACGCTCTTTTAAGCAGCCCTGCCTGAATACCAAAGCCAAAATTAGTACAAGGAACAACATCAGCAGGAAACTCACAAAGTATACATGGGGAACTCAACCCTCCACACTGCTCACATCAGCGTCCCTCTGCAGTTTGGAATGCATCTGCACATGCAAAGGAGGTCGATATCGCTGTGAATGAAGCCATGCACAGAGTGACAGGATGCCTGAAACCTACGCCAGTGGAGAAAATAGACCCTCTTGTGTGTATCGCTCCACCTAGTACACGGAGAGAAGGAGCAGCGGACGCCGAGAGAACGAAGCAAGAGAAGGACCCTCGACGACATCCTCTGAATGGAGATGAGCCTCAAGTCCACCAGAGCTCAGATCCAGGAAGAGCTTTAGGGCAAGAACAGACATTCTTGAAGGCAACGCAATGGCAAAACCAACTTAGAAGGTGGAGGAAGGACCTCACTGGACAAAGAACAACGTTAAAGGAGGATTACCATATATACTCAAGTATAAGTCATCCCAAATATAAGTCGAGGTACCTCATTTGGACCTCTAAAACTAGGGAAACAGGTTGACCCGAGTATAAGTCGGGCGTGGAAAATGCAGCAGCGGCTAGTGAGTTTCAGTAATTAAAATATATGAAAACATGGTGAAATTAATTAATATAGACATTTGTGTGGGTTTGTTTTAGGGTTTTTACTGTACTGTTCATGCTTTTATTTTTTTACTGTAGGTTTCAGTTTGCACCACCACAGTTTTGGGACCCGAGTATAAGTCGAACCCCCTTTTTGGACCTCTTTTGGGGGACTAAAAAACTAGGCTTATCCTTGAGTTTATATACAGCTATTCTGCCAATGGATCTTCCAAAGGCTCCTAAGGACAGCCTTGTTCTGCTTTTGAATGTATTTTAACGAAATATATACCAAAAAAAAATTTCACAACTTGAGTTACGTAAAGGACAGAAGTACAAACAACTTAAAAATAACATAAAAACCTGCCTTCCAAACACTGGGATGTAATTGGGAAATGCGTCCCTCGAGATGTTTGTTTTGCTGAAGGAATGAGGTATAAGAAGACATTGTTGAAGCGGTTCAAGCGCCAGATGCAGGCAGAGTCTGGCCATAAGGTGCTTTCCATCCTCCCATTAAGGCAGGGGTGCCCAAACCTTTTGGGCTGTGGGCCGCTCACGTGGTTCAGCGGGCCAGTCACGTGATTCCTCCCACCAAAAGCGGAAGTAAAACATGCTTTGCAATCTGTTTTGCAACAGATTTTGTACGGGTGTATTTTACTTCTGCTCCTGGGTGGCGCGTGGCATGTGAATTGGTGTGTTGGGCCTGAAATGGCCCACGAGCCGTAGTTTGGACACCCCTGCATAAGAGGCTGAGGAGAGGCCTTGCATTGTTTCTCCTGCCTCGGTGGTGCTCACGGAAACAAATGGCGCAATTTTGCCTCTTATTACGAAGCGGCCATAAAAAGGCGCACTTTGGAGAGGCCAGCGGCGTAGTTGGCATGGCGGGCCGCCCTCGGAGGAGCCGAGAACTGATGGACCAGGCGGGGAGTAAATCTCACGGAACGACTCCTGGGCGGGAGGAAGGCTCGTTTTTATTAATAAGTGATTATTGAGCCAGAGGAATGGGCGCTTCTGTCTCCTCCGTGACAGATCGGGGGTACTTAGCGGGACTTTTATGCGGCATTAGCGTCCCCCGCATCGCAAGTGATTTGTGCAGTTCCAAGGGAAGCAGTTTCCATTTCCATGTTGAGTTGGGTGTGTGTGTCTTGTTTTTAGAGAAATGGACCAAGGGTTGGCGACGGGAGAGAAGGAGGCGACTCCAAAACCCAACAGGAGATTTAAGTTAATTTACATGAACTGACGAGGGATGAAACACTGTGAAGATGGGATTTGTAGGATTTCTTAGTGTTCAAATTGAAAGGTTGCTTCAGCTCAGACGATACATAAAAGGTCAAGGTGTCTTCCTTGCTCGAAAGCCAGTCGTATCCAACTCTAGGGTACATCTCCGTTTACAGCCAAAGAGTCAGCGCTGCCTGCGTTTTTGCGGACGTTTCTGTGGACACATGGCAGGCATGTCGAATTTTCAATGGGGTTTTAAAGGGCTTTTAGTTAGTTTTGAGGTTGCTTCTAATCGTTGCCAGCTGTCCAGAGTCATTGTCGAGTTGGGCAGCAATAGAAATTTGAAGGATAAATAAATAAAATAAATGAAAATGTCTTTAGACACCGGATGCACGGAATGCCATTTACCTTTCCCACTGAAGTGGTTCCTGTTTATCTACTTGCAATGTCTTGCTTTCAAACTGCTAGGTTGCCAGGAGCTGGGACAGAGACAGGAGCTCACTCCGTCATGCGGTACCCAGGAATCGAACTGCTGACCTTCCAGTCACAGAGTTCAGCGTCTTAACCTCTTGAGCCATCCCAGTCCCTATACCAGGAGTTCTAAACCTTTTTAAGCCGGGGGCCGGGGGACAGACAGCTTCGAGGGTGGCCGGACGGCCATTTTGTCCTTCCTCCACCACGTGGCACTTCTGAGTGTGGCGGAGGCGATGGGGGCGTCACATGAAATGGTCCCATGGGCCGCCTCTGGCCCACTGGCCGAAAGTTGAGAATCCCTGCTCTAAACTATGGAGCAAAATTGTTCTGGGGCAAACAGGAAGAAGCGAGTTGTCTGTTTGTTTTTAGGAAGGCATGAGACGCAGCGCGGGCAGGCAGGCGAGCCTCTCTCTCTCCCTTCTTCCACCCTCCCTCGGTGGACGTTGCCCCAGACGTCAAGGAGGTCAAGTCTGGAGGGATGCACAGGAAGTCTGTGGCCTTTGGGCATCCTTCCTTCCGCCAGGCCAGATGTATCCCAGAAAGAGCCTCTCTTGAAGGACCATCATGTTTAAAAGGTAAAGGTTTCCCTTGCTCAAAAGCCAGTCGTATCCGACTCTAGAGGTCAGTGCTCATCTCTGTTTGGAGACCTGAAAAATCTTTTGTTTGGCCCTTTAAACCAGCCTGAAACCTGTGGCCCGGATGCGGCCCACAGTGCCATTTCATGTGCCCCCCCCTGCCTCCACCGCACCAGGAAGTGCCATGGGGTGGAGGAAGGGCAAAAGGGCCGTCTGGCCCCCAAAGCTGTCCGAAGGAGCGTGACCCAATGCCCCCCTCCCCGGCTTTAAAAGGTGGATAACGCCTGCCTAAGAATAACGAAGAATTGGAGCCTGGCTTGAACAGCATCCCTTGAACGTGTGTCTCATGAAGTACCGTATATACTCGACTATAAGTCGTCCCGAATATAAGGTACCTAATTTGGACCTCTAAAACTGGGAAAATAGATTGACCCGAGTATAAGTCAGGAGTGGAAAATGCAGCAGATGCTAGTGAGTTTTAGTAATGGAAATACGGTAAAATTAATTTATTCAGACATTTGTGTGGGTATGGTTTTGACTTTTTACGGTAGTGTTAGTGCTTTTTAAAGAAATGTATGTTTGAATTTGCACCGCCGCGGTTTTGGGGACCCTCAGGGGTCGTTGACCTGAGTATAAGTCGAGTCCCCTTTTTTTGGATCTCATTTTGGGGTCTAAAAAAACCTAGACTTATACTCGAGTATAAACAGCAGCCTTTGAGTTACGAAAGCTTGCAAAGTTTGATTTTAAGACGTGTCCTCTGAACGCCATGGCTGGCCTTCCTCTTGCATTTGTTTTATTTTATGCACCTCCACACGGCTGATTTTTGCACACTGAGCTCCTGCCGGGCTCGTCTTTCGTGCCTCCTTGGTTACTGTGTCCTGGGGCTGCACTGGATTAAAATACTCAACATGAGCATCCATAAGAGAACCAGCCATGAAGAAACCGAGTCCTTCCCTCCGGCCCCCGCCAGGTGTCAGCCGAGGAAGGGCCCATGCATGCGCCTCTCCGCTCCGTCGCCTGCCATTGTTGGGGAGAGTAAATGAGTTCCTCCCTGGTGGGCCGGAACGAAGGGAACTGGTTGGGTAGAGAAAGACTAGACTTATACTCAAGGGGTTAAGACGCTGCACTTGACGACTCGAAGGTCAGAGTTCGAGACCCGAGCGCCGCACAACGGAATGAGTGCCCGTCGCCTGCCCCAGTTCATGCCAACCTCAAAATGGCAAGACATTGCAGGGAGATCAAGAGGAACCACTTGGGTGGGAAGGTAAACAGTCTTCTGCCCACTCCGGTGTTTAGTCATGCCTGCCATGTGTCCAGGGGTGTCCAGGGCACCATGGGAAGGTGCTGGACAGGGAGTGGTGGTGGGGGCGCCTATTTTTTTGGGGGGGTTGGGAATCCCATACATTGCTATTGGCGCCCCAGGCAGCTTGCCCGACTAATTGGTTTTCAACGCATTCCTATGGGAAACCATGCTTCAAGTTATGAATTTTGGTTTTCGACGCATTCCTATGGGAAATATGAGTTACAAATTTTTCATAACATGAAAAACACCTTGGAATGCATTAAATTTGTAACTCGAGGTACCACTGTAGGTAAAGAGGTACCATTTTGGTGGGGGACGTTAACAGTGTTCTTTGCACTCTGGCATCTAGTCCTGCCTGCCACATGACCATGCAAACGTCTGCAGATGCAGCCAGCTCTGGCTCTTTGGCTGTAAACAGCGATGAGCACTGAGCCCTAGAGTCAGCTACAACTGGCTTTCGAACAGCTCCGGAAGAGTTGTGCCTCTCCACTTGACCTGATTCCAACTTTGCCCTCTTAATCTCAAGTTTCTGGTCCCTGAGAAATGAGGGGGGGGGGAGGAGAGAGAGACCTGTTGGAAGAGGCAAAACATTTTCGGGTGGCTGGCGGGGAAAGGGCTGCAATGGAGTCACGGCTCCAGTTTCCCTAAACGCTTCCAGATGTTGCAGAGATGAGGTCACCCCGGGACTCAAACCCCTCCATAAGCCCTCCCTCTCTGCTGCCGCCAGCCCCGTTTTTTGGTGTTTTTTTTTAAAAACAGATTTGCTGTGGGTGTAGCTTCGATCCTTCCTGGCTCGGGTTTGTTTGCATCGCAGGAAACCAAGACGATCTGGTGAGAAAGCTCACATCTGGAACGGCCTCGCCGGGGCAAAAGCCTTCCAGCTGGAGTGGAAGAAGTTCTGGGCTTGGAGAGGCGAAGCCTTCGGTGCAACATAACGGACAGGTTCCCTTCTGGTTAAGTTTCTCGTGTCGCACTCTTGGATGTCTTTTCCGAGCCCAGCGTTTGCTCATTCCGAGGCTCACATCGTGCCGGGCGATGCGCAGGAGATGAAACGAGAAACAGCTGGGGCAGTGGCAGGCATGTAGTGGAAGCTGCACCCGTTATAATGCTCCCATGTAAAAATACATGACCCAATGGCCGGCCATTGGAACAGCTCTGGCACGCCTTGAAATGTGTATGTGGTAGGCACATTCCGAGTTCAGATCTGGAATCAGCACACTCGATATCATGTACATGTACACGGGTTATTCCCAGGAGCAAAATCGTGGTTGTGCATCGTAACAGGACTTTCAAGTCAGCGTGGTTTTATCAATTCTATCATCTTCATTGTCCTCTGCTGAACAGGGACTTGAATCCCGACCTACCGTTTATGCTTGAATATAAGCCGAGGCACCTAATTTTGACCTGAAAACCCAGGAAAATAGATTGATCCGAGTATAAGCCGAGAAATGCGGCAGCTGCTAGTGAGTTTCAATAATCAAATTACATGAAAATAGGGTAAAATTAATTAAATTTTTGGCATGCCTCAATCAAAACGAGCTGGAGTATCTTCAAAAGCAGAGATTCTCAACCTGCGCCCATGGGCCAGATGTGGCCTGTGGGCCAGATGCAGCACACGGCACCATTTCATGTGGCCTCCCACCACCTCCACCACACATGGGAGTGCCATGGGGTGGAGGAAAGGCAAAATGGCCGTCTGGGCCCCAAAGCTGTCTAAGGGAGCGTGATCCGGCCCCTGGCTTGGAAAAGTTGAGACCTCTTGTTCTTACGTATCCCTGGACGTATGTTGTGGTGAAGGCACCAAATGGACCGTTTCTGTGACAGCTTTGCCTCATCTTGGGACCCGAGTCCTGAAAATCCTTCGTCAACCAATAACTTGTCAAATTGATCTACTGTACATACTCGAGTATAAGCCTAGTTTTTCAGTCCTAAAAATGAGGTTTAAAAAGTGGACTCGGCTTATACTCGGGTCCCTGAGTGTGATGGAAAATGGTGTTGGCGGCTAATAGCCTTCACCACCCGCTTCTCCCGTCCTGTCATCGGCGCATCTCAATCGGCATGGAGGAAACTCCTTCTTGACGCATCTTACTTTCATGTACCGTATTTTGATTGTTGAAATTCACCAAGCAGCTGCTGCATTTGCCACCCTCGGCTTATATTCGGGTTCAATCTATTTTCCTGGTTTCTCAGGTCAAAATTAGGTGCCTCGGCTTATATTTGGGTTGCCCTATACTCAAGATACCTGTATACAGTATTCTAGATTTCTTTTGTGCACCCAATGTGGACGGAGAACTTAAGATTTCTGCGCACGAGAGAGCTTGGATTCTTTCTGCCTACATCAGTATTCAGTGGGCATGAGAAAGGAAATATCCAGAGACGTGGATTTCCCGACTCATTAAAGCCTCTTCAAAGCCAAACGAAGGCATGTATTTCTATTCCTCCCTCTGCGGCCACAAGAAGAAAAAGGACATAAGGGAAGAATTATGGAGATTTCAAAACTTTCTGGAGGAAAGAGAGTAAATCCTCTCGGACAATGCAGCCTGAATTTCAATAGTGGGAGACATCTCGTCTCAGCACTTACAGGCCTTGACAGAAACTGGGGCTACATGGGAACATGATAGCAGTTGCAGCGACCACTAGGCCTGCTGCCGCCTGAGCTGAATCACGTCCCCTAGTGGCATGCATGTTCCAGAAGCAGCTAGGCATGTCTGGGCAAGTCAGGGAACTGATATCAGAAATAGGTACTGTATATACTTGTGTATAAGTCTTATGGAGCTAAGTTCTCCATAAAGAATTTGACGAGGAAACCTGGAACCATCCATGCGGCAGACATGCCTTATCCATCTAAGATGATGGCCGATGATGGAAGCTTCAATGCTGTTTAGATTTACCTTCTTGAAAACGGCGATGTTGGCCACATAGTCATCCCATGTGATGTCCGAGATGGACCTTAGCTTCTGTTGGTGAAAGCGCTCCCGCTTCTTGATGTCTTGATGGCCCTATGAAATATAACGACATGCCTTTGTTATTGTTGCCGGGGTCAAGTCAACTCCTAATTATGGCAACCCAAGGATGCAACAGCTTCGGGGCATCACACGAGAAGAAGGCAAGACTCTTTGGAAAAGACCACAACGCTGGGAAATGTTGGCGATAGCAGAAGACCCAATTTGAAGTGGACTGATTCTCTAAGGCAGGGATGCTCAACCTCTGGCCCGTCAGCCGAATGCAGCCCATGGAGCCATTTCATGTGTCCCCCTCACCTTTCTAGGTAGAAAGGACTTCAATTTAGTTCATCAGCCACTTCTTCTGGCGTCCTGGGATTTGTGCCCATAGACCGCTGGCTTTTCTGTGATGCTCAGAGCCTTGTTACAGATGTGCATAGAGTCAAGAATGTTGGGTGAAGATGTTCCGCATGCCTTATTCCATTCTATGGCTTTTGTAGATACCCTGGAGTCAATTTTCAGTGACGAGTCCACGCATTGGTAGACATCTCCACAACAACATTCTACACATCCAAATGGAGCAGTCCCTGTGTCTCGTTTCATACGTGCCACAGGAGAGGGCTCTGAGATCATCACGTGTGGGCCACTTCATAAATAAATGTCATGTCAGAAATTACTCTGGGTTGAAAGGATTTTTGCTGGAGAAACTCCGCTCAGGGGACGCCCGAATGAGGTTCCGTTCATGCCTCCAAGATCTGTCGTGTGGCACTCGGGGCATCGAACCCCGACCTTCCAGTCTTCAAGCTCAGCATCTCAACCACGAACCACGAAGCCACCTCAGCGCTGCATCACTCGATTGATGGCGACATGTTGAGGACCATCCAGTTTCCAAGGGCTTCAAAGGCACAGCATGGTTACAACGGAGGGCTTTGCCTCTCGACTTGAGCCTCCCTTCCGTGAGAAAGAAGACAAGCGCGTTTTGAGACCCTGCTCCCTCTTTGGCCAAGGGTCAAATGATGATGAGGATGATGTGTTTGGGGGAGAAAGGCTTCCCTGCATGGGAGGCGATTCCTCTCCGCCGGCTCCGCCCGTAGAGTAAAGGCTCCACATCGCCCGGCAATTGCTCTCATGAAAGGAACATTGTTTTCTTGTCATGTTCCATTAAATGGTTGGTGGGGTGAGTTAAAAGTGTGATTAACAGCCTTATTATCTGGCCTCCACGTCGTGCCATTAAAGAACAACAGGAAGCTTATATGCAACCTAGAAGAGGCAGGTTGGGAGACTGGTATGAGTCGAGCGGGTGGGAAAGGAGGCCGCCGTGTCTTCTTGCGACGGATCCCGCCAGAGGTGGAAGGCGAAGGATTCAGCATGACATTTATGGCGAGCGTAGAGAGATGTGGAGCAAAATTTGGAACTTGGCTCTTCTGCAAAGGGGACTGCGGTGGCAATCTATTTCTAGAGGTCCAAATTAGGCACCTCGACTTATATTCGGGACGACTTATAGTCGAGCATATACGGTATATAAGCTTCATTTAACTGCATGCTTCTTTTGTCAAGGGGGAAAGGGTTTATTCATTCATATTAGCTAATTTTGGGGATCTCAGGAGATGCAAAAAATGGGGGATCCGAAGTGCCACCAGAAGCTGGCATATGAAACGATCCCCTTTGCCGGGTCGCTGGGGGGGAAATATTCCATGCGCCGATGAACTGGCTGAGAGATGAAGATCAAAGGAGCCCTGCTTCGGATGGGAATAGTTCCCTGAAAATTGGAAAATATTTTGCACAGGGGGGAAGTTGCCCCGGGGCACCTGCGAGGACAGCTGCCGCAGCTGTTGGCTAAAGCGCTGAGTTAGCACGGCTGGTTTTGCCGGTAGGAGGCCTGGCGAGCGTCGGAACCCGGTTGCCTCCACCCTGTCTTCCCTTCTTCAGCCCTTCTGGGATTTTCCTTCTCCAGAGCAGCAATCCTTAGAAAGGAGGCCCATCTTGATGCGCCAAGCCATCCTCAGAAGCAAGATGTGGTTCTTATGAGCCCTCTCTGGCTAAGGAGAAGGAGCCATCTCACAGATCTTCCGTTCTCAACGGCCCGTGCTCAGCTCTTGTCAACTCAAAACTGTCGAGTCCTCCATGGAGTCAATCCATCTCATGGCGGGCCTCCTACTGTTCTGCAGCTCCTCCGGTGGCTTAATGGTTGAGACGCTGAGTTTGGAGACAGGAAAGTTGGGTTTCGATACCTGAGGGCTGCGCTTGGGGGACATGAAAGGAACCTCATTCGGGCAGCCCCCGAGTGGAGTTTCTCCAGCAAAAAACCTTTCAACCCAGAGTAATCTCTGTCACAAAATTATTATTAAACCCCGTATAAAGAAAATAATTTTTTTCTCCAGGGCTTTTTGTTATATGATTTTTCCGTTATACAATGCATGCTTCAAATAATGAAAAACCTGATGGGATGCATCGTACAACAAAAATCTCTATGGGAAAAATTGTGCAACATTTTTTTTTATTGTATGATTTTTCCCCATAGAGATTTTTGTTGTATGATTTTACTCATAGAGATGCATTGCATCGTATAACAAAAATTTTCGTTATATGAGGCACAATGGTTTTTAAAATCCTCTTTGTTATACTGTAAAATGTTTTCGCTGTAAGTGGCATTCGTTATATGTTCTACTGTATTATTCTCTGCCAGCCAGCCAGCCAATCAATCAATCAGCCAGCCAGTCAATCAAACAATCACCCAGCCAACCAATCAATTGATCAATTGATTGATTGATCAGCCAGCTAGCCAGCCAGCCAGCCAATCAATCAATAAGTCTATTGATCAGCCAGCCAGCCAGCCAGCCAGCCAGCCAGCCAGCCAGCCAATCAATCAGCCAGCCAGCCAGCCAGCCAATCAATCAGCCAGCCAGCCAGCCAGCCAGCCAGCCAGCCAGCCAATCAAACAATCAGCCAGCCAACCAACCAATCGCTCGCTCGCTCACTCGATTGATCAGCCAGCCAGCCAGCCAGCCAGCCAGCCAGCCAATCAATCAATCAATCAATCAATCAATCAATCAATCAGCTGATCGATTGGCCGGCTGGCCAATCAATCAGCCAGTGAATCAATCAATCAACCAACCAACCAACCAAAAAGGGAAGTTACCTCTGGGAACTTAATCTTAGAGGCATATTAAGAGACATTTTGGTGAGATATTTTTTCAGGCTTTATGAACACCGCGAATATAGCACTGGTGAGAGAAGTCAATGTTATTCCATAAACAATTGCACTCAATGGCCCTGTTTGACCCGGAGAAAGGGGGTCAGTGCCCATATGTTGTTCAAATACTTGCATATCTAGGACATGGATCTTAATGAGACTCAGATGCTCCAATTATGTGTTCCTTGTGTCTTTGTTATTAATCTTATATATGAAACAGTCTTCTAAGACTCAGATTCATTGGCACAGGAGAGAATATTGACACGGCCCTTCCAGGGCTGTTCCTAGGTTGTTTGGTGGTGGTGGTGGTAGTAGTAGTAGTAGTAGTAGTAGTAGTAGTAGTAGTAGTAGTAGTAGTAGTAGTAGTAGTAGTAGTAGTAGTAGTAATAATAATAATAATAATAATAATAATAATAATAATAATAATAATAATAATAATAATAATAATAATAATAATAATAATAATAATAATAATAATAATAATAATAGTTTTGAGTCAGAAATTATTCTGGGTTGAAAGGATTTTGACTGGAGGAACTCTGCTTAGGGGATGCCAGACTGAGGCTCCTTTCATGTCTCCAAGACCTTTCCCCACCTCTTTAAAGGTGAAGGTAAAGGTCACCCTTGTTCGTAAGCCAGTCGTATCCAACTCTAGGGTTCAGCGCTCATTTCTGTTCCAAAGCCGAAGAGCCAGCGCTGTCTGCTTCCGCAGACGTTTCCGTGGTCATGTGGCAGGCATGACTAGATGCAGAATGCTGCTTACCTTCCCACCCAAGTGGTTCCTATTTATCTTTTTGCAATGTCTTGCTTTCAATCTGCTGAGTTGGCCAGAGCAGGGACAGAGACGGGAGCTCACTCCATCCTGCAGTATTTGGGTATCAAACTGCTGACCTCCCGCCTTCCAGTCAGTACCTCTTTATCTACTGTATATACTTGAGTATAAGCCTAATTTTCTAGTCCCAAAAATGAGCCCCAAAAAGGGGAAACAGCTTATACTTGAGTCAATTACCACGAGGGTCCCAAGACCGCCCCGGATTGAGACCCACCAAAAATTTAATTAATTTTACCATATTTTACCATTGTAAGGTTTTTAGGTAGTGTTTGTGTTTTATTGTCATGGGGTTTTTTGGGGTGTGTGTGTGTGTTTTGTTTTGTTTTTTATTACTTGTAAACTCCCCTGAGTCACTTCAGTGAGAAGAACAGTGGGAAAATATGAATAAATAATAAATAAATAAATAATATTTTCATGTATTTTAATTATTGAAACTCACTAGTGGCTGCTGCGTTTCCCACCCTCCGCTTATGCTCGGGTCAATCGATTTCCCTGGGTTTTCAGGTCAAAATTAGGTTCCTCGGCTTATATTCGGGTCAGCTTATATTCGGGTCGGCTTATACTCTAGTGTATACGGTACTTGCGATGTCTTGCTTTCGACCTGCTAGTGTGGCCGGAGCTGGGACAGGCGACAGGCACTCAATCTATCATGCAGCATCTGGGTCTTGAACTGCTGGCTTGCCGGCCTTCCAGTTGTCGAGGTGAGCTTCCTAACCCTGAGCCATGGATGTGACGGGCTTTCGAGCAAGGGCGACATTTACTTCTTTTCTTCTGTGCGCAAGACTTGTGGCTAGTGACAGATTGCACCTCGGAGGGTTTGGGACAAACACCCTTTGCTAGAACAGGCCCAGGAGGGAATCCTTGGAAACAGGAGGTATGTGTTCAATAAGCAAAATCTAGCCACGTGTGACCCATACATACATCAATTAACAAACAAACGCAGGAATGAGACGATTCCTCTTCTAGGCCACTTTAAAAATTCAAAACTCTGCAAGCTTTTGCCACTCGTAGTCAGTGCCGGACTAACCATATAGCAGGAGTAGCAAATGCTATGGGCCCTGCGCATCTGAGGGGCCCCGCACCACACCGCCAACCCACCCACTCGCCCTCCCCTGCCTCCGGGACAGGCTCTGGGCGGCATGAAGCCCGGCTCTCCCAGGTGGGTATCCTAAATCTAAGTAAGGACTCCTTGACGTGATTTGCTACGGCCCCAGCGCCGGCTTAATCCGGCACTGCTCATAGTTACTCCTGGCAATATCATGGCATGGGATACACACACTCCTTGCTTCCTGCCTTCAGATTGTACAGTGGCACCTCGAGTTACAAATGGTCCCAGTTGCAAATTTTTCGCAATATGAATGAAAATCAATTGGAAACAATGGCTCGAGTTACGCATTTTTTCTAGAACAGATTCATTGGTTTTCAATGCATTCCTATGGGAAACCATGTTTCAAGTTAAGAATTTTTTCAATGCATTCCTATGGGAAATTTTGGTTGTTTTGTGAGGTTGTATTTTATGATTGTTACTGTACTGTTGTTTTTTGACTGTAAGCCGCCCTGAGTCGCCTTGACGAGTGGGTGGCAATATAAATCTCAACAAACAAACAAACAAACAAACAAACACATTTGAGTTACAAATTTTTCATAACATGAAAAGAGCCTTGGAACGCATTACATTTGTAACTCGAGGTACCACTGTACAAGGAAGATGGCTGTGGTCTGTTTTCCCATCTAGCAACTAAGACTAACGCCTGGCTGGAACGACATAGCCCATGCGATGATACAGCCTAAAGAAGTACCGTATATACTCGACTATAAGTCATCCCAAATATAAGCCGAGGTACCTAATTTGGACCTGTAAAACTAGGAAAATGGATTGACCTGAGTATAAGTCGGGGGTGGAAAATGCGGCAGCTGCTAGTGAGTTTCAATAATTAAAATGCATGAAAACATGGTAAAATTAATTAATTTAGACATTTGTGTGGGTCTGTTTTTGAGTTTTTGTGGTAGTGTTAATTTTTTATTTACTGTACGTTTAAATTTGCAACACTGCAGTTTTGGGACCCTCAGGGTCATTGACCTGAGTATAAGTCGAGTCCCCTTTCTGGATCTCATTTTTGGGGGCTAAAAAACTAGACTTATACTCGAGTATATACAGTAACTGTTGAGTTACAACAGCTTGCAGAGTTTTCAATTTTTAAAGTGACCGGGAAGAGGAATCGTCTCATTCCTGCATTTGTTTGAAGGGTGTGTGTGTGTGTGTGTGTGTGTGTGTGTGTGTGTGTGTGTTTAGAGCCACACAATCCTAGTCCTCTTATTCTGCGGAACATGGCGATGTTTTATCCAGCGTCTGGAAGGCAGAGTTTGGAAAGTTTATATACATCCGACCGGTGACCTCATAGGGTTGGTTGCCACGTTGCTGGGTGGGTGGAGAATGTGGGAGGTTTCTCGGGGCAGGGGGAAGGCAGGCAAGATCAATGGATCGGAGAGGCCAGGGCGCATGATGCGCCAGCCAGCTGTGAGTGGAGTTCCCGCGCACCCTTCCTGCCGCTGCTGCCGATCTGGACTCTTCAGGTCCAGAAACCACATAGATTATTTCTCCCTTGACAACCTCCAGAGTTGAGTGTCTTGCAGCCAAAACAAGAGAGTTTTGGCTTTCATGAATCGTGGCCCGTGAAATCTTAAACCTGTTTATCTTTAAGGTCCCCCCCTCCCAGGACCGTCTGCCCCGGGTCAAGAACCTCCGATTCGCCATGTCAAGAAGCTGTGATAACTATTTGCACATCACGAAAAACAAGCGACGTCTTCTTGTTCTGCCGTATCCAAATCCGAATATTGGCCATCCTCGTGGCGATCAGCCATGAAGACTTGTCCTGAGAAGATAATGCCGCGGCCTTTCGTCTGCCTTCCGCATCGCAGTGTGACACCCATCGTACCACGGATCCAGTTCCACGAGTCACTTTCTGGTCCTGAGCCTTTTGGGCACACAAAGCCCTCATCATCATCATCCCCAGGCCAGGATGGATGGAGCTGAGGCCCTCCGTCAAGAGGGATTCAAGTGGGGTTTGATCCACTTGAGGTCCACCACCCTTCCCTGCGGACTTTGTCACCCAAGGCCACGAGTCCTCCAGGTTGTCACATTAGTTAACCGCCGCCGGACAATTGGATTTGAGTCACTGGCAGTCGGGTCTACTCTGTCACCATTGAGGGATAACCCGGCCAGACTAGTCTGCTAGTCTTCAATTCTTTGAAAGAATTTTATTTATTTAATTGATTGATTGATTGATTGCCTTTATACCCCGCCCTTATCCAAGGACTCAAGCAAGTGCTTTGACCCTCGGTAATAATTTATAACAATTTCATGTCAGAAATTATTCTGGGTTGAAAGGGTTTTTTGCTGGAGAAACTCTCCTCAGGGGAACGCCTGAATGAGGCTCCTTTCATGTCCCCAAGAGCTGGGACAGAGACGGGCGCTCAATCCGTCATGCAGTACCCGGGTCTCAAACTGCTGACTTATACAATGAAACCCACTAAAGGACTAAACCCCAGAGTGTGTGTAACACTGATTACCTTCCAACTGCAGTGGTCCCTATTTATCTACTTGCAATTTCTTGCTTGCAAACTGCTAGGTTGGCAGGAGCTGGGACAGAGACGGGAGCTCACTCCATTATGCAGTACTCAGGAATCGAACCCCCACCTTCCAGTCATCAAGTTCAGCCTCTTTACCTGTTGAGCCACTGCAGCAATTGAAAGTACTGTATATACTTGACTATAATCATCCCGAATATAAGCCGGGGTATCTAATTGGTACCTCTAAAACTAGGGAAATAGATTGACCCGAGTATAAGTCGGGGTGGGAAATGAAGCAGCTGCTAGTGAGTTTCAGTAATTAAAATACATGAAAATACAGTGAAATTAATGAATTTAGACATTTTTGTGGGCATGTTTTTGAGTGTTTACGTTGACCTGAGTATAAGTCGAGTCCCATTTTTGGTCCTCATTTGGGGGCTAAATTACTAGACTTATACTCGAGTATATGCAGTAGGTAAATAGGCAGGGAAGGTAACAGCATTCTGTGTACTAGTCCTGCCTGCCACGTGACCACGGGAACGTCTTTGAGACACAGACAGCACTGGCTCTTTGGCCATAGAGAGAGATGAGCACCAAACCCTAGAGTCAGACATAACCGTCTTTCGAGTAAAGATGACGTTATGCTTCACTTCCCCAGAGAATTGTGTGGTGAACCTTTGGAAGGAGACACATACGGGCAAATCGGAGCTGACTTCGGTTTACAACAGGGATGCCAAAACTTTTTGGGCCACGGGCCGGCCACATGGTTCAGGAAGCTAGTCACTACTGCCCGGGGGGTGGGCTGGATCCGGCCCCTGACACCAATTCACCCAGCCCGCAAAACCCTTGTCACTCCGGGAAGCGGAAGTACTTCTGCTTCCAGGAGCGACAAGGCCTTTGTGAGCCGGATGAATTGGTGTTGGGGGCCAGATATGGCCCCTGGACCGTAGTTTGGGCACCGCTGGTTTAGAAAGAGGGGCGAACGTCTTGGCTGTTGGCTGGTGGTGTTGGGGGGGGGGCTCTTTGAACAGCAGCGGGAGAGAAAAACCCCGATTTATCTGACACGGAGTTTCCATCCCCGGCCTGAACATGATCCCAATTAGATAAACATGGCAAACGCCTGCCAGAAGTCTGAGATGACTCACTTGCAAGGAATAAAGGCCCTGCAGAGGGAGGAGGAGGAGCCCGGCACAGTGAAGCCAGACCCCCCCCAACTCCAGCTGTTTTCATCCCCTGCCGTCCCACGGAGGCTGCCGTGCCTCTGAGGTCACCGGCAAAGCCAGGGATCGGCAGCAGCGAAAAGGCACCAAAGGCAGACCAGAAATAGGGGGGGGGGGTTCCCCCCTGCTTCTGCCTGGAATCTGTGCCTATTGGGGTGTTTTACTGTATATACTCGAGTATAAGCCGACCCGAATCTAATCCGAGGTACCTAATTTTGACCTGAGAAACCTGGGAAATAGATTGACCTGAACAGGATGGGAGAAGTGGGTGCTGAAGGCTATTAACTGCCGCCGCCTGTTTCAATCGCGCTCATTGACCCGAGTATAAGCCAAGTCTGCTTTTTTTGACCTCATTCTTAGGACTGAAAAACTAGGCTTATACTTGAGTATAGACAAAGCTAAATGGCCAGAAGTGTCAGCGGCTGAGCCGATTCCTCCTCCTCCTCCTCCTCCTCCTCCTGCTCCACCATCACCCGAGTTTTGCCACATCTGCCCTTATCATCCTTTGGTCTTTAAACCCCTGCCATCAAGACCACCATATCTAAGATCAGGAGTTCTCAACCTTTTCAAGCAGGTGGTGGCTGGGGGTCAGGGGCGGGGAGGGGGGCGCTTGGCCCACATTGAGTTAGCACGTTGACCACCCTGGCAAAGCACAGTGTCCTGTGGGAATGCATTGAAAACAAGCTTTGTTGCCGATCCTGAAAAAACATCTAGAATCCTCCTTCTTCTTCCCTGGTCTACTCCATTACTGTAGCAGGATGTCCGGCCAGACTGTAAAGTATACACAGTGATGGCGAACCTTGGCACCCTAGATGTTCCTGAACTTCAATTCCCAAGAAGTCCCGATCAGCCGGAGTGCTGACATGGGTTTCTGGGAATTGACGTCCAAGAACACCTGGAGTGCCAAGGTTAGCCATCACTGCCATAGGTCCTCAAATTTGACCCTCCAGATGTTCTTGGACCTCAAATCTCAAAAGCCCTGATCAGCCGGAGGGCTGACATGGGCTTCTGGGAATTGATGTCCAAGAACACCTGGAGTGCCAAGGTTCACCATCACTGCCATAGGTCCTCAAATTTGACTCTCCAGATGTTCTTGGACCTAAAATCTCACAAGCCCTGATCAGCCGGAATGCTGACATGGGCTTCTGGGAATTGACGTCCAAGAACAGCTGGAGTGCCAAGGTTGGCCATCACAGAACTATCGCCTTTCATTCATTGCTGAAGGAAGCGAAGGGAGATGTTCCTCTGGTGAAAGAGCTTGGTGGGTTTTTGGCACACAGTAGGAATGCCTCTCCTTGTGAGGACCAAGAATCCAATTGTAATGGAAGGAATTCCTACCTCCTCACACTTTGTGGCTCTTGACCGCATTTCCGGCCCCATTCCCTCCCTCCCAGCAAACCTCTTCAATGATCATTCTCAGACGGCATCATCATCACGGCCAATGAAGAGGCTGCGGAGAGCTGAGCCACGACTGGAAAAAATGTTTCCACGGTCCCAAGAAAGTAGGGAAAGATTCACCTCTTAAATCACCTCCCACGCGTCCAGCCGGGTTTTTATGCTTCAAACCTGGATGCAAAACTCCTGCACTTGCAAACCGGCCGATGCATTTCCACCACCTCTTCTCTCCTCTCTTGCAGACCGCAAGCATCCGTCCTCTTCCAAACATGCTTCTCCACCCCTCAGTGTCTGACTGTGCGGAGCTTGTGTTTTCAGGGCCGGTCTTACAAAGCTGTGTTGGGAACCCAGCAGCTCTGGGGGCTCGGGGGTTAAGAAGCTCGCCTTGTTACGCTGGAAGGCCAGCAAGTTGGCAGCTTGAGACCCGGGGACCGCATGGCGGTTTGAGCGCCCGTCGTCTGCCCCAGCTCCCGCCGACCTCGCAGTTCAAAAGCAAGACATTGCAAGTAGATCAATAGGGACCATTTCGGTGGGGGGGAAAAAACCTTGGGGGGACATGAAAGGAGCCTCATTCGGGCGTCCCCTAAGCGGAGTTTCTCCTGCAAAAATCTTTTCAGCCCAGAATGATTTCTGACACGAAATTATCATTATTATTATCTACTTGCAATGTATTGCTTTTGATCTGCTAGGTTGGGAGGAGCTGAGACAGAGACGGGCACTCGATCCGTCATGCAGTGCCTGGTTCTGCCGACTTGCCGGCCTTCCAGCTAACAAGGCAAGCTTCTTAACCACTGAGCCACTGCAGTTCCTTGCAAGTAGATAAATAGGTTCCATCTCGGTGGTAGCTCCAGCTTTGTGGGACTCTCTTCCAGCTGAGCTGCTCCAGGTTCCACCCCTGGCTAGATTTAAAAACACAGTTAAATCATTTCTGTTTAAAGAGGCTTTTAAGAATTTATTGCCAACAGCTGAGCGTTAGGTACTGTATTTTAATCCGCTCGGTTGCCAGTAGGGTTTTTTGTTTCTGGCTCAGTGGTTAAGAAGCTCGCCTTGTTAGCTGGAAGGTGGACAAGTTGGCATGACTGGGTACCGCATGACAGATTGAGCACCTGTCTCTGTCCCAGTTCTTGGGGACATAAAAGGAGCCTCATTTGAGCGCTCCCTGAGCAGAGTTTCTTCCGCAAAAATCCTTTCAACCTAGAATTATTTCTGACACAAAATTATTATTAATGTGTAACTGTTTTTAATGTGTGAGTTTTGTGTTGTTCGCCACCCAGAGTAGGAAAATCTCCTAGATGGGCGGAGTATGAATGTAACAAACAAACAAACAAAATCACTTCAGTGGGAAAGGTAACAGCATTTTTAAGTGACTGTGGTAAGCTTAGTGGTTACGACACCTAACTTGACAACTGGAAGGTTGGCAGGTCAGCAGTTCAAGACCCGAGCAAGGGCCACCTTGACCTTGACCTATCTCTGCAACTTGCACAAATGCTCCATTTCAGTGGCCAAGGTTCTACAGCCATGATGGCATTTTATGGCACACTGTTGCGCCAACGCCTTCCTGTCTCCCTTCTTTTACGTTGACAAATGCAGTTCAGTCTGATAAGCCTGTTGGAGAATGAAGGTCGGAGAAGCGACAGAACCCCCCCCCCCCAGGGTGCGCGAAGTGTGTGCGGTTCAAGTCCAGAGGGAAAAGAGGAGAAATCTGTCACAGAGGTGACTTCATTTCCAAAAGAGGGGTGTGGGCGTGCATGTATGTTTGCATGGTGCATGTGCATGTGGGAGACAGAGCGTTCCTCAATTAGGAGAAAAATATGTGAGAATTGCATTCCAGAAAAGTGGGGAAGGGTCATCCCTTGCGTTTCCCACAGTGCCAGAAAAATAAATAAAACCATGCATGGTTGTGTTGGCAGAGTGATGTGTTAGGGAAGGGGTGAAAGCAGCGTTAGCAAATGAGCTGGAAGCAGAGACAAGAGAGAGAGAGAGAGAGAGGTTTCCACCCATCTGTTTTCACTCAGGCCAGTCCTCCTGCCCCCCAAGTGATGTAAAGCCCACAAACACCAGTGTAGTGTTGGTGTGCAGGCCCACTCCCTCACAATGGCAAGCTCTCCCATGCATGAGGAGAAACGTTGTGCTTTTTCCTCCCCACTGTTTTCAAACAACAACCCCCCCTCCATCCATCCATCCATCGAACAACAACCTCCCCTCCATTCATTCCATCCATCCAGTTGACTAATCCATCCATCCATTCAATCCATCCATCCAATCCATACACCCATCCATCCACCCATCCAGTTGAATCATCCATCCATCCATCCATTCAATCCAATCCATCCATTTTTAAATTTTTAATACTGATATGTTTTTAAATCTATGCTGTTAGCCGCCCAGAGTCGGGCTTGCCTGATTGGGGCGGGATAGCAAGTATGAGAAATAAATAAATAAATAAATAAATAATCAATCCATCCAATCCACCCACCCACCCACCCATCCATTTGAATCATCCATCCATCCATCCATCCACCCACCCATCCAATCCACCCACCCATCCATCCATCCATCCATTCATCCACCCACCCATCCAATCCACCCACCCACCCATCCACCCACCCATCCATCCATCCATCCATCCATCCATCCATCCATCCATCCATCCATCCATTCAATCCAATCCAATCCAATCCACCCACCCACCCACCCATTTGAATCATCCATCCATCCATCCATCCATCCATCCATCCATCCATCCATCCATCCATCCATCCATCCAGTTGACTAATCCACCCACCCACCCTCCCACCCACCCACCTACCTACCTACCTACCTACCTACCTACCTACCTACCTACCTACCTATCCATCCATCCATCTATCCATCTATCTATCCTTCTATCTATTTATCTATCTATCTATCTGCTGCTAGGTTGGCAGGAGAACCTAGGCTGGCTGGGTTGCCAATGTAGGGTTGACCAATGTCAACGTTGGCTAGGAGGAAAGCGGAGGGGAGGGATAAAACAGAGGGGAGATGTTTTCTCTGTCACACTTACACACGCACACTCTCTCACACACATCATCCCTCCTGGAGTTGCACCTCCATCAAGCACAGATGTCCTAACAAACGGATCCACTAGGAACTGCTTTCTGGCCTTCCTGGAGTTAAATCTGCAAAGGGATTTTGTGGGCCGGGTCCTTTTGGATTCCCCCACCCCTCCCTTCCCAATGTTCTTTATTTTCTTTGTTTTGTTCGGAGTCAGGAATGTTTTACTACAGATGCGCGCGCGCTCTCTCCACCACGCAGTCACCCACCTCCGAGTGGACCCTGCGCACATTACATCGTCTGACAGGGAGCATGTGTTTCGTGTAAGACAATTTTGGGCTGCATGCCTGGGTAGGAAATGCTTGGTCTCTCCCTTCCCTCCTCCTGGTTCCCTCACTGTACATTTCTCTCTCCTCCTCCCTGCCTCACATCTTCCTCCTCCATGTGGACGTCCAAGCGGTGCAGATGGGAAATCTTCCTTCCTTGCCCTGCGTAACGTGTGTCGACTTCAGCAAGAGGCCGGAGCGGACGTGCCGGCTGCAGTGAGCCGCTGGAAGGGTTTAGGACATGGGGTTCTCAACCTATGGCCTGGGGGCAGGATGTGGCTCACGACACCATTTCATGTGCCCCCCAACTCTGCCAAACCCAGAAGTGCCATGTTTGGCAGGCAGGGCAAAATGGCTGTCTGGCCCCCGAAGCTGTGTGAGGGAGTGTGACCCAATGGCCCTCGGCTTGAACAAGTTGAGAACCCCTTCTTGAGGGATTTGAACTTTTCTCCAGTGAGACGGAGACATTCAGCATCGGGCCCAAAGTCCTGGAGCATCGCCTGGTTCCCGAGGGTCTTTCCACTCGGTGTGGAGGCCGCTGGGCTTCTTCTCCTGGAAACAAAATTTGCTTGCAAAAATAAAAATAAAATATTTTGCACAAAGCTGAGAGAAAACGGAGAAAGAAACAGAACATCAGGATTAGGGAGAAGCGGCATTTCTTGAAAGCAAAGAGGAAATGCAAAGAACCATCTGCCATTCTTCGTCGAGACCCAAACATTCAATGCCGTGTGGATGGAAGGCAAGCGAAGAGTTGGCCAAGCCGTGCAGGAAAACCTTGATTGTGTGTCTATGTTTTGCGGGAGGGTTTGTGTAAACAGAAACTCCACTGTTTCCTGAATAACAGTCAGAGGGGGGGGGGGGGGAGACAAAATCAAGGTTGCTACACAAACAGATGTCACCCCATTTAACTCCCACAGTCACACACACACACACACACACACAAGCAAACATGTGTGAGTTCTCGTGGAACACTGGCCAAGCAGCAGTCTTGCAACCGAAACTCTGCTCACCACTTGAGTCCGATCCAGACTGGGTTCCAGGTTGACTCAGCCTTACGTCCTTCCTTCCAATGACCCAGCGTGTTGGGTGCAAAAACTACCCAACAGACGGCCCAGAGAGTGCGCTATGCACTAAGTGCGAAGGTTCCCAATCCAAGGCCAGCAAGCTGGATCCGGCCCCCGGCACCATTTCATGTGCCCTCCCCCACTCCCCCAAGGGCATTTGAGAAACAAAATGGCCACCCCCTTTGAAGCTGTTAGAACAAAATGTCCACCCCCCCACCCCCCATCATGCAGGCAGGGGAAAATGGCTGTCCGGCCCTCGAAGCTGACTGAGATACGCCCCTCTTAAAATATATTTTAAGTAAAGGTTGCCCTTGCTCGAAAGCCAGTCATATCTGACTCTAGGGTTCAGTGCTCTTCTCTGTTTACAGCCCAAGAGCCAGTGCTGTCTGCATCTAAAGGTGTTTCTATGGACGTGTGGCAGGCATGACTAGACACCGGAGTGCACGGAATGCTGTTTACCTCCCCTCCAAAGTGGTGCCTACTTAGCTACTTGCAATGTCTTGCTTTCGGACGGCTAGCTTGGCAGGAGCTGGGACAGAGACGGGAGCTCACTCCGCCGTGTAGTACTGAGGAATCGAACTCCGACCGTCCATTCGTCGGAATTATTCTGGGTTGGAAGGATTTTTGCAGGAGAAACTCCGCTCAGGGGAACGCCTGAATGAGGCTCCTTTCATGTCCCCAAGAGCTGGGACAGAGACGGGCGCTTCACCAGCCTTCCAGCTCACAAGGTGAGCTTCTTAACCACTTGAGCCCTCGCAGTCCCTGTATTTTAAGTGCCTGTTATTTTAATTCCCCCCATCCTAATTTCTATCTTCTGCTGTGCTAGGCTGGTCTTGGACCGGAATAAAGATGGATGTGATTCTGTGGCAGACAGGAAAGCGGAGATCGTTCCTTCATAAGGTCGCCATCCGTTGGCAATGACTCAATGGCTCATAAGAACAGATCTGGATGGCTTTGCAGCCAACAATTCAAGCCTTTTTTTCCCTGGCTCTCTGCAAGGATTGTGGCCCAGACCGACTTCTGTCGAAGGGAGCAAGAAAGCCAGCCGGGCGTCTCTTCTATTTTTAAACCACTTGCCTGAGACGTTCGAAGCAGGTCCCAGTTCTTGCAAAGGTCAAGGCAAATGTCCCTGATTTGTGCTTGATTTGTGGGACGTCTGGAGCGAAGCGGAAAGAACAGATTTGGGTCTAACCAAATTTGCAGATGGACTGAGGTCCCAGGCTGAAATCAAATAACGTATATACTCAAGTATAAGCTGACCTGAATATTAGCCAAGGCGCTGAATTTTGACCGGAAAACCCAGGAAAATAGATTGACTTGAGTATAAGCCGAGGGTGGGAAATGCAGCAAATGCTAGTGGGTTTCAATAATCAAAATACATGAAAATATGGTGAAATTAATTAAATTGTTTGCACATCTCAATCCGGCATGGTCTTGGCACCCTCGTGGTCGTTGACCTGAGTATAAGTCCCCTTTTGGGGGCTCATTTTTGGGGCTAAAAAGCTCGGCTTATACTCAAGTATATATGGTAAGATGGGGGGCACAAAATGCTTCAGTCTACTCAAAATCTTAAGCAACTGCGGTGGCTTAGGGGGTTAAGACGCCTAACTTGATGACTGGAAGTTCGGCAGGTCAGCAGTTCCATTCCTGGGTATTGCATGAGCTCCCGTCGTCTCTGTCCCAGCTCCTGCCAACCTAGCCGTTTGAAAGCAAGACATTGCAAGTCGATCAATAGGGACCATTTGGTGGGAAAGGTAAGCAGAGTTCTGTGCACTCCGGTGTCTAAACATGCCTGCCACATGTCCACAGAAATGTCTGTAGACGCAGACAGTGTCTGTGGCTATAAACAGAGATGATCACTGAACCCTAGAGTCGGATACGACTGGCTTTCGAGCAAGGGCAGCCTTTGCCTTCCTCACCTTCTTCTTCTTCTTCTTCTTAGTTGTGGTGCACAAATCCCTCAAGCCAGGCTGTGTAAAATTTGGCAGCCTCGTTCCATTTCCAAAATCTACGGTGTCTCCAGCTGCAATGTACATCACAGCAGAAACCGAAACTTTATCACCCTTTTGGCTTTCTGTTGGATTGACTTTGAAAACCTAGGAATCCAGTCGGGTTTGTTGTTCAGTTCCACAGTTGAGTCCAACCATTTGCGACGCCATGGACTAGCAAATGCCAAACTCCTCTGTCATGCTCCAGGGTCTACACCCACCACGTCAAGGATGCTTCTCCTGTAATTAAAGCTACTGTATGTAACTCGAGTATAAGCCTAGTTTTTTAGTCCCAAAAATGAGCCCCCAAAAGAGGAAACGGCTTATACTCCAGTCAATGACCACAAGGATCCCAAGACTGTGCAGGATTGAGATGTGCCAACAATTTAATTGAGTTTACCATATTTTCATGTATTTTGATTATTGAAACTCACTAGCAGTTGCTGCATTTCCCACCCTCGGCTTATACTCGGGTCAATCTATTTTCCCGGGTTTCCAGGTCAAAATTAGGGGCCTCGGCTTATACTCGGGTATGTACGGTGATTTATGGCCATGCTAGGGCATGTGCTGGGTGCACAATTGAACATGCAACCAGACATGGCAGGGAAACCTGAATGACTCTTCATCAATTCAACACAATGAATTGCGGTAACCTCGGCGCTCCATCTCAACTACAAATAGGAATTGGATTGGCATTTGTTTCTGCATTTCTGCATTTCTTTCAATGTGGTTTTATCGGTTGATGTCATACGTTGCTCTGGTGGGCAGCAATGCAATTTGTAAATCACCGGCAAGAAGGCTTGGAAGGGGGTGGGGTTGTCCAATTGGCAGATGATATGACACTGGAAGGGGCAGGCACATACTCCAGAAGGAAAGGATCAGGATTCAAGATGATTCAAAACAGACCAGAGAACTAGGGCCAAAACGAGTTTCAATGGCTTGGAAAAAAGAGAGTGAAGCTTCCACATTCATGCAGGAAAAATGCAAGGCAGAGATCCAGAGTGTGAAACAGTTGGTATGGCAACAGCATCAGTGAAAAAGTTCTCAGGGTCTCAGTAGACCATAAACTAAACATGAGTCAATGATGTGATATGGCAGCAGAAGCAGAATGGGATCGTAGGCTGCACAGTGTCAAGGGAAGGAATACCACGTCCTAATTCTGCTTTGGTCAGGCCTTACCTGGTCTTATATCAATAAGCTTGACCAAGGGTCCTCAAACTTGGCTCTCCAGGTGTTCTTGGTCTTCAGTTCCCAGAAGTCCAAGTCGGCATACCTGCAGGTCAAGGCTTCTGGGAACTGAAGTCCAGGAACACCTGGAGAGCTAAGTTTGCAGATCCCTGCACTAGACCATAGGTTCTCAAACTTGGCTCTCGAGATGTTCTGGGACTTCAATTCCATGCAGCCCAAGTCAGCACACCTGTTGACCAGGGCGTCTGGGAATTGAAGTCCAGGAACATCTGGAGAGCCAACCAGGATTCCTCAAACATGGCTCTCCAGGTGTTCTTGGACTTCAATTCCCAGTAGCCTAAGTCAGCACACCTGCTGAAGTCCAGGAACATCTGGAGAGCCAAGTTTTCAGATCCCTGCATTAGACCATAGGTCCTCAAACTTGGGAAGGTAAGCAGCAATTTTTTAAATTATATTTTTTATTTCCGTGCACTCCGGTGTCTAGTCATGCCTGCCATGTGTCCATGGAAACATCTGCAAACATAGACAGTGCTGGCTCTTCAGCTATAAACAGAGATGAGCACTGAACCTTAGAGTCGGATGCAACAGGCTTTTGAGGAAGGGTGACTTTTACCTTTACCCTTAATTTATTGCTTTCGAACTGCTAGGTTGACCTTTAACACATTATTTATTTATTTATTTATTTAGATTTATTATCCCGCCTCAATCAGGCGAACCTGACTCTAGGCGGCTAGAGAGCCTTCAAGCCATCCGTCACCTTTTGCCAGACTCTCCGCTAGTCCACACTGTATCTACTCGAGTATAAGTCTAGTTTTTTAGCCCCCAAAATGAGGTCCAAAAAGGGGACTCGACTTATACTCGGGGTCAACAGCCGCGAGGGTCCCAAAACGATGGTGGTGCAAATTCAAACATCCATTTTTTAAAAAAGCACTATTATTACTGTAAAAACTCAAAAGCAAACCCACAGAAATCTCTGAATTAATTAATTTTACCGTATTTTCATGTATTTTAATTACCGAAACTCACTAGAAGCTGCTGCATTTTCCACCCCAGGCTTACACTCGGGTCAATCTATTTTCCTAGTTTTAGAGGTCCAAATTAGGTACCTTGACTTATATTCGGGTCGACTTATAGTCGAGTATATACGGTAGTTATTTGTGTTAAATCTCCCAAGCGGAAAGTAGCTATTGATTGAAAAGACATCTGCACTAATTTGATGACTTTGTAATTTGTCACATTATGCAAGAGGCTAATTTTACTAACTTTTCCTTGGGGGTTGGCAAGCTCGGATAATTGTTCCTCTACTAGGGGGTGTATCCTATTTTAGCTCTGGAAACTATTGAGGTCAGGATACTGTGTCTATCCTTTGTTCGGAAGGTAGCAGTGTTAACGAAGTTAATACTCTGTTTTCAAGACCTGTTTCAAGAACTGTTGCGTTGACTCAAGCTTCACAAAAGCCAAGAGATTGGAAGCGAAATCACTTTGTGAATCAGGATTTATTTACTTATTTATCGGAGGAGGAATTTTGAAAATTGGCTTCAATCTACAAGGAACTCATATTTCTTCTTGACCATTAAGTCCCAAATCCAGACATGGAGGATGATGGATCCTGTAAGTCTAGAATACGAATCACATCATCCTTCTCTGGTGTCCAAACAACTATCCTTAATGCTAAGCTTATGTAGGGCCACTGAACTACATCCCTTCCAAAGACCCTAGCACCATGATGGCGAACCTTGGCACTCCAGCTGTTCTTGAACTTCAATTCCCAGAAGCCCAAGTCCCTGTGAATCCACACCAATGGGTGTTCTTGGACTTCAATTCCCAGAAGCCCAGGTCCCTGTGAATCCACATGGATGGGCATTCTTGGGCTTCAATTCCCAGAAGCCCAAGACCCTGTGAATCCACATGGATGGGTGTACTTGGGCTTCAATTTCTAGAAGCCCAAGACCCTGTGGATCCACACCAATGGGTTTACTGCATGTACGTGTGGATTCACAGGGACTTGGGCTTCTGGGAACTGAAGTCCAAGAATATCTGGAGTGCCAAGGTTTCCCATCACTGCCCTAGGTCACGGATGGAGAACCTGGCACTCCAGCTGTTCTGGACATTCAATTCCCAGAAGCCCAAGTCAGCACTTCTGCGGATCAGGGCTTCTGGGAATTGAAGTTCAAGAACATCTGGAGTGACAAAGTTGGCCATCATGGCCCTAGGTAACCTAAGGCAGTGTTCCCCAAACTTTGGGGTTTGGGGCTCCAATTCCCAGGAGCCCAAGTCAGTCCATTGGCTCCTCCGTGCTTTGGGGAATTGACTTAGGTTTCTGGGAATTGAAGTCCAAAACCCAAAGGTTGGGGAACGCTGTACGAAGGCAGCCTCAAAACGATGGAATCGCCCTGACATGAAATGAGAAAATGTCACAATATAGTGCTGTCCCTCCTGCTTCTTCCTGCTTGACCTACTTATTCCATATATTCCTCTGGGAACCCAACACAGCTGCTATTCTGTGGTTGTCTACATTTTTCAAACATGTGCTGTTCGACTTACCAAGAGATGAGTAAATCAATGGCTCTCTCTCGCTCTCTTTGTATGTATGTGTTGTGTATACAATATATATATATCTGCATTCTCTTTAGGCATATCTATTTTTGACTCTGCCTGACAGCCTCATCGGCTGCATCGAATGCTGTCTTGGTTTCACTCATGCTTCCACTCATGGCTTGTCTTTTAAATGCTTCATAAGAAGGTTGGTGTTGGTTGTGTGTGTGTGTGTGTGTGTGTGTGTGTGTGTGTGTGTGTGTGTGTGTGTGTGTGTGTGTAAGTGTGTGTGTGTTGCCTGACCTGTTCTTCCCAACCTTTGTGAGATGCCACACATCTGACAGAAGTCCCTTATGTGTAGAAACACAGACCTTGGGTGCAAGAGCCCAAAACTTCCCTAGTGATCAGCACAGGCCATGTAGCTTGTCGAGGGCCATGCAGCCTGGCTCCCCCCCCCCAAGGAACACAGGGGGAATCAAATGGAGTGTGGTGTCCAGCCACAAAATAATTCTGTGCCACCAGGTTGATTGCAACATGGCAGTGACCCTTTCCAAGCATCTCCTACTACCAAGGATCCCTTTACCAGAAGATGATACAAGTGATATAAACCAATGGGTGTGTGGATGGATGGGTTGGTGGGTTGGATGGATGGATGGAATGAAGGAAGGGTAGGCTGGGTGGGTTGGGTTGGACGGATGGACAGATGGATGGATGGAAGGATGAGCTGGATTGATGGATGGATGGATGGGTAGGTTGGGTGGGTTGGATTGGATTGGATTGGATTGGAAGGAAGGGTAGGTTGGGTTGGATGGACGGATGGACAGATGGATGGATGGAAGGGTGGATTGGTTGGTTGGTTGGTTGGATGGATGGATGGATGGATGGATGGATGGATGGATGGGTAGGCTGGGTGGGTTGGGTTGGATTGGATTGAAAGGAAGGGTAGGTTGGGTTGGATTGGATTGGAATGGATTGAATTGGATGGATGGAAGGAAGGAAGGGTAGGTTGGATGGATTGAATTGGAATGGAATGGATAGGTTGGATTGGATTGGATTGGATGGAAGGAAGGGTGGGTTGGATGGATGGAAGGGTGGGTTGGATGGATGGATGGGTGGGTAGGCTGGGGAGGGTTGGATTGGATTGGATTGAATTGGAAGGAAGGAAGGAAGGAAGGAAGGAAGGGTAGGTTGGGTTGGATGGAAGGAAGGAAGGAAGGAAGGAAGGGTAGGCTGGGTGTGTTGGAATGGATTGGATTGGATTGGGTGGGTGGGTGGGTGGTGGACAGATGGATGGACAGACTGACAGGTGGACAGGCATGCTATTTGCCCAAGGCTACACATTCCACTCCAATAAGCCACAATGGGGACTGAACTCCCAATACTATACCTGGCTTCGCAGCCCAAGTACAGGTACCACCAATCCTGGAGCTATAAAACTACATCCTTTATACTCATAAGCCTTTATACTCATCGCTGCCCTTCTCCTTGGAAGCCCTTAGAACAGCTCATGTGTGGACTGAACATGAAATAATTATTAATAGGCCTCTAGATGCCAATTTGGAATGGCAGTCATTCATTAAAGCAAACTCCAGTGGGGTTTGAAAAGGAACCAAGAGTGTTGTGTTCATTCTTTCTCCCACTCTGTGTCTTCTCGGACCAATGGGACAGTGAGTGGTGTTTCTTCTCTCCCAGTATGAGGTATTATAGTAGTCCCACCATGAGCATTCACCGCCAGATCCTAAGGAGCAAGACTCTGATATATGACACATTATGAAGGAAAGTACAGACACACTAGAACAGTGATAGCCAACCTTGGCACTCCAGGTGTTCTTTGACTTCAGTTCCCAGAAGCCCAAGCCAGCTAATCAGGGCTTCTGGGAATTGAAGTCCAAGAACATCTGGAGAGCCAAGTTTGAGAACCTATGCAGTAGATCAGGGCTAGAACCTTAGATTAACATTCCTCAAACTTGGCTCTCCAGCTGTTCTTGGACTTCAGTTCCCAGAAGCCCAAGCCAGCTTCTGGGAATTGAGGTCCAAGAACAACTGGAGTGCCAAGGTTGGCCTTCACTGTACTAGAAAGTGCCTCACCAGAAATCTTCCAGTTATCATCATGGGAGGATAAGAGCTGTTTGCCCATGGAAACTGAGCCTTGATCGGCCTTTAGTGGTGGGCCCGGCATTCTTTCCCGGTGAAGTTTGCAAAGCAAGGAAACCCCATTGTGGTCAGTTCTCTTCCCATCAATGGAGGAGTCACACAACCCTCCCTTGTCCTTAGCCGGCAAGAATGCTGCATGAGTCACCTAAAAAAGGGTCCCTTCAAACTGCTCCTTTTGGGAATGTTCAAGGAGATCTTGGCCTTTGGTCTACTGTCAAGGAAGGTCCCAGAGAGATGAGGCCCCCCCCATTCAACCTAGGACTTGAAATCAAGGGACTGTAAAAACATTGGCAATATTTGAAACAAAGCGACCATGCACATTTACACGCCTACAGCAAAGCCTTATGACCGAGCCTTTGGGATTGAAAGAGAGCACAAATGTCTCCTTCTTCATCATCTTGAAGTAGGGGGTGCAGTGGCTCAGTGGTTAAGAAGCTCGCCTTGTTAGCTGGAAGGCTGGCAAGTCGGCAGTTTGAGACCCGGGGACTGCTTGACGGATTGAGTGCCCGTCTCTGTCCCAGCTCTTGGGGGACATGAAAGGAGCCTCATCTGGGCATCCCCTGAGTGGAGTTTCTTCCGCAAAAACTCTTTCAACCCAGAATAATTTCTGACACAAAATTGTCGCCAACGCCAGTGCTGCTAACCCTGCTCTCTCAGATCCGGGAAAAGTTTAATGGCAAGAACAAACACCCTTGAGGAGGAAAACCCAATCAGAAGGTGGAGGAAGGAGTTCCCTGGACAAGGAAGGACATTGGAGGAGACAATGGCTGAGGGACTCAGTTTCCTCCACGTCACTTTGGAGGTTCGCGTGCAGGCAATCAAGCTTTTCAGAAAAGGGGGGCAAGTTGTACTCCCTGCTTCCCGAACCCCACCCCTGTTGAATTCCAGTTCAAATTTACTCTCTACAGGTGACGGTCGGCCTGCTGTCAACCCAATTAGAAAACACCCTTCAGGTCTATGACTTGGCAGCAAATGCTCCGTGACAGTTATTTACTACAGAGATGGGACGGGGGGGGGGGGGACCCAACTCCCTCAGATACAAAATATGTTTAAAGGACCCCAAACCAAAGCAATTTCTCATACGGGAAGGAGCATAGCATTTTATTGGTTTATTTATGCCATGTTAAATACTTGCCCAGTTTAGTAGAGATCCCACTGCTCTTGGCAGACGTACCATAAAACTCACCAGCTCATCCTTGCCAAACCCAAAACCCAAATCCAAATCAACAAATCCAACAAAATTAAAGCTCACAAGAATCAAAATCTCAACCATAAAAGATGAAAAAGTCCTACAGAGGGGGAGGATATTCTTAAAAGCCTCTTAAAAAGCAGTTTTCACTGATTTCTTGAAATCCTGGAGGGAGGGGACATGACACGTCTCAGAAGGTAAAGGTCCCCCTTGCTTGAAAGCCAGCCATATCCGACTCTAGGGTTCAGTGCTCATCTCTGTTTATAGCCAAATTGTGTATGCAGACATTTCTGTGGACACGTGGCAGGATGCGCAGAATGCTGTTTACCTTCTCACCAAAGTGGTCCCTATTTATCTACTTGCAATTTCTTGCTTTTGAATGGCTAGGTTAGCAGGAGCTGGGACAGAGACAGGAGCTCACTCCGTTATGCAGTAGACCGTTCCAAAGTGATGCTTCTACCAACCAGAAATTTCTGGTAGACACTTTTCTCCAGATGGCTACTTGTAGCATCATTGTCAAGGCGCATTGGGTGATACAGGTCAAAGGTTTTTGGGAGATGCTCTTCCATGGTGGTTACCTGCAAGGTATGTGCAATGTTTGTCTTTGTGCCTGAGAATGACACAACGTACACATGTCACAAGTGTAAATTGGTAGCCCTTGGGGAAGAAAAAGAGGAACGAGTCGCCACACCTAAGATTGTAAGACAAGACAAAATATACATCCAACCAACCAACCAACCAACCAACCAACCAACCAACCAACCAACCAACCTATCAATCATCCATCCATACAACCAAGGCTGAAGGTTCTAACCTATGGGTGCCCAAACTACAGATCTGGATCCTGATGCCAGTTCATCTAGCCTGCACTGCCCTCATCGCTCCTGGAAGCGGAATTAAAACACACCTGTACATGAGCAATGAGGGCGGCACAGGCCAGATGAATTGGCATTGGGGACCGGATCTAGCCCACTGGCCATAGTTTGGGCACTCCTGCTCTAACCCTCCATGTGGTTCTATCTTGCTTCAAGACTAGCCGACTTTTTTTGGGCGGAGCAGAAATCAATGGATTCGGGTTGGGGCAGAGGCTTGGAGGAACAGCTGGGGCTCATTGTTTTGCCTCTGTAGACAGCAGGACAATCTGAGGTCTACTTTGGTAAAGCTCCATGTTTTGTTTTGAGGTCAGATGCTGCACTGTGTTCCAGGAGGCGTTAACAAATGAGCCTTAACGACATCTGCATGCAACTAAATGTTGTTGGTTTTCTTTTCCTAGTTTGGAACTAGTTCATTGCAAAATAGTTGCAACAAAGACTGAAAACCCCAGAAGCAAGGAAATATAAATGTGAAAAATCAGAGTCCTCCTGTGTTGTTTCGACCAGGAAAGACAATGACCAGAGCGGACGGCCTCTCAAGATCGGATCTCTCTGTCTTTCCTAAGACTCACACAAAGTCTAGATTTTGGATTTTGACCCCTGGAAACTTGACAGACCCTCCTTCCCTCGCCATGAATGGAGGAGCAGGAGCAAGTGGCTGCGAAGGATTCCCTCAGCCTCCGCACGCTTGTTCATCATGCAGCTGATGACACACTGAACATACAAAGCTGTGCGTGAACATTGTACGTGTTTTGAAAGGCAGCCCTGAGATACATTCCACCAGACCAAGTAATATTTTGGTACACGGCCAAGCTGAGCGATGCTTCCCTGAATACCATGGGCTTCTCCTTCTCCAGACAAAACTTTTCTTAAAGATTTCCACCTCTCCTGGTTTCGGGGCTTTCCTCTGCAGGACTTAAGTGTTAGAGAAGTATGACAACGTCACCCATTACCTTGGGAGATGGTGATCCCTCCAATGCTAGAAACCTTCAAAAGAAAATGGGAGAACCTTCTGTCAAAGCTGCTTTGGTTTGGATCTCGGTACTGAACAAGGGGCTGGACTCAATGGCCTCATAGACCCCATCCAATGCCATGACCCAGTGATTCTATGAGCCCGTGCCCATGCCTTTGGCTGAATGTGTTCTAACAAACCTAAAAAACAGGATTCGAGAAGCCACGTGTCTTCTTTCAGGCAAGACAGTGCCATATATGCAGGGACATGAAAGGAGAACCATCCTTTGGAAGGTGTCCTGCCATGAAAGTGGCATTCAGACTGCAGTGGCTCAGTGGTTAAGAAGCTCGCCTTGTTAGCTGGAAGGTTGGCAAGTGGGCAGTTTGAGACCCAGGTGCCGTATGACGGACTGAGCGCCTGTCTCTGTCCCAGCTCTTGGGGACATGAAAGGAGCCTCATTCAGGTGTTCCCTGAGCGGAGTTTCTCCCACAAAAAATCCTTTCAACCCAGAATAATTTCTGACATGAAATTATTATTATTATTATCTTGAAGTGTTGTATCCAAATATTAGCTCTCCTCAGGGCGATCAGCCATGACAACTGTCCTGGAAGCAATATAATGCCATGGCCTTCCATTTACCTTCTCCATAACACCCATCATCATCATCATCATCATCATCATCATCATCATCATCATCATCATCATCATCATCATCATCATCATCATCATCATCATCATCATCAAAATATGACCCCAAGGGGAATAAGCAAAAGGTGGGGGCCCATCAACTGAGCAGACCCTGGACAATGGCAGACCGAAGAGCCACATTGGACATCATGTTCTCTTCTTGGGTGAAAGATAACACAGCAGTACAGTGGTGGGGAACCTTGGCATGCCTGCTGTTCTTGAACTACAAATCCCAGAATTCCTAATCAGCAGGGGTATTGACTTGGCCTTCTGGGCTTTGAGGTCCAAGAACACCTGGAGTGCCAAGGTTGGCCATCACAACAGTCGTGTTTTAAGCAGAATAAAATCTGACATCATCTCCTGCTCCCATCTTTGGAGAAGACTTTCAGAGGTCTGCTAATTGAGTTGGTTGGTTTATGAGCCATTTCTATCATGTTCTGTTATTTAGCTTTCATTTTACCATTTTAATTATTATAATCTGGTTTCAAAAAAAAAAAAAAACAAACACATGAGGTACCAACCCCCCTCTATTCGGCACTAGTCAGGCCACATCTAGAACACTCTGTCCAGTTCTGGACGCTGCACCCTAAGAAGGATGCCAGCAAACTGGAACACGTTCAGAGGAAGGCAAACAAGGATGGTCAGAAGACTAGAAAAACAAGGCCTGGGAGGGAAGGCAGACAGAAAGAATGAACGAACTGGGCATGTTTAGCCATGAGAAAAGGAAATGGTTGCACTCTTCAAATACATGAAAGACTCGTCCTAAAGAGGAGGAGGGGCCGGATCTGTTCTCAATCGTCCCAGAGTGCAGGGCGCATGATAATGGACTCAAACTCAAGGAAGCCAGATAGAGGCTGAATAGGAGGGGTAAACTCCTTCATTGTTAGAGCAGTACGACAATATGGCAGTGAAACCCATGATCTCAGGAGAATGGTGTAGTGGTAGGTGGGTGGCTTGACAGACAGACAGATAAGGTTTCCCTTGCTCAAAAGCCAGTTGTATCCCACTCTAGGGTTCAGAGCTCATCTTAGGTAGGTAGGTAGGTAGGTAGGTAGGTAGGTAGGTAGGTAGGTAGGTAGGTAGGTGGGAAGGAAGGAAATTAGATAGGTAGGTAGGTAGGTAGGCAGGTAGGTAAGTAGGTAGGTAGAATACATGAGTGGACGATAGATAGATAGATAGATAGATAGATAGATAGATAGATAGATAGATAGATAGATAGATAGATAGATGGATAGATGGATCGATGGATCGATGGATCTATGAAAGAAAAAGGAAGGAAGGAAGGAAGGAAAGAAAGAAAGAAAGAAAGAAAGAAAGAAAGAAAGAAAGAAAGAAAGAAAGAAAGAAAGAAAGAAAGAAAGAAAGAAGAGACAACAGATGGGGTTTATCATGGGAACATCTCTACTCTTACCTGCCGCTGTCCACCTATTATTGCCCACAACTGAGCCCTGATACAGAAGGCTGAATTACAATGTCATACTATCACGTAACATATTTAAATGGAACCGTCTGGGTCCCCTTTTGAAATGCCTGCTATTTCCGTGTTCGCAAGGCCTGTAACATTCATGAAATTGGCCCACCTCTAAGAACATTCTCGGAGCAATCGGTGTCCTGGAAAGACCCCAAGTAGTGCTAAGTCATTACAGTGGGTGGTGGCTGACATTGGGGGGGGGGGACCCCACAAAATTCCCTATGGATCTGTCGAGGGATGTGTAACAGAATGTGCGCATAACTGTACAAAAGCTCTGCTTTTTTTATATCTGCAGATTGTGTTGTGGTCAGAAGCACACAGTGGTGTTTTCTGGGTCGAAAGGATGTTTGCTGGAGGAGCTCCTCCGCTCAGGGGACAATCAAACGAGGCTCCTTTCATGTCCCCAAGATCTTTTCTCCCACCCAAGGGGACCCTATTGATCTATTTGGAATTTTTTGCTTTCGATCTGCTCGGTTGACAGGAGCTGGGACTGAGACGGGCGCTCAAACCGTCATGAAGTCCCCGGGTCTTGAACTGCCGACTTGCCGGCCTTCCAGCTAACAAGGTGAGCTTCTTAACCCCTGAGCCACTGTAGCACCTAATGGGCAATGAGACCAAGGAAGGCCTGCTAACTATTTTTGCAGTGTCCAATTCCATTTGTAGAAGCATCTCTGCCATAAGAGTTTATTAACCAAATCCATGCGCCTGCTCCACACTGCAAAAAAATGTCTTTGGGTGGAAAAATACCAGGAAAAAAATCAAAGATGCTTGTGGGCTGGTTGAGAAACTTCCATTAAACTTGACTCATAGTCTAAGAATGTGCTTGCTCAGAACATGTGGCCGCCTGGCAAAGAAAGGGGCTTGGGGAAACCTTGACTCTACACCAGTGGTTCCCAACATGGGGCACATGCCCCCCACAGGAGGGTGTCTTCAATTTCCAGAAGCCTCAGTCAGTCCATTGGTTGATCAGTGCTTTGGGGAAATGCCTTAGGCCTCTGGAAATTGAAGTCCAAAAACCAAAGGTAGGGAAATTAAATTAGGCTAATCCAGTGATGGCCAACCTTGGCACTCCAGGTCTTCTTGAACTTAAATTTCCAGGGCTTCTGGGAATTGAATTCCAAGAACACCTGGAGTGCCAACGTTCACCATCACTATGGTAGACAATGTAGGACAATTTAGCATAGACAGTAGACCAGTGATAGCCAACCATGGCGCTCCAGGTCTTCTTGAACTTCAATTTCCAGAAGCCCTGATCAGCAGGAGTGCTAACTTGGGCTTCTGGGAATTGAAATCTAAGAACACCTGGAGTGCCAAGGTTCACCATCACTGGGCTAATTCAATGGTTCCCAACGTGGGGTCCAGGCCCCTCACAGGGATTTCTATTCCCAGAAGCCTAAGCCAGTCCATTGGCTGATCAGTGCTTTGGGGAATTCACTTTGGCTTCTGGGAATTGAAGTGCAAGAACCAAAGGTTGGTCAACACTGGTCTAAACAGAGATGAGCAATGCCCCCTAGAGTTGGATACGACTGGCTTTTCAAGCAAGGGAGATCTACCTTCCACAAAGTATTGCATTATTCTTATTCTTTGTTTCCATGCTTTGGTCTTCATTTTTCTGCAATTATATGAGCTGGGTTCTTACTTCGAAACTGATTCAGCAACAGAATTTGCAATACTGAGTTCCAGGGCCTCCGACCCTCCATAGTGTCCAGTTGAGTGACTTGGCCTATGGGGGTTGGGAACCCACCACTTTCCTCCTAACATCTGGAGTGAAACAAAACTTTTGTTAGGAGCTCAGTGCATCTGGAGGACGCTCCACTTTGCCGGGCAGGAAGCGGAAATTGCTTCGGAAGCAATGGGGAGCTTGGTGGAAGAGGGTGGGGCAGGAAACAGTGTGGCAGCCAAAGGGCAGGGGAGAGAGCAAAGTGACCCTGGAAAGATGCTCCAGTTGACACAAGGAGTCTGGAACAGCTGGCTTCAGAAGGAAGGAGCATCTCATCCTCCTATTTCTTCTTCTTCTTCTTCTTCTTCTTCTTCTTCTTCTTCTTCTTCTTCTTCTTCTTCTTCTTCTTCTTCTTCTTCTTCTTCTTCTTCTTCTTCTTCTTCTTCTTCTTCTTGTTAGCTGGAAGACTGGCAAGTCAGCAGTTCGAGACCCGGGTACTGCATGAGGGATTGAGCACCTGTCTCTGTCCCAGCTCTTGGGGACATGAAAGGAGCCTCATTTGGGCATTCTCTGAGTGGAGTTTCTCACCCAAAAAACCTTTCAACCCAGAATAATTTCTGACATGAAATTATTATTATTAGCTAGGAGGTTTCGAGAGCTAGGTCATGGCAGCTGGGGTCAGACCAGGCCACAGAGAGCAAGTGGCTTGTCAAGGAGACTTCCCCTTGGGAAGATGGGTGTCTGCACGATGAATATATCCATATTAACAGCTGTTTCGTAATGATCTGTGTTAACCATCTGCAAGCAGTTAGAAGTTGAGAATGGATATGACTGGGAACAAATGGATTTACTCTGAGACAGCGAAACAGTTGCAAAAGAGGACTCATAGATGTCAAGTGTCTGAGGCTGGGGTGGCCAACCTTGGCACTCCAGGTGTTCTTGGACTTCAATTCCCAGAAGTCCAAGTCAACACCACCTGCTGATCAGGGCTTCTGGGAACTGAAGTCCAAGAATATCCAGAGAGCCAAGTTTGAGGACTCCTGATCTAGTGCATAGGATCAGGGCTGGCCAGCCTTGACACTCCAGGTGTTCTTGGACTTCAATTCCCAGAAACTCAAGTCAACACACCTCCTGATCAGGGTTTTTGGGAATTGAAGTCAAAGAACATCTGGAGCACCAAAGTTGGCTAGCCGTGGTCTAAGGCAAAGCCATTCTGCTTTACTTGTGCATTAGAAAATGACATGCCAACTTTCCTTCCTTCCTTCTGTCCATCCATCTGTCCTTCTGTCTGTCCTTCCTTCCGTACATATGTTGGTTGGTTGGTTGGTTGGTTGGTTGGTTGGTTGGTTGGTCCATCCATCCTTCCTTCCCTCCTTCAATAACCAACTCTTCCTTCCTTTCTTCCTTCCTTCAATAACCAACTCTTCCTTCCTTCCTTCTTTCCTTCCCTCCTTCCTTCCTTCAATAACCAACTCTTCCTTCCTTCCTTCCTTGAGGAATATACAAACACCTTGACTTCTGCTCTTGTGGATCATCAACAGGATAATCGTGTGAGGGACTGCTGTCTGCTTTCTCTTCAAAGCAAAGGAGTCGGTTCCCTCCAGTTATGGAAAGTGAAACGCTGACCTCTGAATCCAAGCAAGCAAGAGAATCAACGCGAGGGAGCCTACAGATTTAGGTTTTGCAGATTCACCTCAGTTTCCCCGGCTGCGACTCCACCCAATCCTTGCTGATAAGCGCACCCTGTCAGAACGGATCAGGATAACTCAGACCTTGCAGGAATCTCTGATGCCGTCTTTGGAATTGTCTTGGCATGTTTGCCCACGAAACATCTGCTCCTGCATACCCAGGCATGTTCACATTTTCTGTTTGCTGTGGTGCGCTCAGGTGGAATGGAAGCGGCGCCTTCTCGTCAACAGCTGGCCTCGTCCTCCAGCCTCTCGCTTGCCTTGTGGAGATCGCGGGAGAAGACCCTTCTCCGAGATGTTCGGAAAATCTGTACAGTATATGACTAGCTCATGCCAAATGTCTGTGGACTGGACAGTAGACAGTTACAGGCATTTTGCATGAGCTAATCATTTAATCAATTGCCAGGATGTTTATGTAATTAGCACTTTATATGTTAATTGTTAGAGTTCATACAATTGCCACTTCTGTATTCCGTTAAATTCTAATCCCACCTCTATCGCTATGTACACTGTTTATATCCCTGTGTACAGAAATCTTTGCCATGTCATAGGTCTTAAAAGTTTAACTGCACAGTAATGTGAAAAAACATGCTCTAAAACAAGGGTGCCCAAACTTTTCAGGCTTCAGGCTGGTCACGTGGTTGAGGAAGCCAGTCACTATGGCCCGGGGGCCAGATCCTGCCCCCCGGCACCTATTCATCCTGCCTGCCAAGCCCTCGTTGCTCCTGGAAGCATAAGTAAAATGTGCCTGTATGGGTGTGTTTTACGTCCGCTTTCGGGAGCGACGAGGGCTTCGTGGGCCAGATGAATTGGCATTGAGGGCCGGATACGGCCCCCGGGCTGTTGTTTGGGCACCCCTGTTCTAAAATAAAACTGTAAATCTTGAACATACCATATTTAAGGACTATTTTTGGTCTTGTTTTGTAAACCCAAAGTTGTTATTATCTAACATCATACAAACTTTTTCTTATTTTTGCATTTTCCTTGATTTGCAATGCATTTTGGTTTAACGATAAATCCAAAGCCACTCATAACAAAGCCATACGTTTATGGAAACGATTCCCCAAATGTTCAGATTTCATGTTGGCCAGAGTTGGGTTACCTCACCATATCCACCTTTCTCTAATGTGGGTTATAAAAGTGAAGAAACTCTCTCAGAAGCTTTTTACTTAGCATAAATCTTTTCTAAAGGTCTTTCTTAGCCCTCAGATGCTCGTCCAGAGTACCACATCCTCCTAATCCAGGGGTCCCCGACCTTTTCAAGCCGGTGGCCGGGTCTCGCTCTCTTAGCTTCGAGGGCTGGATGACCATATTGTCCTGCTTGCATGATGGGTGGGTGACCATTTTTGTCCCAACAGCTTCACAGGGCAGCCGTTTTGTTTCTCAAATGCCCTTGGAGGGGTGGGGGCCCACATGAAATGACACCGTGGGCCAAATCTGGCCCACAGGCCTTAGGTTGGGAACCCCTGTCCTAATCCAATTGTAAAGTTGACATGCATTCAAACTGCACTGCTGTCTACTGCAGTGGTGAGGTATAGACAACCACCTGAGATTCCTCAGATTGGTTCGACTACAACTCCCACTAACCTGACTTGTGAGTCCAACGGAACCTGGGCTCCAAAACATCTGGAGGATTTCCAGGTTGGTCCAAATCTGGCAAAAACAGACCCCTCCTTTCTTTCTCCAGAGGAATCTGGACATGTAAATAATCAAGGTGGTTGCCTCATCTAAAGCGGTGTTCCCCAAACTATGTTCCATGGAACACTGGTGGACATCAATTCCCAGAAGCCTCAGTCAATCCACTGGCTGATCAGTTCTTTGGGGAATTGACTGAGGCTTCTGGGAATTGAAGTCCAAAAACCAAAGACTGGGAAACACTGGTCTAAAGCTCCTCAAACCAACTTACCTAAGTAGACATTTCAAAACAGACAGTCACATTTCACCCAAGGCAGTTATGGCCAACCTTGGCACCCCAGGTGTTCTTGAACTTCAGTTCCCAGAAGCCCTGATCAGCAGGAGTGCCGACTTGGGCTTCTGGGAATTGAAGTCCAAGAACACCTGGAGTGCCAAGGTTCACCATCACAGACCTAAGCCAAAACCTGGTGCAAACACTAATGTGGGAGTAATTTAAGGAAAGTCCATAGCATTTACTAAATCTGTGCATATCAAGCCTGTAGAACAGTCAACAAGAGTCCTGTGTTATGTTATCGCAGCAATGGCCAACCTTGGCTCTCCAGATGTTCTTTACCAGAAGCCTAAGTCAGCACTCTTGTTGATCAGGGCTTCTGGGAATTGAAGTCCAAGAACATCTGGAGAGCCAAGTTTGAAGAGTTATGCTCTAGATCCCTGGTGGCTAACCTTGGCACTCCAGGTGTTCTTGGACTTCATTTACCAGAAGCCCAAGTCATCACTCCTGCTGGTCAGGGCTTCTGGAGGTTGAAGTTCAAGAACAGCTGGAGTGCCAAGGTTAGCCATCACTACTCTAGATCACGGGTCAGCAAACATGGCTCTCCAGGTGTTCTTGGACTTCAGCTCTTGGAAGCCCAAGGCAGCACTCCTGCTGGTCAGGGCTTCTGGGAACTGAAGGCCAAGAACATCTGGATTGCCAAGGTTGGCCATCACTGAAGCTGTCATAAACCATCCCTTCGTTGTTTGATGCTGGGGGGCGGAATGGCTACCGATACAACTGGACCTAGAAAAATGATTTTTTGATCGGAACCCCCTCCACCTTGTCCCTCCTGTTCCCACCTGAGGGTAAGTCCTCTACCAAAAGGCAGATCTGTAGCATTTTCGAGAAACAGCAACCGGCGAGTGTATCGTCCATTGGGGGAATTATTCTTATTAGACATGGGCTTTTAAATGGAACAGATGTTCTCTTCTCCAGGCCTGCCAACTCCTCTCGGTTTTAATGGCTGCTTGGGGAACCTGGGCTTTATTTATTACATTTGAAGGGAAGAGAATGATGTCAGGATTTCAAGGAGAAACATTGGTTGTTTCCTATTCCCTCATCCACAGCACACGTACGGCTCCCCGTCCTGGGGAACTGACTTGAACAATGGAAAGAGAGCTTTCTTCCCAGTGAGTGAACACTCGAAGTGGGCGTTCAGTCCTTCTCCTTCTCCTTCTCCTCCTCCTCCTCCTCCTCCTCCTCCTCCTCCTCCTTCTTCTTCCTCCTCCTCCTCCTCCTCCATATCTAAGTCAAACACGAAACTGCCCAATTGAAGGCATATCAGAGAGTAAAAAAAAAACAGAAATGCTGTAACACTTTAAAGCAGGGATTTTCAACCTATGGCCCACAGCACCATTTCATGCAGGGGCCCACCACTGCTTCCACCACACCTGGAAGTGCCATGTGGTGGGGGAAGGGCAAAACGGCTGCCCGGCCCCCAGAGCTGTCTGAGGGAGCATGACCCAGCGGGTCCCGGGCTTAAAAAGGTTGCGAACTCCTACTTTAAAGACTAACTGTTATATTTCAATGTGAGCTTTCGTGGATGAAGTCCACGTCATCAGACACAAAAGTGAGGCTCTATGTGGCATCGATTTATACACATCAGGTACAGAATGGTTGGTTAGCATGACAGATTAGCATACAAATCCGTGAGGCTTCATACAGTTGGCAATGGGAGGTGATCTCTGGTTGTTAATCAGATTAACTGTAAATCCCCTTGTTTTTCAATTGCACACGTGGTGAAAGTGAGACAAAATACTATTTCCACTGCAAAATCAGGAAGATTTAATACAATCACCTGGCATCGAACATTTGCTAACTAGTTTAACCTTTGTGTTACAGCTAATCTGACTAAAACCCAGTGGTCATCTGTCATTACCAATTGTATGAAGCCACTTTGATTTGTAAACTAATCTGTCATCCTAACCAAAGTCCTCCTCAGACCCAGGCCAGGATGGATGAAGGTGGAGGGCAAAAGAAGAAGAAGGGGGCGGCCAAAGATGAGATGGCTGGATGGTATTGTGGACGCAATGGGCACAGAACTGAGCAAGTTGAGGAGGAGGAGGGTGGAGGACAGGAGCGCCTGGCGGACAGTGGGGTCCATGGGGTCATCGCAAAGGGTCGGAATCAACTGTGCAACTGGACAACAAAAGCAACTAGGAAAATAGACTTAACCCGAGTATAAGTCGGGGTGGAAAATGCAGCAGCTGCTAGTGAGTTTCAGTAATTAAAATACATGAAAATATGGTAAAATTAATTAATTTAGACATTTATGTGGGTATGTTTTTGAGTTTTTTCGGTCATGTTAGTGCTTTTTAAAAATGTATATTTGAATTTGCACCACCTCATTTTGGGACCCTCAGGGTCATCGACCCGAGTATAAGTCGAATCCCCCTTTTGGACCTTATTCTGGGAGCTAAAAACTAGACTTATACTCGAGCATATCCAGTATATGCTGCTGTTTCACAAATGTAGTGCCCAAGACAGCCTACAGCATCCTGGAGTTGAGTTTTGTTTTGTTTGAGAAAAATCATTTCCCCTGTTTTGTGCGATGCTCTTTAAAGGTTCTTCCTTTTTTTGCATACTAGGTGTCCTACATCCTATAGGGTTATCTCTACAGCTTTGCAGGGTGGAAAAATTTCCCCCCAACTTGGCCTCTTGCATGGAAAGTTTGAGACATCTGAAGAAGATCAAGACATGTTCCTGGGTTGGGGATGGGGTGGGGAGAAGTCTTCCAGCTAATGGATTCCCAAGGAAAGACGAAGAAGGCTTTGGTAATAGGCAAACCTTCCACCCCATTAAAATTGCAAAAGATATCGCATATTTTGATAAGGTGCTGCTGGGCAATCTTGTACGGTTGGTCGCAGAAATGAGGGAACTGGGAGGGGAGATCCCCCATCCCTACAAGCAGTGATGGGATGCAACAGGTTTGCACCAGTTCGCCAGAACCGGTAGTAACTTTTCCCAGTGTCCCGGAGAATCCGAGTCCCTCACACCAGTCCTTCACATCCATCCCAGTAGCCATAAACAGCACAAAAAGGGGGCTGGGGATCCAAAATCCCAGTCTGTCCGAAACTCCGCCACTTAGGGCCCCTGTTACCAACCCCCTTGGGGCCAAATCCCTCTCCATGACCCACAGTTCACGTCAACTCACCACCATTCGGCCGCGGCTCAGGCCGACGCTGGGCCCGCCACACCCGCTACCGACCCAAAAACCAAAGGTTGGGAAACCTTGCTCTAGAGTCCAAGGAGTGGACCCTTTAAAGTTTCACGCATGGCTGGAAGGAGAACATTTGGGGACTGAAGAAGCTGCCATTTGATTCCAGTTTCCCAAGGGTCCTACTGGGAGCTGTCCTTGGTGCTGTAGCGTTTGCCCACCTCCCTAGCACAGGTACAAAAGAAGAAATGGCAAATGTGCAAGATAACATTCCCGAAGTAGGCCGCTTCTGGACAAAGATCGTCTCATTAACTTAATGTGTTTTGAATTTTACTGTTTATACTCGAGTATAAGTCTAGGTTTTTTTAGCCCCCAAAATGAGATCCAAAAGGGGGATTCGACATATTCGGGTCAACGACCCCGAGGGTCCCAAAACTGCAGTGGTGCAAATTCAAACATAGAGTTTTAAGAAAGCTCTAGCACTACTATAAAAACTCAAAAACATGCCCACACAAATGTCTGAATAAATTAATTTTACCATAATTTCGTGTATTTTAATTACTGGAACTCACTAGCAGCTGCTGCATTTTCCACCCCCGACTTCTACTCGGGTCAATCTATTTTTCTAGTTTTAGAGGTCCAGATTAGGTACCTCGACTTATATTTTGGACGGCTTATATTTGAGTATATACAGTACTTATATTTCATATTCGTTCATATATTCCAGATTCCAAGCTGTTAGATGAAAAGTGAAGGTTTATGAGAGGAAAGATTGACCTAGACCAGTGGTGGCAAACTTTCTCACTCCAGATGTTCTTGAACTTCACTTCCCAGAAGCCCTGATCAGCACTCTTGCTGACCAGGGCTTCTGGGAATTGAAGTTCAAGAACACCTGGAGTGCCAAGGCTGGCCATCACTGACCTAAGCCAAATACTGTTACCCTGAAATACTGCTTTGCCCAAACTTCCACTTCCGGGAGCGATGAGGATGGCGCGGGCCGGATGAATCGCAGTAAACCCATTCATGTGGATTCACGGGGACTCAGGCTTCCGGGAATTGAAGTCTAAGAACATCTGGAGTGCCAAGGTTCACCATCACTGCTATAAAGACTCTTTTATGTCATGTTATATTATGAAGGATATGTGCAGGAATGAAATGAAGTTTCTGGCTGAGCTCATCTGAAAGGGATCTTTCAAGCCCGGTCGTTCTGAAGAGCTTCCGTTTGATAAACACTGCGGTCGGGACGATGCGTTCCACAGAGCTGAGCTACCAAGCTTTCTCTCTAGGCTACAAGGGAGAATGGGTGGGGTGGCATGTTTGAACACATCTGGACAGAAAGACTCCCTCCACACAGAAAGGTAGCATTCTAAGAACAAAGGGCCACCGTCATCCTGACATCTTGGGAAGCTAGTTGCTTTTTTTTAATCTGCAAGGAGTGCTTTAAACGGGTGAAAGCAAAGGAACTGACTTTCTCCTTTACTGTTTATCAGGAATTGTTCTTCTTCTGTCACATCTGAATCTGAACATTGGCGATCCTCGTGGAGATCAGCCATGAAAATTATCCTGGGGACAATATAACGCAGTGGCCTTCCATTGGCCTTCCGCATTGCAGCGTGACACCCATAGTACCACTGATCCAGTTCCATGAGTCAATTTCGGGTCCTGAGCCCTTTTGGCACACAAATTCCTCATCATCACCCCCACCATCATCCTAGTGCGAAACCATCTTATTGGAGATAGTACAGCTAGGCCATCGCGAGTCTGTTTTGAGCTAAAGATGAGAAGGTGCAGCTGTGTTAATAAACCAGACAATCTTGGCTACATTTGTGGCAAATATACCCCTTCAAGGCAAGACCCTCACCGAGAGGGTGAGATTTGGTAATTTGAGATCCTGACGTCCCAGGCAGAATCGGACTTCAGATTTGGATTCAGTGCACTTGGTTTAGTCAAGGGAACGTGGATCAGACCAGGTAGCAGAAAATACGGTAGTTATTATTACCGTATTACTTTTTTTGGTGATGCAGTGTTCTTCTCAAAGTAGCAACAGACAGACACCCTTCCTCTTCATGATCGACTCTTTAATCCAGGGATAATCCAACCTTGTGGCCCATGCGCCAGATGCAGCCCGTGGCCCCATTTCATGTGCCCTCTCCCTGCCTCCACCACAACTGGAAGTGCCATGGGGTGGAGGAAGGGCAAAATGGCCGTCCAGCCCCTGAGCTGTCTGAGGAATTGTGACCCAATGGCCCCTGGCTTTAAAAGGTTGAGAACTCCCGCTTTAATCTAACAGCTCCTGACAACATGAAGTTGTTGTTCCCCACCTCCAAAATATGGACAGTTCGGTCTTCATACCACCTCTTCCCCCCCCTTTCCTTCCCTTTTGGAAAACGGAGCTGTGCAGGACCAGAAATCTGCTTCCAGGCTGAGCCAAACCTTCCCCACACGAGATGTTATTGAGCCGACCGCGGAAGGCTCCTCGTAGCACATTTAAGGAGCCACTTGGTGAAGCCCGTGATGTCGAAACCGAAGGAGTTGCTAAGTCTTTGGACTCTGCTCTGAGCACATTCCCCACCTTGATCTGTCACCTACGTCAGAATTACCTCATGTTCATAAGTTGAGGAATGTCCAGCTGGGGCGGCCAAGTTCCTTCGGCTGCTAAATTAAAGATTTCACCTTTTCTAAAGAGAGCATTTCCTCCTCTTGATCTTCCCCTTTCATTTCTTTTCTACTGTGAACGACATCGGCAATAGATGATCGAGCGAGGCGTGCTGTACATCTTTTGTTCAAACATGCTGCCCCCAAGAAGAAGGACACAAAGATTTGGGGAAAGACCTAGAGTAGCATTTCCCATCCTTTGGGTTTTTTTGGACTTCAATTCCCAGAAGTCAGTTCCCCAAAGCACTGGTCAGCCAATGGGCCGGTGTAGGCTTCTGGGAACTGAAGGCCCCACTGTGGGGCCTGGACCCCACATTGGGAACCAATACTTCAGTAGAACATCCACCCTGTAGGTCAAGTTACTTTGTTTGTATCAGTAATCTGAACACTTGGCTTTCCAGATGTTCTTGGACTTTAGTTTCCAGATCCCCTCCTCCGCAGGTGGTGCTGACTTGGGCATCTGGGAATTGAAGCCCAAGAACACCTGGGGAAACCAAGTTTTCTGGCCCCTGAGCTAGCTGGACAACTCGTTGGGTTGGGTTGCCTGGCCGCAGAGCCAGTTTGGGAGTTCAATTCCCCCACTGTGCCTCCTGGGAGAAGAGTCAGCCTGAATAGCTTTGGGCAAGCTTCACAAAAGTCCCAAGAACTCCCACTAGAGGAGGAAGGGAATGGGCAACAACTTCTGAGTCACTTTCCACCTAGAAAAATCCTGGAAATGGTCTCCATAAGTTATAATTGACTTGGTGGTACATAATTGCTACTCCAAGATGAGCGAGCCTGAGTAGCCTTGGGCAAGCTACACAGTCCCAGGGATCACCAAAAAGCAGGTTGAGAAATTAACCTCTGAGTATTCTCTACCTAGAAAACTGTAAAAAGCATCACTAAGTGGCAGAACTGACTTGACAGATGTGATTTATTATTATTATTATTATTATTATTATTATTATTATTATTATTATTATTATTATTATTATTATTATTATTATTATTATTATTATTATTATTATTGATGAATTAAATAACTAGATATCTGATGCCCTTATATCCATGATGGTGAACCTTGGCACTCCAGATGTAATTGGCCTTCAATTATGAGAAGTCCAAATCAGCCCACCTGCTGATCAGGGCTTCTGGGAACTGAAGTCCAAGAACATCTGGAGAGCCAAGTTTGAGGACCTGTGATCTAGACCAGGAGTTCTCAACCTTTTAAAGCCAGGGGCCGGGTCACATTTTCTCAGACAGCTTTGAGGGCAGGATGAACATTTGGCCCTTCCTCCACCACATGGCACTTCCAGGTGCCACGTGGTGGAGGCGGTCTGGGGCCACGTGAAATGGAGCTGTGGGCCGCATCTGGCCCATGGGCCACAGGTTGAGAATCCTTGATCTACACCAGTGATGGCCATCAGTCAGGGTTGCTTTAGCTGGTGATTTCCAGCATTGGCAGAGAGTTTGACACCAATGGTGGTGAACCTTGGCACTCCAGGTGTTCTTGGACTTCAATTCCCAGAAGCCCAAGTCAGTACACCTGATGGTCAGTGCTTCTAGGAATTGAAGTTCAAGACCATCTGGGGTGCCAGGTTTAGCCATCCCTCATTTAGAAACTTGGCTCTCCAGGTGTTCATGGACTTCAATTCCTAGGAGCCCAAGTCATCACTCCTGCTGATCTGGGCTTCTGGGAACTGAAGTTCAAGAACAGCTGGAGGGTCAAGGTTGGCCATCACTGCCTTATATAATGCGCCACATCGCATCACCCTACCCCCAACAGTAATACATACATCTTGTACATTCTGGAAGGACCCTCACCAGCTCATGAAAAAGAAGGCAGCCCATTTCAGATTTTCCTTTAAACTCCTTGACTAACATGTTGGCATGTTTCTGTCTCCTCTCTGCCAGTTACCTAGAGTAACTGATGAGAAATATTTGGCCCCATGTAATTAATTCCTCCACTGAGTAATGGAGGAGAATGGCATTACATTACAAATATAACCTAACAAGGGTCTGCTTTGCTTGTTTTTGTGGCATGGCTGTTACATAGGTCCGGAATGGAACAACTCTTTCTGTGGCCATGGGGATAATATTTACGCCTACAGTGACTCATCGTACCTCAAAAGCAGATCGGATCAGGAAGACCTCCCTGGCAGCAAAAGCACTTTGGAAGACGGTGGGCGATCCTTTGCTGGAAACTTTTCAAAGAAGGCTAGATGCCCATCAGTCAGGGTTGCTGTAGCTGGTGATTTCCAGCATTGGCAGGGAGTTTGACACCAATGGTGGTGAACCTTGGCACTCAAGATGTTCTTGGGCTTCAAACACCAGAAGCCTAAGTCAGCACTCCTGCTGATCAGGGCTTCTGGGAGTTGTTCAAGAACATCTGGAGAGCTATGCTTGAGGACCTATGCGTTAGATCAGGGGTCAGCAAACTCGGCACTCCAGGTGTTCTTGGACTTCAACGACCAGAAGCCCAAGTCAGCACACCTGCTGATCAGGGCTCCTGGGAGTTGAAGTTCAAGAACACCTGGAGTGCCAAGGTTGGCCATCCCTGGACTAGATTTCCTTTGAGATCCCTTCCAATGCTACCTTTCTGTAAAGGCTTCTAATTTTCTGCTTGGAGACAAAAATAGCCATGCCAGTAACCCAATGAAGAATATGTCTGATGGTCTCTCCAACCCAGCTTCTTCCATAGACCCTTCTAACCTCTTCACCAAGGAAACACTGAAAGAAGTTAATTTCAGAATAGGGTTCCAGAAGTCAACTTGGAACCCCACGCAATTAACAGGACTCATGGGAAGAACACAGGGGGGGGGGCATCTTTCACAAATTAGGAGAAGCAACTATCACCTGTTCCTTTGCCTTATCTCAGCAAGCCTGCAGGGAGGAATGGACAAAACACTGTCTTCTGCTTGCTTGGGGACAATTCATCTAGGCCAGTGATGGTGAACCTTGGCACTCCAGGTGTTCTTGGACTTCAATTCCCTATTAATCTGGAAACTGAAGTTCAAGAACACCTGGAGTGCCAAGGCTCACCATCACTGATCAAGGCAATTTTGGCAGCCTAGGTCCAGAAGGAGAGGGCAAACTTTGGGACGGTGGTGGACCTTGTCCACAGAGGACAGCCGAAGAGCCTCGAGAAGTGTGGTCACCTCTTGTAGCAGAAAAACAATTCCATTTTCAGCCAAAATTAAGCCAACAGAAAAATGAATCTTCACTCCTTCCCGTCCCATGATGTTTAATGTTTCTCTGAAGAATAATCAACAGAAAACGGAGACAGTTAGTTACACTTTCCGATTTTTTTTGAGTCTGCGCCTCCCCAAAGCTCTCTCACCCTCCCCTTGCCCAAAATTGCTCCGCACGAATGAAGGCAGCTATTTACAGTAGCTGAACTCATCCTGGTCTCCTCTGGGACTGATTAAGGAGCTTCGCATTTATGAGAACCCTCTTCTCTGACTGAGAAGTAACTTTGGTTGGTCTGGCATTGTCACAGGAACACCAGTTATTAAATTTGATGAAATATAACACTGCCTTTAAAATTGGAGGAGGACGGGGAGGAATGTAATGTCTCTTTTGAAGAAGAAAAAGAAGAAGAAGGAGGAATGTAATGTCTCTTTTGAAGAAGGAATGTAATGTCTCTTTTGAAGAAGAATGAGAAGGAGAAGAAGGAGGAGAAGCAGAAGCAGAAGAAGCAGAAGCAGAAGAAGAAGAAGCAGAAGAAGCAGAAGCAGAAGAAGAAGAAGAAGAAGAAGAAGAAGAAGAAGAAGCAGAAGAAGAAGAAGAAGAAGAAGAAGAAGAAGAAGAATGAATGAATGAATGAATGAAAAGGCTATCATTATGTTACCAATTAAGTTTTTCGATCAGGAAAAAGGGAGAGGATAGCATTCAAGTTCAGGCAATGGAACATATCTAGTAAAAGTGGATTGGTGCAAACTTAGATTCATCGGTTTTGACAAGCCCATTTGCGACATGAGTGATTCTGTTGTTTATGCCCTTATAATCCATGCTTTTTGCTTAGAAAAACAAAGACCCTAAGTGGCAATACTCATAGACAAACAATTCAAAGATTGACAAATGAGCCCATAAGGAAATGAAAGGACGTCTCCGGTTGTTGACAGCAACACAAGGAACCCAACAGAAGTGAAGTCGAAAAATGTAAACCAAATTGTAGTTCCCCCCATTTGGAACACATCCTGTTCGCTTGCATGGAAGTCCTTTGAAACAGCCAACTGGTAGAAACAGCCTATGGTTTGGCCAAGGTCAACCGAGGACAGTGTCTCCTTACCATGTATGCCCTCTTGTTGGAATTGCTCCACCGAAGATTAGGAGAGAAGTAGAAGTGGACTCGGAGAGAAGGAAGCAAGAGAAGGACCTCACTGGACAAGGAACGACATTAAAGCAGGAGATGGATGAGGAACTCAACCTCCCCTACATCACATAGAGGACCCCGAGTAGGCTGAGGGTTGGCGTCCTCAAATGCAAGACCAACATGCTCAAGTGGGGGCTGATGGCGGACAACAACACATGCTGTGTGAATGTGGAGAGAGATGTAATTTGGCTCATTTACTGGTCTGCCGATGAGGACTTGGGTTTGGGCAACGACAAAGCCAATAAAGTGGCTTCATTTTGGCAGTCCAGGGTTTGATTGGGACACCAAAGAAGATGAAGATGCCACAGTGGAGAAAGCCCATTCCTTTCTGTCTTCAAAGCCATCACTTCCATGCTGGAGGAGATAGCAGAGACCGGTTCTTGCCCCATGGAGGGACACCTTGAGAAGAGATGGGCAACTGTGCAAAAAAAAAAAAAAAAAAAGAGCTAGAGAGAGGTATTTATGTAATGCAGAAGTGACCTCTGTTGTGTAATATTGCGTAGCAACGAGGGGTCTTTCCGTTTCCAAGATCACGGCGGCTCCTTCCTCCAAACGTCTTGCGTTAGACAAAAGGAAGATAGATTTAATTGTGGGAAAATGTTGCCGGGAGCCAGTTATTAATGTTTCCAGATTATTTTCTGCTCCGTGCGGCAGAAAGCAGAAGCCCGGTCCCTGTGCTGTTTCTGCTACTGCTGTAGACTCTTTCCCTTCCTTATCCTTTCTGCGCATCAATGCTCATGTGATCCCTTATAGAACAAAAGAGGTGCCTTTTCTTTTCCCTGGGAGCAATCTTCATTCCGCCCCGCCGTGCTCAGGTGTACGAATGGCCCCCAAGACAATTTGTGGCTCATTTGAGTCCAACCAAATGATGACGTCATGTTACTTTGCTGCATGGGGGACAATTGAGGGAGGAAGCTGTTCTTTTGGGCGATGACAGGTGGCTTAATAAGCAGGAAGGAATTTTCACCCTCTCCTTTCGGTGGAACCACAAGACCTCTTATGTTGGGGTGGGAGCTGCGGCTGAAACGTTTGCTTCTCAGACCCTTCCGTCCAAAGGAAAGCCTGGGACAGGGATGGCCAACCTTGGCACTCCAGGTGTTCTTGGACTTTAATTCTTAGAAGCCAAAGTCAGTAAACCTCCTGGTGAGGGCTTCTGGGAATTGAGGTCCAAGAACATGTGCAGTAAACCCATTCGTGTGAATTCATGGGGACTTGGGCTTCTGGGAACTGAAGTCCAAGAACACCTGGAGTGCCAAGGTTCACCACTAGAGGAGGGGTTACCAACCTTTTCAAGCTGGGGGCCAGGTCACACTTTCTCAGTCAACTTTGGGGGCTGGACAGCGATTTTGCCTTGGGGTGGCCATTCTGCCCCAATAGCTTCAAAGGGATGGCCAGTTTGTTTCCTGAATGCCCTTGGAGAGGTGGGGACCATATGAAATGGTGCCTTGGGCCAGATCCAGCCAACGGTTGGAAACTCCTGAGCAAGGCCCGTTGGCTGGATCTGGCCGAAGGCACCATTTCACGTGGTCCCCCCAGGTTTTAAGGCTGAATAGTTTGAAATGCAAACCCTCCTCAATCTCCTTTTTCTTTTCTTCTTAGTTCGAATTGTACAAATGCTCAGGCACAGCTCTAGCAGAAGGGGAGGAAATGAATGTTTTCTTACAAGACTCGTGCTCAAATACAGTTGTCAGATCATTTGCAAAAAAAAAAAATGTAATCTTAGTTACAAAGAGGAGGACGGACAATCTCTCAGACAAATAATGGTTGCGAGAGGTTATTGGATTCATGGCTTTCTGAGATTAACATTTTGAGTCAGAAAGAGACTCGGCTGAACAACTGAACACTCAGATAGAACTGAACTAATTTATAACATAGACAGCGTGTGAAGGAATTCCTGTGGGAGGGGAGAAACATTGGCTCCTCAGATCAGGGGTTCTCAGCCTATGGCCCGGGGGGCTGGATGTGGCCCACAACACCATTCCATGTGGCCCTCCACTGCCTCCACCACACTGGGAAGTGCCTTGTGTATCAGGCGGGGCAAAACAGTCGTCCAGTCCCCAAGGTGTCTTGAGGGGTCATGACCCGGCCCTCGGCTTGAAAAGGTTGAGAACCCCTACTTTAGATTCAAACACGGGCAATTACCACGTTTATTAAACTTTGGCCCTTTCCCATCTCCACATTAGCATGCAAAACAGACACAAAGCATGACATTTATTTATTTATTTGTCACATTTATACCCTATTCATCCGAGATCGTCTCCCACTCTGGGCAGCCTACAACCGATCAAAATATTTTGACAACTTGACAATAGAAAATTAAACGCAACATAATACACAAAACCCACCAACAATAAACCAAACAGAAGAGATTATAGACCAAAAAAAGAGGCCATAAACAATCACCAAACTGGAAAGACAACACACAGTGGCGTCAGTAAAATATCAAGTTAATTAAGCCTGTTCTTTGGCAGTTGAAAGGATCTCTTGAAAGAGAAATGGGTTTAATTGCTTTTTTAACAATATAGAGAAAGATGGAAGTGGGTGCAATACAGGTGGAGCCAGTGGTGGGCAGCAAAAATTCTCACTAGCACACCGTGGGCGGAGCCTCTGTCGTGGGTGGAGCCTACTTCATGGGAGGAGCCTACGTCATGGGAGGAGCCTACGTCGTGGGCGATCTAGTCATGCCTGCCATTTGGCCATGTACACATCTGCAAACACAGGCAGCACTGGCTCTTTTGTTGTAAATGGAGATGAGCACTGCGCCCTAGAGTCAGATATTACTGACTTTTGAGCAAGGGAGACTTTGAACCACTTGCAGGGGCAAAACCTGATGTCAAATTTGAATATCAATCAGGGATCTTCTGTTATTAGGTCAAGGTCGCCCTTGCTCGAAAGCCAGTCGTTACCAACTCTAGGGTTCAGTGCTCATCTCTGTTTATCGCCAAAGAGCCAGTGGACTTGCACAGAATAAAACTTTTTAAAGGGTAGCTGTGTTAGTCTGGGCAGGTCAGGGAGGTGGGCGTGGCCACCCAATTTCGCTGCCCCCCCTTGCCTGAAGGCCACCCAATTTTGCTACCCCTTCTGCCATGTGCGTGTGCGTGCGCGTGTGCGTGCGCGTGCGCGCGAACCTGTTGCTGCCCACCACTGGGTGGAACGTCCCAAAGTTGATGGGATGGCCATGCTTCAAACTCAACTAAATGTACTAAAAAAACCCAACCCCACTTAAAAACCTCAAGCAAATTAAAGATCAGAACTAATTATAAACACACAACTGAAGGCTGTCCCTCCAGTTGGGTTGGAGGCCCAAATTAGGCCCTGGCGCTGTTCCAGGAGGTCAAATATGTTGGCCGCCGTCCTGCTTGGTTCAATGCTCCAAATGAAGCCACCTCAAGAGTAGCCAGGAAAGGCAACGATGGGTCTCTGCCAAGGATGCCCCAAGTCCGGGGGAAGGGAAGGCGAACAGGAGCAGCCGACATGCGACTGAAGCAGGGAGAGGTGAAGCCACAATCCAGGGTCCCGTCCCGAGGGACGTCAACCTTGACTCCACTCCTAAGGGAGGAGGAAGAGGAGGAGGAGGACTCCCGGAGTCAGCGCCGTCCAGAAACCAAACGAGGTCCAGGTGGACCTCAGGATATTAATAGACAAGTTGCCTCCAGGAGCTTCTAGTCACACTATGGGGCGTTTTGTGACTGGGCAGCGGAGAACAGAAGGAAACATTTGCTTTCTTTGCTAGATGTTTTCCCAGACGGAGAAGCGAAGCTCTGGAAAATTCATCAATGGAAAACTGTCTAGGCAGGGAATTGGAGTGGAAAGAAGCTGCTCCCACTTAATCCCTCCCCTCCTCAACCTCCATTATTTCTTCTCCTCCTCCTTCTTCTTCTGTTCCTCTTCCTCTTCTGCTTTTTCTTCCTCTTCCTAAATAACTAAATATAAACATTCTTCCTCCTCTTCCTCTTCTTCTTTCTCTTCTTCTGCTTCCTCTTCCTAGTTAACTACATATAAACATTCTTATTGTTCTTCCTCTTCTTTCTCTTCCTCTTCTTCTTCCGCTTATTTTTCTTCTCCTTTCTCATCTTCCTCCTCCTCCTCCTCTTTTTCTTCTCCTTCTTCTTCCTCCTCCTCTTCTTCTTCTTTTCCTTGTCCTCCTCCTCCTCCTTTTCCCTTTAAGGAATCAGTGAACAGACCAAAGTAGAGATTACTCATGTTGAAGATTACTGGGAGCAGCTGGTATGGTTTGGGGGGAGTGATTCATCCTTAAGAAACCACCACTTTGCTCTACACGGCTTGGTTTTCTTTGTCTCCTCGGAATGGCCACATTGCCCCAAAAGTTCTGTCTTTACGACCAAATTGCTTTTAGATGGCCGGGTGGATTGGGCCATCTTCACAGCGTTATAATTTCCAAACCACCAGTTCCAAAGGAAGGCAACATGTAAAACTTTTTTTAAAAATGCGCATACATGAAAATGAGGGGGTTTGTAGCACTACAATGATCTTAGACTAGAGGAGCCGAAGCTGTAATCTCGGAACATCAAAGCTCCTTGCAGTTCTCCTCCTTTGGTCCATCCCATTGTCCATTGGAATGCTATAAGTGGAAGAGGAACAGGACTCGGCAGAAATGGTGATCCCTGGCAAAAGCTGTGGGTGATGATATTTGTCTCGCGAAGGCTCTTCCGACACGCTGACCAGGTGATCCTGCGATGGTCATAGAGTGGCTCAATGCCGATCGTCAGGCAGTGGCTAACTCACCTGACAACCTTGAGGACAAATGGCCTTGGGTGGCCCAAGTCCACAGGGAAGGATGGGTGATGGTCCCCAAATGGATTAAATCCCACTTGAATCCCTCTTAATTGAAGTCCAAGGACACCTGGGGTGCCAAGGTTAGCCATCACTGGGCTAGACGGCCTTCTAGACCTCTCCCAACTGTATTATTTTATGTAATTTAGATGCCTATAGACAGCATTCCGGTCTGGCCAGGTTATCCTGGTCATAGAGTAGACCCTACTGCCAGCGACTCAACGCCCAGTGTTAGGCGGCGGTTAACTAACCTGACCACCCTGAGGACTTAATGGCCTTGGGTGCCAAAGTCCACACGGAAGAAAGGGTGATAGTCCTCAAGTGGATTAAATGGACCCACTTGAATCCCCCTTGATGGAGGGCAGCAGCTTCATCCCTCCTAGCCTGGGGAGGACAATGATGAGGTCTTTGCGTGCCCAAAAGGGCTCAGGGCCAGAGAGGGACTCGAAGGAACTGGATCCGTGGTACTCTGGGGGTCAACCAGGCAAACGGGAGGCCTCTGGAGTGTACTGTTACCAGGACAATCTTCATGGCTAATCGCCATGAGGATCACTAATATTTGGAATTGATGAGTACCCAGCATGTCTTGGGGCAGAATGCTAAATTACTCTGTGAACAGCCCAGAGTGGACACTAAGCTCTATGGGGCAGGTAGAGAAATGTCACCGTCATTGTTATACCTGTGTTAAATAAGGGACTGTGGTGGCTCAAGTGGTGAAGATTGTGAAACGATGACTGGAAGGTCGAAGTCTGATTCCCAAGTGCTGCATGACGGAGTGAGCTCCCGTCTCTGTCCCAGCTCCTGCCAAGCTAGCACTTCGAAAGCAAGACATGGCAAGGAGATAAATAGGGAACACTTCGGTGGGAAGGTAAACAGCGTTCCGTGCACTCCGGTGTTGAGTCATGCCTGCCACATGACCACGGAAACGTCTGCAGACACAGACAGCGCTGGCTCTTTGGCTTTGAGACAGAGATGAGCACTGGGCCTTAGAGGTGGATACGACTGGCTTCCGAGCAAGGGTGACCTGTTCAATTGAACAACGTTCTCATTATGGGCTCTCTACCATGTTTATTTCTGCCCCTATGCTCTACCAAGTTCTTCTTCACCATGGTCCTCTGTGAATCCACATGAATGGGTTTACTGTGTGTATGTGTGGATTCACGGAGACCAATGATGAAGAAGTTACAGGTAAGCCACCTGCTTTGCTTCCGTCCCCTCCCATGAATGCAACCCACGCCTCCCTTCTGGCCTTCCCCAAGGATGAAGGAAAGACCTGGGAAGAGAGACAGGCCCTCCCTCCTTCTTGTATGGGATCCAGAACCTCCCTTCTCCATTTTCTCTGCCAAGCAATCCAGCTTGTCTTCCCCCGTTGGAGTTCTCATGTTCATTCATTTTCCCCTCTTTGTACGGCAAATCTCAGGAGTCGCCGTGCAAAAATGGCTTTTCCAGCAGATGGTTGGCCATTTTTAATAGTTGACAGATGTAAATGTGTGTTAGTTTTTAAAGACCGCATCTCACTTTGGTTTTACACCAGAGCTGACAGAAGTGACGTCTTTTGTTCCATGGCTACCTTGCTTTGCTGAGATGCGGTTGCAGTTCTCCTTGGCCCAGAAGGGGCAGCTTGAGGAACTCGACCTCCCCGACATCACTTGGAGGACCCTGAATAGGCTGAGGGTTGGAGTCCCTCAATGCAAGACCAACAGGCTCAAGTGGGGGCTGAAAATAGGCCCTCTTGTTGGTATCGCTCCGCCTAAGGTCAGGAGAGAAGCAGCAGCGGATGCCAAGAGAACTAAGGAAGAGAAGGACCCTCGACTTCTTCTGAACGGAGATGAGCCTCAAGTCCATTGACTCAGATCCTAGAAGCTTTATTGCAAGAACAAACATTCTTGAGGGTACACAAGAGCAAACTCAAATTAGAAGGTGGAGGAAGGAGCTCAATGGACAAGGAACATTAGAGGTGGAGATGGCTGAGGAACTCATCCTCCTCTACATTACTTGGAGGACCCTGAATAGGCTGAGGGTTGGGGACCCTCAATGCAAGACCAACAGGCTCAAGTGGGGGCTGATAACAGACCTTCTTGTTGGTATCACTCCACCTAAGGTCAGGAGAAGACATAGCAGCGGATGCTGAGAGAACTAAGCAAGAGAAGGACCAGCAGGCTCAAGTGGGGGCTCCTGGTGGACAACAACACAATGTGTGAATGTGGAGAGACACAGAATCTGGTTTGCTGATGAATGCAAGAGACCTGTACAGTTTGGGTTTGGGTTTGGGCGGTCCAGGGTTTGATTGGGACCTGGAGGAGGAGGAGGAGGAGGAGGAGGAGGAGGAAGAAGAAGAAGAAGAAGAAGAAGAAGAAGAAGAAGGAGGAGGAGGAGGAGGAGGAGGAGGAGGAGGAGGAGGAGGAGGAGGAGGAGGAGGAGGAGGAGGAGGAGGAGGAGGAGGAGGAGGGGCAGTTGCCAGTGGAGTTTGGCCAACGTCTCCTTCCTGGTGAGCTGCCACCGGGTGATGAGTCTCAAGGCAAGAGGAGGCTTTTAATAGGGCATGTAGAATCCTTCCTTGGACCTCGAAGACCTTCCAAACTGCTCCGTGTCGTGCTCTCTTGCTGTTTCTTGTTCCCATTCATTTATGGGTACTGTATCCATCATTTGAAGCAAGTCACACTTCTAGACCTTGCCCCACAGCGCTTAGTGAATTCACATGTGAATTAGCATTTTGTCCCCAACATAATGGGGACTCCTTTTGCCAACCTTGGAAGGATGGATGAAACTGAGTCAACCTTGAGTCCAGGTCAGGATCGACCACTGCAGCACCAGGGTCAGTCCGATCTGTATAAGCTTCCGGGAGCGACGAGGACTTCGTGGGCCAGATGAATTGGCATTGGGGTCTCCTGCCTTCCAAGGTCTTCACTCTTCCACCCAGTATCGTGTCCTCTGCACATTTAACAAGAATTCCCTCCACTCCCTGATCCAAGCCATTGATGAAAATGCTGAAGAGCGAAGAGGGTCCTGGGCTAAGCCTTGCGGTAATCTACTTGTGACCCCGTCCCAGCATGAGAGCCACTAAGAAGTACCCTCTGAGTATGATTCTTATGTTGCCCTTGCTCGAAAGCCAGTCATATCTGACTCTAGGGTTTGGTGCTCGTCTCTATTTATAGCCAAAGAGCCAGTGCTGTCTATGTCTGCAGACATTTCCGTGGACATGTGGCAGGCATGACTCAACACCTGAGTGCACGGAACACTGTTCCCTTTCCCACTGAAATGGTACTTATTATCTACTTGCAATTTCTTGTTTTCGAATGGCTAGATTGGCAGGAGCCGGGACAGAGACAGGCACTCGCCCCGTTGCGAAGCGCTTGGTTCCTGACCTGCTGACCAGCCACCACCATAGTCCGCCTAGATCTATGCCCACTGCATCAACAATGCCATCTAGGCATCTCATCCTCTGCCATCCCTGCTTCTTTGCGGTGTCTCTTAGTCATTTGCTTGGCAGTGAAAGGGACATCTTTAAATTGTGCGGCTGAACCTTTGCCCTCTCGCCTTACGCAAAGGTCACGGTTCCAAACAATGGGCTATTTGCATCCAGCCTGGAGGAGGGAAGTCAGTCCACATCTGGAAACAAAATGGCTGGGAGGGGGGGGGAGAGAGAATGAAGAAATGACAATGGCAAGCCAAAGGCTACCTGGGGACTGTCATTTCGCAAAGCCACAAATGGAGCCCTGCAAATCTTCCTATCATTTTCCTCTGGCACTTCACAGTGTTGTTTTGTGGTGGTAAACATGGACTCTTTCCTCTCGAGGATGGCTCAAGCCCCAAAGGCTGTTGACCCTTGGAGACTGTCCCAGTTACACCCACCCTCCCCCAGGATTTCCTTCTTCTCCAGAGAAGTTTGGATGCAAACGGAGGAGCAGAAGGGGTGACGGTCCTCTTTCAGTTCTGTTCCACTCATTTTCCCTATACCAAAATTTTATAGCTGAAGAGCCAGCACCGCCTGCGTTTTGCAGAGGTTTCCATGGACATGTGGCAGGCATGCCTAGGCATGGAATGCTGTTTACCTTCCCTATTTATCTACTTGGAATTTCCTGCTTTCGAACTGCTAGGTTGGCAAAAGCTGGGATGGAGACAGTCACTCATTCCGTCATGCAGTCCTCGGGTTTTGAAGTGCTGACCTTCTGCCTCCCAGTCAGCATCTCAGCCACTTGAGCCACTGTACCCATAAAGCTTCCTCAATTAAACCATTGAGATAATTGTAATGACAAAAATGTTTATTTTAGACACCTAACTCCTCAAACTGACTTCCACCAGAGATTTTCTGCTGTAAAACGTTTTTTTATTACTGGTTGTAAATAACTCATTGATTTCCATGTCCAAAGAACCTCCATGCCAGAAATGTACAGTATTCCATGATATCCACTCTTATATCTGATGAAGTGGACTTGGTCCACGAAAGCTAACATTAAAATACAGGAGTTCGTCTTTAAGGTGCCACAGCATTTTTTTTGTCTTTTATTTACTCTCTGATATGCTTGCACAGACGAACACAGCTACCAATGCAAAGATGGACACGTTACTTCGTCTAGACCGGGGTCTGAAAAATTGGCTCTCCAGGTGTTCCTGGACTTCATTTCCCAGAACCCCTCATTAGCAGGTGTGCTTGACTTTGGGCTTCTGGTAACTGAAGTCCAAAAACACCTGGAAAGCCAAGTTTGGTGACCCCTTGTCTGTATGAAAGGAGGTATTCTTCTTCTTGGGAATACTGGCTGGACTGCAGGAACCAATGACTTAATTGCAGGGAAATGCCACTGGTTAATAGCCAAACAGCAAGCGCTGTCTGTGCACATTTCTGTGGTCAGGTCTCAGGCATGGTTAGACACCAGGGGGCATGAGTGGGGGGAGAGAGGATGCCACTACTAGCCTAAGGTGGCAAGGTGAACTATTCCTGTCCTGAGAGAAAGAGAGACATAAAGCATGGAAGCAATCACACTTATATGCCACTTCAATTCTCAGAAGCCTCAGTCAGCCCATGGACTGATCAGTGCTTTGGGGAACTGACATACGGCATACACTCGGGAATAAGCTGACCCGAATATAAGCCGTGGCACATAATATGCTTCTGGGAATGGAAGTCCACAAACCAAAGGTTGGGGAACCCTGTTCTAAGCAGCGGCAAGCAACGCCCCCTAGAGTCGGAGACGACTGGCTTTCGGGGGCAAGGGAGACTTTGACCTTCTTTAACCACTCCTGCCCACGACCTCGGGAGAGATGCGCCTCCATGCGCCTCCACAACCGATGCGCCTCCGTGCCTCCAGGAGCGATGGAGGGAGGGTGGCCGTGCCCGGTGGGAGAGAGAAGCCCTTTCCTCCCCTCTCCATCCCCCTCCCCCTCGGGAGGCGGGGCTCCGGGCCCCTTTCCCGGCCGGGGATTGGCCCCCTCGCCCGGGGATTGACAGGCCCTCCTCGACGGGGCGTGAATAGAAGCGCGGCGGCGGCCAGCGGGGGCCCCGAAAGTTTGCGCTCCTCCGGAGGGAAGAAGAGGAGGAAGAGGAGGGGACGGGCGGACGGAGGGTCGGACCGGGGCCTGCCTGCCAGCCCTGGGAGAGGAAGAGGAGGAGGAAGGCGAGGAGGAGGAGGGAGGAGGAAGGCAGGCAGGCAGGCAGCTGCAGCTGCAGGGAAAAGTTCGCAGCGCCTCGACGCCTCCGCGCTCCTCCACCCACCCACCCACATCCATGGCTCGCTGAGGCGCGCATCTTTGGCCGAGGGACCAGGCAGGGCGTCCCGATCGGAGCGGAGCGTGCTCTCTCGCCCCCCCCTCCTCCTCCGCGGAGGCGCATTGACGGAGCTCCCTCCGGCCCGGCTCCGAGTAGACCATGGATACCCACACGCGGTGGAAACGGCGGGGCGGCCCTTGGCGCCTGGCCCTGGTCCTCCTCTGCGCCCTCGGGCCCGGACGCGCAGGTAAGCCCCGCGACCCTTCGGCAGCGAGTGCGCTGCGGTGGCCCCGCGGGGGAGATATTGTTCGGTAGACGGGAAGGTCGCCCCGTCGAGACCCGTCTCTGTCCCGCCTCCTGCCAGCCCTAGCCGTGTCAGAAGGAAGGCATTGCCAGGAGATCAATAGGTACCGCCTCGGCAGGGAAAGTAACAGCGTTCCTTGCACGCCCCGGGGCGTTTAGTCCTGCCCGCCTCCTGGCCACGGAAACCGCCTCTTGGGCTATAAACGGAGATGAGCACCGGACCCTAGAGTCGGATACGACTGGCTTTCGAGCAAGGGTGACTTGACTCACGGCCCTTCCTCTACCGCCCCATAGAAGCGCTTCGTGCCCGCTCGGGGCGGTTCACAAGTTAATTGGCATTTTTTTTTGCGTCCCCATTAACATGCTGGCTCTTCGGATTTGAGACAGAGATGAGCACTGAAGCCTAGAGTCGGATACGACTGGCTTTCGTGCAAGGGAAACCTTGTGGGGAAGCGGGCAGAGTTGAGGAAGGACCCTTTGGTTTGTGTGGCAGTGGCTGAGGGTCTTGGAAGTCGGTAGAGAGGCTGAGTGCGGATTCGAACTCTCAGCCTTCTGGCTGCAGGACAAGCGGTTTAACCCCCGCCCCACCCCGGCTGAACCTTTAACCCTGGCGGCCTTCGGGTGCCAAAATGGGGGCCCGGGGAGGGGGAGGCAGGGGAGATGGGGGGATCCTTTTCCTCCTCAGGTGGGCCAGACTCCTGCCCCTTCCCCCCCCCTTGCCTTCCTCCACCCGGGCATCCCGGCACCGGCTTGGGAGTCCAAAGCTGGAAAACTTTGCAAACTTTGGCTGGATTTGGGAAAGGGGCGCCCCCCCCGCCCCCCTTGAGCATTTAGGACCTGTTTTGGGGAACGGGAGAGGCCGGGGTTGGGGCTTGAGGGGAGACCGAGACCAGATGCTTGGATGCTAGCAATAGCGACCACACTTCTATACCCAAGTAAATGAGGGGAGAGGCCGATTTGAGCAGGTAGCAATTGCATTTCGGTCCCTGCCCCCGTAGCAGTTAGTGCCCCCTTTGGGTGGTTCACAAGTTAATGAGCATTTTTTGCCCCCCCATAACTTGCTGGGGCCTCATCTGGCCCACCTGGGGGAGGAGGGAAGAGGCTAGTTCAACCTTGATTCCCTGGGGCCAGGGTCGAACTCACAACGTTCTGGCTGGCTGCAGGAAGGGGAGCTGGTCCCTAAGAATCATCTCTAGTGCAGCCTTCCCTGGGATAAATCTTTGGACAGTGGCCCCTCCAGGCTATCCAGCCTCAAGTTTGGAGAATGGGCACCTTAGGCCAGGATTGTCCTGTCCCCCACTCCCGTAAAACCAACCCCCAGAGGAGGAAAATACCCCCTTCTTCTGGGGAAGGGGGGGGCAGAGGAGAGGAAAGACCCTTTGGTTGTGGCAATGAGGGGCAGGTAGCCCTGGATTGGGGTGTGTTTTCGTGTCAGAGATTACTCTGGGTTGAAAGGAGCCCCACACCCGAGTGAGGCTCCTTTCATGTCCCCCACCGTGCAGCTCTCGGGGAATTGAACCCCGTGCTTTCCCTCTCCAAGCACAGTGCTTTTACCCAGGATGGAGAGTTAGGGTTTCCTTCTTGTAACTCCAAGATGTGGCTTGGGACGGTTGAGAATTCAAAGCTGTTTGCAAGTTGGGGAAAGAGCCTAAACTTGGATTTAGGGTGGACTTAAGAGTTCTGTTTATGGAGCCTCTTCGCCGCATTGCAAGGATTGTGGGAAAAAAGTCTCTTCTGGGGGAAATTCGAGTTTGAAGATTTCTGGATCAAATCCACTTCGTCAGACATAAGTGTGGATATTATATTGTGTACATATCTGGTATAGAGGCCCAGAGTTAGCTGGGGCAGAGTTGGTTGGTTCAAGAGATGGATATGCAAATCTATGAGTTATTTACAACCAGTAATAACATGCTATCAGTTTGGCTATTCACAGCAGTGAATCTCTGATGGGGACTCAGTTTGAGGAGTTAGGTGCTGTTTTTGTGTGTGTACAAAATCAACCTTCTGACTCTACACATCTGGCGAATGGGTTAATTGAGGAGCAGAGGGGTTGGTGTCTTGACCAGTCACTTTGGTGAGAGGACTTTGGCCTGGCTAGTGTCAGTTCCCTGCAGACCAGCTGACCATACGGTCTTCTCGAGCATCGTTCTGTGTGGGAGGAGGGTTAAATACCAGCAGTAACACCCGGTGCTTAGGATTGCACGGCCGGCCAGCGGTAGGAGTTCCTCCTCTGGTTGTCCGCGCCTACGTGTCACTGGAAGCCAAAAGCAGCGAGACCGGGGTGGGGGCCGGTGGGCGGGTGGGGGGTGGGTTTTAGCTTCCAGATGCTGCCTGGGTGGAAAAACCTTTTCACAGAAAGCAGCAGCACCAGCAGCCCTGGCGGTAGGAATGCGCTGGTGAGGCTGGGCGTGAAACCTCCTCCCAGGCAGGACCAGAGAAATCCAAGTCTGGGCCTTCTAAACCAGGGCTTCTCAACCTGCGGCCTGTGGGCCAGACGCAGCCTATGGTGCTATTTCATGTGGGGCCCCCACCGCCTCCACCAGACCAGGAAGTGCCATGTGATGGAGGAAGGGCAAAATGGCCATCTGGCCCCCGAAGCTGTCTGAGGGAGTGTGAGTGACCCAAGAATGGCCCCCGGCTTCAAAAGGTCGAGAACTCCTGGTCTAAACGTTAAGTGGTCTTCAGCCTACCCACCATCCTTAGCTATCTTGGGGCAGATCGGAGTTGTAGTCCCTGGGTTTGTTCTAGGATTGCTTTTGGAAAGGGAGGGAGAGGATTACACACTCTAGACCACTGGTTCCATACGTGGGGCCCAGGCCCCACAAGGAGACTTCAATTCTCAGAAGTTTCAGTCAGTCCATTGGCTGATCCATGCTTTGGGGGGCGATTGACATGGGCTTCTGGGAATTGAAGTTCAAGAACAGCTGGAGTGTCAAGGTTCACCATCACAGGATTAGGCTAATCCAGTGTTTCCCCCTGTGGGCTCCAGGCCCCACAGGGAGACTTCAGTTCCCAGAAGCCTCAGTCAGTCCATTGGCTGATCAGTGCTTTGGGGAATAGACTTCGGCTTCTGGGAATGGAAGACCAAGAACCAAAGGTTGGGAAGCTGAGATCTTTGTGACCAAATCAAGTTGCGTTAAAGCGAAACGGACGGAAAAGGTTTCTTCGGACACAAGGCTATTCTTTGGTTTGGAATCTGGTTCGTTGACGGTTCGGTTAGGCCAGTTTGCCTGCCTTGGGACTTTTTCAATTCTCTAGGCATGCCACGTGTGGTGGGGTGTCGAGGCTACTCATTTTCTGCACGGTCTCTAGACCTTCGCAGGGCTTTGACTTTATGGGGCAGGTTCTTAAGGCATCCCAGAGGGGAAACAATCCAGTGGGAAAACGCAACAGTTTAAACACTCTTTTCAGTTGAAACTGTTTGTGGAAACTTTATTCGACAACATTGTTGTGACACATTTAGGAAGTACACTGAAAGCCAGATACCTGTACTGTATTGTACAATGTGGTCTAGAAGCAAGCTGTCGTTAAGGTATAAGAACCCTCTTCCAGTTGATGGAGGTCCCTTCATGGCCTTTCTTCTTCTTCTTCTTCTTCATCTTCTGCTTCTGCTTCTGCTTCTTCTTCCATATCTGATTCTGAATATTGGCAATCATCATGGCCATCAGTCATGAAGACTATCCTGGGAATATCATGCTCTAGCCTTTCATCTGCCTTCCGCATCGCAGCGTGACACCCATAGTACCACAGATCCAGTTCCTTTGAGTCACCTTCTGGCCCTGAGCCCTTTTGGCACGCAAAGTCCTCCTCACCCCTAGGCCAATATTGATGAAGCTGCTGCCATTCACCAAGAGGGATTCAAGTGAGATCTTATCCACTTGGGGATCATCGCTCTTCCCTGTGGACTTTGCCACCCAAGGCCACTAGTCCTCAAGGTTGGGTCAGGTTAGCTAACCACCGCCTGACACTCTGCATTGAGCGCATGGCTTTTGGGATGAGCCAAAAAATGCTTTTGCAGAAGGAACCAGAAATGCTTTTGCTACTCCAGAGGACCGTTGGCCGAACCAGCCGATCTAAAGCCTGAGGGGGGGGGGGGGAATCAAGACACCATCTGATGTTAACAAGGATCTTTTTTTGGCTGCTTTGCCTCTGGTCCCGCCACACCCTCTCCAAATGGATGGGCCAGGAAGCCAGCGAGTGATATTCAACAGCAAGCAAGGAGGTCACGATAGCTGTTCTCTGCTCTGTCCTTCTCATGCTGAAACCTGCGGGGCGGATCGTAGAGAAAAGTTTGCAGGTAGCGTCAAGGCCAGATCCTGGAGTGGTGTGTACTCTGGTGCCTAGTCATGCCTGCCACATGTCCGTGGAAAGGTCTGGAGAGGCAGACAGCGCTGGCTCTTTGGCTGCAAACGGAGATGAGCACTGAACCCTGGAGTTGGATGCGACTGGCTTTCGAGCAAGGGCGACCTTAATTCCTGACTTCCTTCTCAGTTCATGGACTTTAAGTCAGTGATGGCAACTAGCTACAGTCAAGCCTCTACATACGAATTCAATTCATTCCTCGAGGTTGGTTGCGGCTCAAAAAGTTCTTATCTTGAATTTCCCATAGGAATGCATCGAGTGCAATTTCCCATAGGAATGCATCGAGTGCAATTTCCCATAGGAATGCATCGAATGAAATTTCCCATAGGGACGCAGTGAATTTTGTATCTCAACAAAAAGCCTACCGTATATACTCTAGTATAAGCCAACCTGAATATAAGCCGAGTCACTTAACTTTGAAAACACAGGAAGATAGATTGACCTGAATATAAGCCGAGGGTGGGATAAGCAGGAGCTGCGAGTGAGTTTCTATAATCAAAATACACAAAAATATGGTGAAATTAATTAAATTGTTGGCACATCTCAATCTGTTGTGGTCTTGGGGTCCTTGGGGTCATTGAGTATAAGCTGTTTCCCCTTTTTGGGACTCATTCTTGGGCTTAAAAACTTGGCTTATACTTGAGTATATACGGTATTCTAAATTTGCACCTCGAACCTGAATTTTTCTGAGATTTCCGGATGTACCTCAAGTTTTTCTTGAGTCGAACCGTTCTTATCTCAAGGTTTGAGCATATTCCATACAGCACTAGAAAAAGTAAGTTTATGGGGGCCGGAAAACATCCCCCCCCCCCACAGCTTTTGAAATGCCCCTTGGAGCAGGGCTTGAGAAAGGGAACCAATGAGATCCTATTTTAGGCCGTTTTTCCGTCCGGCTTTTCTGCTCCCCAGTTTGGGGCCTTGACGGGAAGTGGAAGGAGGCATCTCTTCTCCCACACAAACCGTGTCCCTCGGATTTCCCAGGGAAACTTCCTGGATGTGTTTGGATTTGAACTGGGGCGTTGCCTTCCTCAGAGCAGAAGATCCTGGGCTCCCCCCATTCCCCCACCCCCACCCCTGCCACTGGATGAGAACATCGGTCCTTGCCCATCTTTTCCCTGATAAAGGCCAGGAATGCAGAATCTGAGCCACTTCCCTGGCAAACAACACCCTTGACCAGAGGCGGCCCATGGAGAAGCAGCGGAAGGAATCCACGTCTCTTCCTTTTTTATCCTGGGAATGTCACTGTGCAGCCTCTGCAGGCAGAGATCGGCTCCTCCCCGTGAACCAGGGGGCTGTGGATTTGTCCAGCCCATCTATCCCAAGGGGCTCAGTGGTTAAGAAGCTCGCCTCGTTAGCTGGAAGGCTGGCAAGCAGGCACCGCGAGACTGCATGACGGATTGAGCGCCCACTTCGTTGGGAAGGTAACAGTGTTCCGTCTTGAACTGCTGACTTGCCAGCCTTCCAGATGACAAGGCGAGCTTCTTAACCACCAAGCCCCTGCAGCCTAGTCTAGTCTAGCCATGCCTACCACATGTCCATAGAAATGTCTGTGAATGCAGACAGTACTGCCTCTTTGGCTGTAAATGGAGATGAGCACTGAACCCTAGAGTCAGATACAGCTGGCTTTCGAGCATGGGCGACCTTTACCTTTACCATGGCTAAGGGAACTGTGGTGGCTTAGTGGTTAAGATGCTGAATTTGAAGACTGGAAGGTTGGAGCACAATACTTTCCGTCTTTTAACAATAACTCGTCTCCTGGCTGTTAACATTGTTATAATCATTTCCTTCTTATTTCTTCCTATTATTCGTGCTTGTGCGATATTAGTGTCCTGCAATGACAGGACTGGAAACAAGGAGAGTGAAAGTGCAAAGTTTTACACCTGGAAAAAAAAATCCAGATGCACAGTTGCAAGATGGGGGGGGGGAATAATTATTATTTTATTTATTTATTATTTATTTATAATGAGCTCAGTAATACCACAAGCAAGAAAGATATCGCAATTGTTGCAGATAACTCGCTAAATAGGAGTCAGGAGTGCAATGTGACTGCAAAAAAGGCCAACACTGTGATAGGCCTCATTAACAGGAGTCTAGTCTCCAAAACCCATAAAGCACTACTAATTTCTCCCTCTATTCACACTACTTAGGCCACGTCTGTATCTAATTCTGGGCATTGGGTTTTAAGAAAGATGCAAACCAATTAGAGCAGGTTCAGAGAAGGGCAAGAAGGATGATCAGAGGATACTGGAAACCAAAGTCCTAGGAGGAACAACTGAAGGAATTGGGCATGCTTAGCCTTGAGGAAAGGAGACGGAGAGGGGTTATGATGATGGTACCCGTCAAAGACCTGAAAGGTCGTCATAAAGAAGAAGGGAAGGATTTATTCTCTATCATCCCAGAGATGCAGGATGTGTAATAACGGCCTGCAAATACAGGAAGCCAGAAGTATAGGCTGAATAGTAGGAAGAACTTCTTAACTGTGAAGAGTAGTATGAGAGTGGAACCCACGGCCTCAAGAGGTGGCGAGCGCTCCGACACTGGAAGCGCCCAAGAGAGAATTGGAAAGCAAACATTTTGCTAGATCTGTTTTGATTTCTGTATTGAGCACATTGGGTTGGAATGGATGGGCTTTACAGACCGCTTCTTCCAAATCAACCATTCAATGATTCTGCGAAAGCAGGGAGAATGAGGCGTCCGTTGTGCCATTTGAAGCAAATCAAAGGAGAGCAGTACTTGGTGGAGTATCTTCAGCCAGTATCTCAGCTCAGTTTTGAGCCATGCAATTTAAGGACCTGGGAGGATGGAGACCTGGAAACCCTACATCAGGGTTGGCCAACCTTGGTGCTGCAGGTATTTTTGGACTTCAGTTCCCAGAAGGCCAAGTCAGCACAACCAGCTGATCAGGACTTCTGAGAATTGAAGTCCAAGAACATCTGGAGAGCCACGTTTGAGAAACCCTATTTTAGAGTAGATCAGGGTTCTAGAGTACACCAAGGTTCCTGAAACTTGGTTCTCCAGGTGTTCTTGGATGATTCTATCTGACTGCTGCATGTAGGGAAGGGTTGGCCAACCTTTGTGCTCCAGCTGTTCTTGGACTTCAATTCCCAGAAGCCCTGATCAGCAGGTAGACTGACTTGGGCTTGAGGACCTAGGGCAGTGACGGCCAACCGTGGCACTTGAGGTGTTCTTGGACTTCAATTCCCAGAAGCCCTGATCAGCAGGTGGACTGACTTGGGCTTGAGGACCTAGGGCAGTGACGGTCAACCGTGGCGTTTGAGGTGTTCTTGGACTTCAATTCCCAGAAGCCCTGATCAGCAGGTGGGCTGACTTGGGCTTCTGGGAATTGAAGTCCAAGAACATCTGGAGAGCCAAGTTTGATGACCTAGGGCAGTGACGGTGAACCGTGGCACTCCAGGTGTTCTTGGACTTTAATTCCCAGAAGTTCAAGTCAGCACATCTGCTGACCAGGGCTTCTGGGAATTGAAGCCCAAGAACAGCTGGTGCGCCAAGCTTGGCCAACCTTGCCCTACGTGTAGGAGTCAGATAGAATGTCGCCCACCTGCATGACGGAGGGAACTGTTCCATCTCAGAATTGCCCCAGATCCTGGCCAAGTTGTGACGTAGCACATAACTGCCTCGCCCAGAGCTGGGGTTCTCAATCTATGCCCTGTGGGCCAAATCCAGCCTGTGTGCCAAATAATCTGCCCCCTGCTCCACCCACCGCCACCGAAATTGGCCATGGACTCAAGTCCACCCCCTCAACTGTCTGAGGGAGCATGACCCGGCGTCCCCCGACTTGAAAAGCTTGAGAACCTCTGGGCCAGAAAGTACACTAAATACTTTTGTGGGTCAGGGTAGATTTGTGATTGCTTTTCTTTGCTTCCTACATTCACCCCTGCTTGCAAAAGAACTTGAACCAGAGCACAACAAATTTATTTTTTATTTTATTTATTTATTTGCATTAGTTTACCGCCCTCCTCACTGAGACAACCCAGGGCGGTTTGACATATCATAAAAAAACATTAGCAATTCAGATTAAAAAGTTTAAAATTGTGGATTAAAACAGATTAAAATTGCAGCTAAGTCTTAATTTAAAATTTGAGAGAGCAAAGAGGGCTCAAAACAAACAGGATTCCTGTTTTCTCATCGGCGTTCCAGCTGTTTGCCAGGAATCCAGATGTGGGAGATGAAAGCCTTTGAGGAGTAGGCATGGAGAATACAGGGCGATGGGAGGGGAGAAGCCAAGAATTGAGGAATGACCTCATAACTGAAGCCTGCAGTCCTGGCTCAAATGCCGCTTGCTTGTAAGGCTCTGGATTTTCATTTGGAGCATGCGTACAGATGCTCGTGGCTGCATTTGGACACAGAAATGCGCTTTTGTGCGGCTCTGAGGCTGGATTGGGGGGCAGTAGGAAGTGCATCTAAAATCGGCCACTCTTTCCCACTTGTTGGATGCCTTCCTACAGAAGTTAATTAATTAACAGCTTGATAGTCCCATTCTTGTATTATTTTATTTCTTCCGCGTCTAGTCCAGATGTGAAACTGCCCAAAAGGAAGCCAACTTTTTGGGTGAGTTCATTCTGCAGCTCCTTTCGCCTGTATTAAGGAACCAACATTTCTTTGTCTGCGTCTTCTGCCTGCGGTGGCTGATGAGGTTAAGATGCTGGACTTGACGCCTGGGATGTCGGCGTTTTGATACCCAAGTGCAGTGAAAACCCGGGTTTATGATGGAGGTCTGTTCCAACAGCCTCCGTTAAAACCCGAAAAAACTGTAAATCTAAACATCCACAGGGATGCATTGAAAAATAAAAATAAAAAATGGTCCTGAATTGATTGTTGTAAACTGGGGGGGGGGGGGGAACCGCATTCAAAATTTGTAAGCTGGGACGGCATTTCCATAGGATTTGCCATTGTAAACCACAGCAAACTTAAACCGAGGCGGTTGTAACCCACAGTTTTACTGTACTGCATGCTGGACTGAGCTCCCGTCTCTGTCTCAGCTCCTGCCAACCTAGCAATTATAAAGCAAGAAATCGCATGCACCCATATATACTTGAGTATAAGCCGACCCGAATATAAGCCAAGGTACTTAATTTTGACCTGAAAACCCAAGAAAATAAATTGATCCGAGTATAAGCCAAGGGTGGGAAATGAAGCCGCTGCGAGTGAGTTTCAACAATCAAAATACATGAAAATATGGTAAAATTAATTAAATTGTTGGCACATCTCAATCCTGGGCGGTCTTGCGACCCTTGTGGTCATTGACCCGAGTATAAGCCATTCCCCTTTTTGAGTCTAATTTTGGGACTAAAAAACTAGGCTTATACTCGAGTATATACAGTAGATAAATAGGGACCATTTCGGTGGGAAGGTAAAGAGCGTTCTGGGTACTCCGGTGTCTAGTCATGCCTGCCATATGTCCATGGGAACGTCTGCAGACGCAGACAGTGCTGGCTCTTGGGCTATAAAGAGATGAGTACTGAGTCCTAGTGTCAGATACGACTGGCTTTTGAGCAAGGGCGACCTTTACCTTTACTGTCTTCCCCTGGTCGTGTCTCTTTCCAGCTTGGAGCTATGTATGAATACAAAGAATGTATATTTGCACGGTGAATTGGCTTTTAAGTGTCCCACAAAGCTCTCTCTTGGTTCAGTATCAGATTGGCTTTAATGCTGCTCTTGGTTAAGCCACTGGGTAGTTTTGTGTTTATTTCCTAAAATTGTTCTGTTTTGTCTGGGTCTTCCTTACACCTGCAGGTCTATTCCTGGGGCATAAGTTGCATCTAGAGCTTGTTAAGGAAATTGTTGTATAGCCTGCAGTTGGTGCCGTAGAAATTAGCCTTATGTCTGGGAGAGGCCTTCTCCCGCAGACTGCAATATCAGAAGATGTAAAGGTAGCCATGGGCTAGGACAGGGATGGCGAACTTTTGCACTCCAAGTATTCTTGGACTTCAATACCACTGCATAACAATGATTGTGTTCCTGGGAATAACACATGTGATTTATATGCTATCAGGTGTGCCAGTTCCAAATCTGAACTCAGAATTTGCTACCACGTACAGATTTTAAGGTGTGCTATAGCTGTTCAAGTGGTCAGTAATTGAATAATGTATTTTTACATAGGAACATTATAACAGTGTAGCTATCACCAGCTCTGCTGGCGCTGCAGCTGAATCACATCCCCTGGTGGCATGCATGTTCCAGCAGTGTCTGGGCAAGTCATTGAAATGAGGTCAGAAATAGGTCTATAAGGCGAGATGGACCAAGGGCTTGTCTCTAGTGCCAAACCATCGTATTGGACAGTAGAGCTAGGCCAGAGTGAGTCTGTTTTGAGCGAAAGAGGAGCAGGCGCAGATGTGTTAATAAACCGGACAATTTTGGCTACATTTGTGGCAAATATACTTCGCACAATCAACGCAAGAATCTCACCAAGAAGGTGAGATTTGTTAACGTAAGATCCTGACATCCTAGGCAGAATCAGAAGTCAGATTTGGATTCAGCACACTTGATTTAGTATAGGACATGTGGATTAGGGTCACGCTCCGTCAGACAGCTTTCGGGGGCCGGATGGTCATTTTGCCCTTCCTCCACCACATGGCACTTCTGGGTATGGTGGAGGTGGTGGTGGGCCACATGAAATGGTGCCAGGGCTGCATCTGGCCCACAGGCCGCAGGTTGAGAATCCCTGGTTTAGACCAAGTAGCAGACAATATTTAATTTTTTTTTCTGATGCAGTGTAATAATAATAATTTTAAAAAGCAAGGAGACTCGACTGATTGAATAGCCTGGAAGCTTCTGGAGGGATCTGGGTTAGGGATTCTCCGACAGCCAACATGGGAACAGACTTTGTCTTCAGACAAACGGACACTGTTAAAATTCCATCCTTCTGAGTCATTCAGTGAATTCCCTTCGGCCTCCTGGCCTACCGTCATTCCCTGGCTGTCAAAAGAGCCATGGAAGACTTTGTGGTGATGGTGGGAGGTTGTGATGTCATGGGTACAGGGCTGAGAGATGTGGGGACTGACCCTAGAAGAGACTCCCACCCCAAACATGGGCATCTCAAGAAACAGGAACTGGGGAAATGTTCTCTGTGGGTTTGTTCACTCGAGCCATCTGTGGCCCTGTAGCTATGTAGCCTAGAGTCAGGCTCGCCTGAGTGGGGCGGGATAATAAATCTAAATAAATAAATAAATAAATAAATACTTCTCACTAGCACATGCCACTGGCCTGGGAGAGAACAGTTAGCATGGGCTAATTGAACCCTTGAAAGCCGTTTTCTTTGGAGGAGGTGGCTGTTGTGTCTCTGTGTGATTCCTTGTTCTGCCTTTGCTGCCTTCTCCTACATCAGAGGTGGACAACCCTGGTGCTCCAAATGTTCTTGGGCTTCAATGACCAGAAGCCCAAGTCAGCACACCAGCTGATCAAGACTTCTGGGAATTGAAGTCCAAGAACATCTGGAGACCCAAGTTTGCTGACCCCTATGCTATGAACATAGAGTAGACTAGAGTTCCTCCAACTTGGCTTCGAGATGTTCTTAAACTTCAGTGACCAGAAACCCAAGTCAACCAACTGCTGATCAGGGCTTCTGGGAATGGAAGTCTGAGAACATCTGGAGATACGAGTTTGCTGACCCCTGTGCTATGATCATAGAGTAGACCAGGGTTCCTCAACCTTGGCTGTTCAGGTGTTCTTGGATTTCAATTCCCGGAAGCCCAAGTCAACCAACTGCTGCTCAGGGCTTCTGGGAATGGAAGTCTGAGAACATCTGGAGAGCCATGTTTTCTGACCCCTGTGCTATGGTCATAGAATAGACTAGGGCTCCTCAAACTTTGTTCTCCAGATTTTTTTTTGGACTTCAATTACCCAAAGCCCAAGTCAGCTCACCAGCTGATCAGGGCTTCTGGAATTGAAGTCTGAGAACATCTGGAGAGCCACGTTTGCTGACCCCTGTGCTGTGGTCATAGAGTGGACAGACAAAGGATTATGGTCTAAGAAAGCCATTCCCCAGCCTTTCCCTCTGATGGGGAAATGTTGACCTTGAGAGCTTCCCATCAGCCCTGATGACCAAACCAGAATGCATTGTGCCGTTGGTGGTTAAGTCATTGCATGATATATTTTGGAAGCAGAGCGTGTTATTCTTGATAGAAAGAAAGAAGAAAAAAAGGAAAGGACATTTTTCCTGGCAGTACGTAGTAGAGGAATAAAATCTCAACTCAAGAATTGGATAAAGGAGGCACTGGAAAGGGATTTGTGGCCGGGTTTTTCTTAGAACTCACTCAGGAGTGGAGAGGCTGAGATGCTTGTCCTGCAAGAGAAGATTGGGGGAGGGGCAGTGGTTCCCAACGTGGGGCCCAGGCCCCACAGGGGGGCTTACATTCCCAGAAGCCTCATTAGCTGATTAATGCTTTGAGGAATTGACTTCTGGGAGTTGAAGACCAAGAACCAAAGGTTGAGAAACACTGCTCTACTGTCTAGACCAGTGGTTCCCAAGGTGGGCCCCAGGCCCCACGGGGGAGGACTACATTTCCCAGGAACTTAAGTCAGTCCATTGGCTGATCAGTGCTTTGGGGGATTGACTGGATTGACTTAGTCTTCTGGGTGTTGAAGTACAAAAACCCAAAGGCTGATGGCAGATAGGTTTGGTGCAAGGATCAACCACAGATGAAAACCTTCTTAAGGAAATGTCAATGGGGGCAAGTTGGAAGCCGTGGTGGTGGGCCAGAATGTGTCAAGATGGCAGGTCAGGACGGCCAGGGTAGTGGCATCCCATTGCCCAAACTTTAGAGCTCAACATGTTGCCGAGGGCTTGTAGTCATGTGGTCAAGAAGGACAACCTCTTTTGTAGCACTTGTATGTCAATGAATCAGGTGGGGAGGCATAGAACCATAGAATCCCTGAGTTGGAAGAAGGGCCCTTTGAAGCCATCCAGCCCAGCCCATTCCTACTCAATGCAGGAACCCAAATCAAAGCAGAGCTGACAGATAAGGTCGATTTCCACTTCTCTCTTGAATGCATCCAGAGCTGGAGCGCTCACTGCCTTTGAAGGGAGTGGGTTCCACTGTCGTACTACTCTAACAGTTAAGAAGATTTTTCCTAATATTCAGCCTATATCTCTGGCTTCCCATAGTTTAAGCCCATTATTATGTGTCCTGCACTCTAGGATGATGGAGAAGAGATCCTTCCCTTCCTCTTTCATGTCTTTGGAGAGTGCTACTGCGGTGGCTCAAGTGGTTAAGACGCTGAACTTGCTGACCGGAAGGGTTGGGTTCGATTCCCGGGTACTGCATGACAGAATGAGCTCCCGTCTCTGTCCCGGTTCCTGCCAACCTAGCATTTTGAAAGCAAGAAATTGCAAATAGATAAATAGGGACCACTTTGGTGGGAAGGTAAACAGTGTTCCATGCACTCGGGGGTTTAGTCATGCCTGCCACATGTCCATAGAAATGTCTGCAGACACAGACGGTGCTAGCTCTTGGGCTGTAAACAGAGATGAGCACAGAACCCTAGAGTTGGATATGATTGGCTTTTGAGCAAGGGTGACGTTTACCTTTACTATCACTCTCAGTCTCCATTTCTTGAGACTAAACATGTCCAGTTCCTTCAGTCTTTCCTCATATGGTTTCCAGTCCTCCCATCATCCTTCACAGAATCATAGAAACGCTGAGTTGGAAGAGGCCTTTTCTGAACTTTGTCCCAAAAGGTAACGTTTCCATCTTTGCTCTTGGTGTCAATAAGGATCTGAACATGGGTCTTTCTGAGGCAGATCTTTCAGCCACTTCTTCTTCATCGCTAATGCCATGGCTGTGGGCACCTTTTGGGACAAAGCAGCCCCTTCTTCTCTGCAAAACTCTCTGTTGTCCTTCTGTGCACATAGACACACCTGGTAAAGGTAGAGGTAAACATTGCCCTTGCTTGAAATTCAGCCATATCCGAATCTACGGCTCATTAGCTCATCTCTGTTTCTAGCCAACGATCCAGCGCTGTCTGTGTCTGCAGACGTTTCCGTGGACATGTGGCAAGCAAGGAATGCATGGAATGCTGTTTACCTTCCCACCGAAGTGGTCCCTGTTTATCTACTTGCAATTTATTGCTTTGGAACTGCTAGGTTGGCAGGAGCTGGGATGGAGACAGGTGCTCATTCCGTTACGCAGTACTCGGGTTCTGAACTGCTGACCTTCCACCTCCCGGTCAGCGTCTTAACCACTTGAGCCACTGCACGCATAAAGCATCCTCAATTTAACCATTAAGAGAATTGTAATGTCAAAATGTTTATTTTAGACACCTAACTCCTCAAACTGACTTCCACCAGAGGATTTTCTGTTGTAAAACCTTTTTTTGTTACTGGTTGTAAATAACTCATGGATTTCCATGTCTAATGAACCTCGTCCAGCCACTCTGGGTCTCCATACCAGAAATGTATTCCATGATATCCACTCTTATGTCTGATGAAGTGGACTTGGTCCACAAAAGATAACATTAAAATACAGAAGTTAGTCTTTAAGGTGCCACAGCGAGCTGGGGCAGAGGATGGGAGCTCCCTTTGTCAACCCATTACACACCCGAGGCAAACTCCAAATCCCAGCTGCCTCTTTGCTCCTCCACGTGGTTAATGGCTTTGCCCAGGAAAGGCCCAGTGGCCCTTTTTGGTCAGGAAATGAAAACCAGCCCTTTAATAATGGGCCGTGCAAATAAAACCGCTCAGCCTCCGGGGCCAAACGCCAAACTCTGGGGAAGGTTTTTGCTGACTCAGCTTTCCTAATATGGTTTTGCCAGATGTGCTTGACTTTAAAAGGGAAATGGAACAAAGGGGACATTTGAGAGCCGACCGGCCCAGGATGGTATTCACGGGCCCACAACGCCCTCTCCCTCTTTCCAAATCTTCAGCTGACATCCATCTGATCTTCCAGCTGGACTGACTTTTCCCTGTCTTTCTCTTTGGTTGAGCCGAAGAGTTGGCATCCTGCGGGGGACGGGGACGGGGACTGAAGGCTGGCCTATTGGGAACAAGAATAGGCTGCGTACTTCCCCTAATTTGCAGTCTGGGTTTGAGGACAATTGTGGAACTGGGAGAGATGTTTGCCTCCTTAGAGTAACAAAAGTGTCCTTGTGTTACACGAGGGGTCCGTGGTGGTTTAGTGGTTAAGACACTGAACTTGATGACTGGGAAGTTGGCAGGTCAACAGTTTGCTTATGGTTTGTAGCTTCATTGTTGATGGTTCCTTGTGCAACATTTTTCTTTATTCTATGATGCTTGGTTTTATTTCATATTGTGATTTTTTTACATGTTGTATACCACCCAGAGTGGAAGAATATCCCAGATGGGTGGGATATAAAAATGGATAGATGGATGGCTAGATAGATAGATGGATAGTTGGATGGATAGATGGATTGATAGCTAGATAGATAGATAGATGGATAGATGGATGGATGGGATAGCTAGATAGATAGTTGGATAGACAGTTGGATAGATGGATAGTTGGATGGATAGATGGATGGATGGATAGCTAGGTAGATAGTTGGATAGATGGATGGATAGATGGATGGATGGATGGATAGCTAGGTAGATAGTTGGATAGATGGATGGATAGATGGATGGATGGATAGCTAGATAGATAGTTGGATAGATGGATAGTTGGATGGATAGCTAGATGGATAGTTGAAAAAATAGATGGATAGTGGGATAGAATGAATGAATGAATGAATGAATGAATGAATGAATGAATAATCAGAGCCATAATTTAGGATCTTGGCCTATCCCAAAGAATGTTGTAGGCTTTCTCCCTGGTTCCAGGTCCATCAAGGAGGCCCTGTGGGCTGGGCTTGACAAATAACCTTCTGGAGATCTTTGCTAACCATTGCCTCTCTAGCTAGAAGATAAGGCTGAGCTAGGAGGAAGTCTCTCTGCAGATAAACCAGCTTCCTTCATTTATCCACAGGCCGTGTGAGGAATTTGTTCCTGCCTGGTGGGTAGGCTGAAATGGGGACGCGAAGCAGCCTTCCTCTTTTGCTTTGCCTTCATTGTTCTCATCGGGAGTCTCCATCGCTTCCAGCAATCGTCTGCATAAAGGTTTCAGCTTTCTACCCCTTGAGAAGCAAAACAGCCATAAGACTCTATCCTTGTTGTGGCAAACCTATGGCGTGTGTGCCAGAGGGGCCACTCAGAGCCCCAGCACAGAGTTCACCCCCCTCGTCTGCCCAGCAGCCCAATGGGAGTGCTTCCTCCTTCCCCCCAGCACGGAGTTTGCCCTGCCCCTCTGCCCAGCAGCCCAACGGGAGTGCTTCCCCCTTTCCCCCAGCATAGAGCTAACCCTGCCCCTCTGCCCAGAAGCCCAGTGGGAGTGCTTCCTCCCTCCCCCCAGCACAGAATTCACCTTGCCCCGCCCCTCTGTGCCACGGACTGAATCCTGTTGAATTTGGGCACTGGGTCTCTAAAAGGTTGTCTGTCACTGCTCTGTCCCTTTACACAGCAGGCAGGGAATGGTGGCTTAAGATGGAACGATGGCACCAATGCACATCTGGGTGCCTCAAACCCACAAAGGCAGCAATTCTTGTTTATTTACACAAGTTGTTTCGTTTGGCGCAAGTTGGCTTAATTTGCACAAAAGCCCCATCGCCTTTTCTTTCCAGATGCCCAAGTGGCAAACAGAACCCCTTGCGCTATTGCTGGCTAAGAAGAATTATTGAGCAGCAGTTTGGCACCATCTGTGAGGATGAGATAAATTTAAAAAATGACAGCTATAAAAAGACTTTCACATTAAATAAATCAATATATAAATGAATTTATTTACAACAGTTGATTCTTACTGTAAGATGATCTGTCGTACTTCTGAGAAGTCACGTCGCGGTCAACTCTTAACGTCCTCAGTTCCAGGAAACACACTGGCCGCACTTATCGGGCGGTGGTGTGAGGCGAGGGTCTTGTCTCCAGGTAGACTCCCAACTCCAATGTGGCAGAAAATCACTCGTTTGATGACAAGAGTTCGAATTTATTTCAATGGTGTCTTATAATGCACAAATCAGTAAGTTTTAAAAATCCGGGACTTTAACATGATTTTTGCTGAACTGGCCAAGCCAATTTTTCTGACCTTGAATCCGGGACAATCCTGGTCTTCTGGGACATATGGCAACCCTACCCCACTTGACCCTGTTGGTCTTGCATTTGAGCCAGATTCTGTGTCTCTCCACATTCACACAGCACGTTGTTGTCCACCACCAGCCTCCACTTGAGCGTGTTGGTCTTGCATTGAGGGATTCCATCCCTTGGCCTCTTCAGGGCCCTCCAGTGACGTAGGCGAGGTTGAGTTCCTCAGCCATCTCCTCCCCTTCAGGGTTGTTCCTTGTCCATTGAACTCCTTCCTCCATCTTCTCATTTGGTTTTGCCTCAAGAGCTGGTGGACTTGAGGCTCATCTCCATTCAGAGGGTGCCGAGGGTCCTTCTCTTTGCTAAGCAGCTGTACCCATTTCTCCATGAGAAAGGCCTTCAAATCTTGAATCCTTTCAGTGATTCAAGCTCTCCAGCAAAGCATCCCAGGGTTTATTATTATTTTTTTAAAAGAGTGGTTGGGTGGACAGAAGTGAGTCAGTTTTTCCATTTTAGTGAACAACGAGTGACAGCCGCAAGATGAACCCAGCCAGGTAGTTCACGTCTGTTTAATATCAGTCGACACATGATTAAATCAGGCATGTGGAATTTTCTACTGGGAAGCAAAAAAAGGAGTCGATGTGTAGAGTGGAGAAAGGTTCAAGAGATGGAAAAGGGGGGGGGGGAGAGAAGGTAATTTCCCTCTTCCTCTCCTCTCCTCAGCCTTTCCTCCGAATGAGCAAGGGGGAAGGAAAAGCACCCCTCAACACCAACCCAACCCATAATCTTCCCCTTGAGCCACTGGGAGGCAGCCAGCTTTGATGGATCATTAGTTTAAGACGATCTGATGTTACTTTGACAACAACTGGCTGGTTTCCAAGAAGATCCTAAACTGCTTGAGATGGTCAACCTTGGCACGCCAGATGTTCTTGAACTTTGGTTCCCAGAAGCCCTGATCAGCAGGTGTGTTGACTTGGGCTTCTGGGAATTGAAGTCCAAGAACACCTGGAGAGCCACGTTTGACGACCTATGCACTAGGTCAGGGGTCAGCAAATCTGGCTCTCCAGGTGTTCTTGGACTTCAATGACCAGAAGCCCAATTCAACACTCCTGCGGATCGGGGCTTCTGGGAATTGAAGTCCAAGAACATCTGGAGAGCCAGGTTTGAGGACCTATTATGCACCAGATCAGGCATTTATGGTTACGATTGCTTTTTATTAGACTGTTTATAGTCCAAATGGGACTGTGGTGGCTTAGTGGTTAAGATGCTGGACTTGATGACTCAAAGGTCAGCAGTTCGAGACCCAAGTGCCGCACAATGGAGTGAGCTCTCGTCTCTGTCCCAGCTTTGCCAACTTAGCAGTTCAAAAGCATGAAGTTGCATGTTTTAAAGGGTTTTTAAAATGTTTTTATTGGTTTTAACTTGTGTACACACCCCAGAGTCCATTGGATAGGATGGTATATAAATCTATTAAATTAATTAATTAAAGACTTCGGAAGGATGGAAGGTTGAGTCAACCTGGAGTCCCATCAGGATTGAACTTACAATGTCAGCAGTTTTGGGCTGCAGGACAGGAGTTTAACTGCTACACCACGTCAAGAGCTCTTATGATATGTGTTGGAGGGCAACCTTGTGGCAATTTGCAGGATCCAAGCACCCTTTGGGCCATTAGGAATTATATTGGCCACTAGAGAGAGCAAGAGGACTTTAAAAGCTTTCTTATAGGAAGGTTTTTCTTGGGGTGGGGGTGGGGTTGAGTGAGGATTATGAAATAGGTGAGGAACCCCCGCATCATAGATGTCCAGGAAGCCACATGCAGAGAACACAATAACCAATCGCACAATATAAAATTAAACACCCAAGTACTGCGCCAAAAATGCCCCCAGGCTATGACCTTCAACCTCCAAAGGGTTTTCTTCTTCTTCTTCTTCTTTCATGTCCCGATCAAACCCTGGACCACCAAAATGGAGCCACTTTCTTGGCTTGGACTCATTGGCCAAACTCAAGTCCTCATCGGTGCCTGTTTCTGGCAGTCATTGACAGACCAGGAAATGAGTCAATGGATTCTGTCTGTCTCTCCACATTCACACACAGTGTGTTGTTGTCTGCCAGCAGCCCCCACTTGAGTACAGACGTTGGTCTTGCATTGAGGGACTCCAACCCTCAGTTTATTCAGGGTCCTCCAAGTGACGTAGGTGAGGTTGAGTTCCTCAGCCATCTCCTCCTTTAATGATGCTTCTTGCCCGGCGAGCTCCTTCCTCCATCTTCTAATTTGGTTTTGCTCTTGTGTACCCTCAAGAATGTTTGTTCTTGCCATAAAGCTCTTCCTGGATCTGATCTGGCGGACATGAGGCTCATCTCCATTGAGAGGTTGTTGAGGGTCTTTCTCTTGCTTAGTTCTCTCAACATCTGCTGTTTCTTCTCTCCTGATCTTAGGTGGAACAATATTAACAAGAGGGTCTAGTTTCCTAAAGTGGGGTGGTTTGAGATATTCCATCACTCTACACATTGGACTTGAGGCTCGTATCCGTTCAGTGGATGTAGAGGGTCTTTTTATCTTATTTAGTCTATTTTCTCAACTGGGGTCGGTTTGAGGCATCCTGTCTCTCTCTATTCATTGGACTTGAGGCTCATCTCCATTGAGAGGATGTTGAAAGTCCTTATCTTGCTTAGTTCTCTCAGCGTCCACTGCTACTTCTCTCCTGAGTTTAGGTGGAGAAGTACCAACAAGAGGGTCTATCTTCTCAACTGGTGTAGGTTTGAGGCATCCTGTCACTCTGTGCATTGGACTTGAGGCTCATCTCCATTCAGAAGGTGTCGAGGGTCCTTCTCATGCTTAGTTCTCTTGGCATCCATTGCTGCTTCTCTCCTGATCTTAGATCTGGAGCCATACCAACAAGAGGGTCTATCTTCTCAACTGGTGTAGGTTTGAAGCATCCTGTCACTCTACATATTGGCTTCATAAACGGGCTTTAATAAACAAGTACAGTAATACCTCATATAACATTAGTATCAAATAACACTAAAATCGCATAACATTAAGGAATCTGGGGGGAAGAATTGCATCAGATAACATTAAGATCCTATGGGATGCTTCAGATAACAACCACGAAAGCCTGTGTGGTTACAATGTATCTCTATGGATCCCATAGAGGATCAGATAACACTAAAAATCATATAACACCAAGACTTGTGGAACCAGGTTTTAGTGTTATATGAGGTTTTACTGTACATCTTAACTTGACCCTCCCATCTCTAGTTTACTGGAATCTCCAGTAGGATCGTGTTAGAACTCATCCTATGAACTTCCCGGCTTGTGAAAGTCGTCTTCTTAGGTCCAGCCCACTAGAGAGGAAGACACTGCCTCTTCCACAGTCCCTGGGATGCCTGGAAGTCAACAGGGTTGTTTGTATGGATGTTGTGTTCACACAATATGCTTAGGCAAAACCTCAAGAGAACATTGTTGTCTGTCACTCACATTCTGTTTTGCAATGATTTACACATCGGATTCACATTCCACCTCTTGGTCTAGGGTGTTTTTGGCTCCGAAATGCCGGGGAATTGGATGCTGGTTCTCTCTGGCTGCCTTACATGTTCGCTGTGCTTGTTGTCTCTTGTAACTTCTTGGATGTGAGTGGAGATCGTTGCATCCAGAAGTACAACGTTGTATGGCCAAATTCCACTCCCCCAGCAGCTTAATCCTGGTCTTCTGGTGGAGCTTGGCATTTGCCCCACCAGCAGAACATTGCTCAACAAGGGCTACATTTCCATGGGAAGATCTGTTTTGGTTGGAATGTCAAATGTGTTCTTGACCTGTGGCCTGTGGGCTGGATGTGGCCCATGGCACCATTTCATGTGCCCCCCCCCGCTGCCTCCACCACACCCAGAAGTTCCATGTGGTGGCGGAAGAACAAAATGGCTGTCCGGCCCCAAAAGCCGTCTGAGGGAGCATGACCTGGCCCCTGGCTTGAAAAGGTTGAGAACTCCTGGTCTAAAAGAACACACTGGTGATGGAAGCCATGGGGGGCCAGGGATATGATTGTGGTGGATCAGTAGGTAAGATGTTGAACTCGACGACTCGAAGGCCAACACTTTGAGACCCGAGTGCTGTGCTACAGAGTGAGCTCCCGTCTCTGTCCCAGCTCCTGCCAACCTAGCAGTTTGAAAGCAAGAAATTGCAAATGGGGATATAGGGACCACTTTGGTGGGAAGGTAAACAGTGTTATGTGCGCTTCGGTGCTTAGTCATACCTGCCATGTGCCCACGGAAATGTCTGCAGATGTAAACAGTGCTGGCTCTTTAGCTATAAACAGAGACGAGCACTGAACCCTAGTGTCGGATACGACTGGCTTTCGAGCAAGGGTGACCTTGACTTTTACCTACTCAAGAGGAAGCTTGACCTAGACCTGTCCCTCCAACTAAATAATTCAGAGTCTGCTGCCTAATGCTAGGATTTCATTAGGTTTTGCTTTCTAAATATGTTTCTAATTATTATTATTATTAAGTGTACGGTTTGGGTTAAAAATGGAGGCCTTCAAAAGCTAGACTGAAGAATTTTAGAAAGACGAGGAGAATTTTTCCGCGGGCTTCGGCGCTTCCCATCCCACGTTGCCTCCGAATTTCTCCTGGAGCACAATTCAGAAGTAGTTGCGGAAGCTCCGTTTCGGGGCCCAACATCTTCTAAGGGATCTCGAAAGGAAATTAAAATTATATTTTCTTCGCTTGATTTGAGATTGGACTGAGAAAAGCAATTCGGTCGGCATTGGGGAAGACGGAATGTGGCGGGTAAACATGGCGTTTCGTAAGCCTCTTCATGCTGCTTCTCACGTCAGATTTACCTCAGGGCTAGGGGCACCACTACAGCCGGGATTCTCAACCTGTGGCCCAGATGTGGCCCACAGCACCATTTCATGTGCGGGGGGGCCCCTCCTCCACCACACCCGGAAAGTTCCATGGGGTGGAGGAAGGGCAAAATGGCCGTCCGGCCCCCGAAGCTGTCTGAGGGAGCTTGTGACCCAATAATGCCCCCCCCCCCGGCTTAAAAAGGTCTATGACTCCTGCTCTACAGCCTTGATTCTGCCCTGACTTTTTGCCCATTTAAACGTGCCAGAAATGAGGACGACCGGATGCAATGGATTCTCACTTTGCAACAATTGCACAAGTAAACACTATTGTTGTTGTTGTGACCCTTTGTGGCCCCCACGGACCACCACCCGCCAGGGTCTTCTGTCCTCTGCCAGCCCCCATAGCCCACCCAGATCTACGCCCACTGCGTCAACGATGCCATCTAACCATCTCATCTTCTGCCACCTCCTCTTCTCCTTTTGCCTTCCATCTTTCCCAGCCTCAGGGCCTTCTCAAGTGAGTCCTCTCGTCTCATTTGGTGGCCAAAACACTTGAGCTACCACTTCAATTATCTGTCCTTCCAAGGAGCAGTCGGGGCTGATTTCCTTTAGGATGGACTGATTTGATCTTCTTGCAGTCCAGGGGTCTCTCAAAAGTCTTCTCCAGCACCACAGGTCAGAGGCACTAAGTAAAGGCAAAGGACAAAAGCCAGTCATATCCGACCCCAGGGTTCAGTGCTCATCTCTGCTTACAGCCAAAGAACCAGCACTGGCTGCATCTGCAGATGTTTCCGTGGATACGTGGCAGGCATGACTAGACACGGAACGCTGTTTACCTTCCCACCGAAGTGGTCCCTATCGATCTACTTGTAATTTCTTGCTTTCGAACTGCTGGGTTGGGAGGAGCTGGGACAGAGACGGGCGCTCATTCTGTCATGCAGTACTCGGGAATCGAACTCCGATATTCCAGTCGTCGAGTTCAGCATCTTAACCATTTATGCCACTGCAGTCCCTTTCTAAGGCACTAGGAATGTACTATTCTGATTTTTTGGAGTCTAAGTTAAATAATAATAATAATAATAATAATAATAATAATAATAATAATAATAATAATAATAATAATAATAATAATAATAATAATAATAATAATAATAATAATAATAATAAAAGTCACCCTTGTATTGATGCCCACTCAGCAAACGATTCCCCAAATCTTTAGCTGTGGTACTGATACACGATTCCATAACCAGGTGGAGAGACAGATAATGGACAAAGAGGCCATCGTCCTTTAGTATAGAAATGGCGCTAGCAACCTGTGCATAATTTAAATTAGTGGTTATTTTTAATTTTAATTTTTAAAAAAAAAAAAAAGAATGCATTTTTTGAGAAAATGTTGTTATATACTAATAATAATTTCTTCTTATCCAAATGTTTATTTTTATTGGAGTTTTAAAACATAACATAGGTAAAAAGGAAAACAAAACAATTGGAAACGACATGGAAAAGATCAAAAGGTGTGTTGACTTCTGGGAATTGAAGTCCAAGAACATCTGGAGTGCCGAGGTTGGCCACCACTGCCATAGGTCCTCAAACTTGGCTCTCCAGATGTTCTTGGACTTCAATCCCCAGAAGCCCTGATCAGCAGGTGTGTTGACTTGGGGCTTCTGGGAGTTGAAGTCCAAGAACATCTGGAGTGCCGAGGTTGGCCGCCACTGTGCCAGGCTGCCTTCCACCAAGTAATGAGCCATGCAAGGAATTCATTTTTCAAAAAGACAACAAGGTTTTTGAAGTTTTCCATCTCGCCCCGTTAAGGAAGCCCAGGCTTTATTTCTTTCCGGACGGCTGGCGGCCAGACTGACGGTGTATCAGTGGCTGCCGAAGATCAAAGCCCTGCAGGAAGAATGTTCCAATTTCCTGTTTCCCAGTTAATTGCATCCTGATTATGCCAACATGTCTTCTTTCAGAATTCTTCCGCAGACCCTTCCGTCCTCCTCCGTGCGCTTTGCATTTCCCTCCTGGGCAAAGTTTTGTGGCTTCTCCGCCTGGTGTCCGCTCAGAAACAAGGCAGGCCGACGGAGGCCATTTAGGTGCACGTTGGAGCTAGAACCCACTTGAAGAGGTGGAAGGTTCCTTCTTCCAGGAAGCAACAGCTGAAGGAAGGTCGATTAGTTTTGAGCTGTACCACCTCCACGACTGAACTTCGTGTTCCTGAATTTGCATATAGTGTCATCAAATACATTGAAGTACCATATATACTTGAGTAAAAGTCAGGTTTTTTAGCCTGCAAAATTAGGTCCAAAAATGGGACTTGACTTATACTCGGGTCAACGTAAACAATCAAAAACATACCCACATAAATGTCCAAATTAATTAATTTTACCATATTTTCATGTATTTTAATTACTGAAACTCACTAGCAGCCACTGCATTTTCCACCCCCGACTTGTACTCAGGTCAATCTATTTTCCTAGTTTTAGAGGTCCAAATGAAGTACCTTGACTTATATTCTGGATGACTTATAGTCGAGTATATACGATAGTCGAGTATATTTCGTGTCAGAAATTATTCTGACTTGAAAGGATTTTTGCTGGAGAAGCTCCACTCCGGGAATGCCCAAATGAGGCTCCTTTCAAGTTCCCAAGAGCTGAGACAGAGACAGGTACTCAATCTATCATGCAGTACCCAGGTCTCGAACAGCCGACTCTGCCAGACTCCAGCTAACAAGGCAAGCTTCTTAATGACTGAGCTGCTGCAGCCCCAATGCATTCAAGCCCTACTGATCACGGCTTCTGGAATTGAAGTTCAAGAACCTCTGGAGTGCCAATGTTGGCCATTCAAGTGGTGGCCAACCTTGGCCCTCCAGGTGTTCTTGGACTTCAGTTCTCAGAAGCCTTGATCAGCAGGTGCGTTGACTTGGGGCTTCTGGGAATTGAAGCCCAAGAACACCTGGAGTGCCAAGGTTGGCCATTGCTGAAGTAGAAGCTGGGCTCAGTAGATGGAAGGTGGAGCGTTTTTGTGAATCATATGCAGGAAGACAGGAAGCACGGAATCATAGAATGGCTGAGTTGGAAGGAGGAGCCCTTTGAAACCATCCAGTCCAACCCATTCCTGCTCGTTACAGGCATCCCAATCAAATCAGATCTGACAGACTAGGGTGGCTTTCCAATTCTCTCTTGAATGCTACCAGTGTTGGAGGGCTCACCACCACTTCAGGCAGTGGGTTCCACCGTCGTACTGCTCTAACAGTTAACAAGTTTTCCCCAGTACCCGGATCTCGAACTGCCTACTTGCCAACCTTCCAGCTAACAAGGCGAGCTTCTTTACCTCTGAGCCACGGCACCTGCAGTTCCCAAGATGTTCTTGGACTACAGCTCCCATGAACCTTCACTGTTGACGCTGCAGGCCAAGATTCCCAGGAGTTGTTGTCCCAAGAAGATCTAGTCAGTACTGGAGGTATAACTTCTGGCTGCCACCGACTCTTCCCTGGCATGGGCTGTGCTGGTAGACCTTCCAGGACGCAGGGCCTTCTGGATTACGAGCCCCACGTCCTGGAAGGACAGAATATTCTAGGCATATCCAGGAGCAGGTCTGGATGCCGAGTGGCCGCGTTTCTTGACATGGATGGCCAAGCACATCGCGTTGCTCTTCTGTACTCTGGAAGAACCACGAGCAGCTAGGAGTGTCTTGTGCTGCCCTCCACTTGGAGTGGCCAGAGGTCCAGTTATCCATCCTGTGATGAAACACAGATGACAATTATAATTTCGTATCAGACATTATTCAGGGTTGAAAGGATATTTTTGCTGGAGAAACTATGCTCAAATGAGGCTCCTTAAGTGTCCCACAAGTGCAAACCTCGGGTATTGAAACCCGACCTTCCAGTCTCCAAGATCAGCATCTTAACCACTAAGCCACCGGAGGAGCTGCGGATGAATCAGGAGAGGCCAGAAGTCTGCTTCTGAGTTCAGAAAAAAGGATTTAAAAAAAAACACACACACATTAAACATTTGGGTGTGTGTGTTTGTGTAACCTATTTAAAAGATGAATCATTACGCCTGGAGATAGGGTTTGTGTGCGTGCGTGTGCCAGTTCACCTATTTTTGCTGAACAAAGCTATTTGTCTTTTTTACATTTAGGGGCTTGGTAGAGGAATGCAGAAGGGACTGAGTGGTTAAGATGTTGAACTTGAGGACTGGAAGGTTGGCAGGTCAGCCGTTCGAGACCCAAGTGCTGCTCGACAGAGTGAGCTCCCGTCTCTGTCCCAGCTCCTGCCAACCTAGCCGTTCAAAAAGCAAGAAATTGCAAGTAGATCAATAGGGACCACTTTGGTGGGAAAGGTACAGTATATACTCGAGTACAGGCCTAGTTTTTTAGCCCCCCCTCAAACGAGGTTCAAAAAGGGGGTTCGACTTATACTCGGGTCCCGAAGCTGCAGTGGTGCAAATTAAAACATATAGTAAAAAAAAAGCATGAACACTGCCGTAATACTCAAAAACATACCCATTCAAATGTCTAAATTAATTAATTTCACCCTTTTTTCGTGTATTTTAATTACTGAAACTCACTAACGGCTGTTGCATTTTCCACCCCCGACTTATACTTGGGTCAATCTATTTTCCTAGTTTTAGAGGTCCCAATTAGGTACCTCGGCTTATATTCAGGACTACTTATAGTCGAGTATATACGGTAACAACACTGCGTCATCTAGTCATGTCGGCTACATGACCACGGAAATGTCTGCAGACTCAGACAGCGCTGGCTCTTTGGCTGTAAACGGGGATGAGCACTGAACCCTAGAGTCGGATACAACTGGCTTTCGAGCAAGGTTGGCCTGCAGGACTTCTTCACTTTGCTGCGAATCGGCCCTAAAAGAGGAAGAGAGGAAAGGCAGGGAAAGGCAAGCCACTGGTGGGCCGGGCATAAGTGTGCCGTCCTAATTGGTGCTGCCATGCGTGAAGTGCAGGAGGGAAGGTCTCCAGATCAGACGGGAAGCCCTGCCTCTGCGCATTCATGCTCAGTGGAACCAGGGTAAATAATGCCTCACAGCTCTCGATTCCCCTCCCAAGGATCCCCAGGGAGAAGCCTTACCTGAGCCAGGTATTCTTCGTGAGGGGAGAACACCTGCGGCTGCAGGTTAGAGCAGTGATGGCCAACCTTGGCACTCCAGGTGTTCTTGGACTTCAGTTCCCAGAAGCCCTGATCAGCAGGAGTTCTGACTTGGGGCTTCTGGGAATTGAAGTCCAAGAACACCTGGAGAGCCAAGGTTGGCCATCACGGGGTTAGAGGGGCAGCCACACCTGGCAGAACATCTGCCACAGGCACCAGATGTTGAACGCCAGAAGATCAGAGCTTGGGATACTCAGGCTCTTTCTAAAGCAGCTCACGGGGGTTGCTTATTATAAAGGCAATGGTCGCCTCCCCCTTGCTCGAAAGCCTGTCGTATCCAACTCTAGGGTTTGGTGCTCATCTCTGTTTAGAGCCAAAGAGCCAGCGCTGTCTGCCTCTGCAGATGTTTCCATTGACATGAGTAGAGTGCGCAGAACGCCGTTCACCTTCCCACCAAAGAGGTCCCCATTTATCTACTTGCAACGTCTTGCTTTCAAACGGCTAGGTTGGCAGGAACCTGGAGGAGAGACGGGAGCTCGCTCCATTGCGCAGCGCCTGGGAGAGATGGGAATTCACTCTGTCGCACGGCACTTGGGTCTCGACTGGCCGACCGGCCGGACCTTCCAGTTATCAAGTACAGCCAGGGGTGTGCTGGGCACTGTGGGTGGGCAGTGGACAAGGAGTGTTGGGGGCCAGTTGGCGCACGGCGTTACTCGCCCCATGGAAACAGCACCCCTGCTACCTGGAAGGTTCTGACTTGTGGCGGAAATCTTGCACCCGGACAAACTGTGTCACCCAGTGACATAATTCTGCCTGCCTCTGGGGAGGCGCCAGTCACCAGGGCACACCGGGACAAGTCCCTGTATCCCTGTGGGCCACTGAGCACACCACTGAGTACAGCATCTTAACCACTAAGCTACCACGGTCCCTTCCCCGTGAGCAAAAGAGATGGCTAAAACATATCCCTGGAGCCATACAATTGTAGAATTGGAGTCTATCTATCGCCCTTCCCAAGCCAGACCGAAACCTGGAGAGCCAACCAATTCCCCTTCCTTGTGCTCACGCATCCACTGCCTCATTATCCGGCGCAGTCGAAGTTGGCTTGCCTCCCTGGTTGCGCGCTGGAGAACGGCTTCTTTGTGCCGTTGCCGTCTCCAGAGTTTGAAAGCAATTTGTTCCATGTCAAGTGTTACACAGAATGATCTTGGCACATTATTTCCGCGAGGGCGGGAGGACCAGAGGGGGGCGAAAATGAAAGGGTTTTGTTTTGGTTCCTAAAGTGATGCAAGGGCTAGCAAGCACAATTAAATGTTTGGTGTAATAATGGGCAACTAACTACTCCTAAAGTGTTGCTTTGTGCGGAGTAATTAGTAAAGTTTCAAAAGAAAGAGCCCTTTGCTGGTCTTTTCTTGCATTCTGTCTCCTCCGCCAATGACCAAAGTGGCTTTTCAAACGGGAAGTGGAGCTGGGAGGGTCAGCGTGGAGGTCTTTCGTGGGCCAAATCTGGAACAACAATACCACGCTAGGTAGGTTCAGCTCCGATAGCTTTATGGCTGGTGTTCTCAACCTTTTAAAGCCAGGGACCGGGTCATGCTCCCTCAGACAGCTTTGGGGGCCGGATGGCCATTTTGCTCTTCCTCCAACACATGGCACTTCCCGTTGTGGTGGAGCCTCATGAAATGGTGTCGTGGGCTGCATCCGGCCCACGGGCCACAAGTTGATAATCCTTGCTTTATGCCAAGAGTAAACATTCTTGAGGGTCGTCGTAGGCTGCCACTCAATCTGAGTGCATGTTTTTACCTGCCCCAAGGGCCCCGTGAGGCTGAGTATATGTTTTTACCTGCCCCAGGGGTCTTGGAGGCCTGAGGTTCTGGGCCACCTTCGCCCTCCGAGGCAATCGGGGAAAATGCCATTGGTGTGACCCACACGCTATGTTCACGGAGCCCTCTCCTGTGGCACGTATGAAACGAGACATGCAGGATTTAACTTTGGGACATGCAGTGGACTGACGCAGCCTTGAGGATATGGACAAGGTGCGCCTTCACAGCCAGTCCATCTGGCGTAGCTTCTTCTGCCTCCATGACCGTCGGGAATCAGAGTTCCTCCACTGCTCATTTTGCCAGTTGGGCCCAATGGGATGGTTTCCAGTGGCATTTCCTCCACTGAGGAGACCCCCACCCCCACCTAAAGGGGCTCATCCACCCCATAACCATTGGCCCTTTTAGAGAGTCTGGTTATTTACCACCGCCCAACACTCAGCGTTGAGTTGCTGGCTCAATGGTCTACTCCATTACTGTAGCGGGATGTCTGGCCAGACACTTGCGTACTTGAGGGGACGCAAGAGCAAAACCAAATTAGAAGACGGAGGAAGGAGCTCACTGGACAAGGAAGGACATTAAAGGAGGAGGAGGAGATGGATGAGGGGCTCGACCTCCCCTACATCACTTGGAGGACCTTAAATAGGCTGAGGGTTGGAATCCCTCAATGTAAGACTAACATGGTCAAGTGGGGGCTGCGGGTGGACAACAACACACGGTGTGAATGTGGAGGGAGACGGAATCTGGTTCATTAGACCTGCACCGATGAGGACTTGGGTTTGGGCAACGACAAGGCCAAGAAGTTGGCTTCATTTTGGCAGTCCGGGGTTTGATTTGTGTTGAGTCCCCTTCTGTGGAACTCCTTTCCCCTTTGAGAGGCCGTTGACCCCCAACTCTGCTGTCTTTCAAAAACACCTGGAAATGACCTTCCCTTGGAAACCCTTTTAGGGATTTGTTTTTAGATTAGTTGGATTGCCTCTGGTCCACGGAGTACTCTCGGTTTTGCTCCTCCTTCCGTGTCTAGGGCAGACGTGAAACGGCCGAAGTGAAGGCACCCTTTGGATGAGTTCATTCAGCCGTTCCTTCCTCCTGGCCTGGTGTGAGAAAGATTATCCGACAGCACAAGGTTGCCGTTACCCAGGATACGCCAAATTGTGGTTCGGAAATATCACCATCTCTGAGGAGGCGCTTTCTGTGTATCCTGAGTTTTGCTTATTTGATGCTTGATGATGATGATGATGATGATGATGGTGATGATGATGATGATGATAATAATAATAATAATAGCATCAGAAATTATTCTGGGTTGAAAGGATTTTTGCTGGAGAAACTCCGCTCAGGGGACCCCCGAATGAGGCTCCTTTCATGTCCTCCCAAGATCTTTTCCCCCAACAAAGTGGTCTCTATTGATCTGCTTGCAATGTCTTGCTTTTGAACGGCTAGGTTGGCAGGAGCTGGGGCAGGGACGGGCACTCATTCCATCATGGAGTACTTGGGTCTCTCAACTGCCGCCTTGCCAGCCTTCCAGCTAACCAGGTGGGCTTCCTAACCTCTGAGCCACTGCAGTCTCTTTGACGCTCGATGATATTGTTTTGTGAATTAAGTCTGGCCCATTGCCGCCACTGGGATTGGTCTATTTCCACGTGGTTGCTTAGATCATTCATAGTTGGTTTTGACCGTGTTTTGTCCACGACCCAGAGTAACTTACAAGTGGGTGGTATAGAACAATATTTAAGCCAGTCAATAAGAAGCACATTTCAACCCTTCTTTTTTCTTTCCTTCCTTTTCCCTAGCTGAGCCAGCCGATCTCTTGAAGGTATTAGATTTCCACAGTTTACCAGAGGGGATTTCAAAGACAACAGGGTTTTGCACAAGCCGAAGGTCTTCTAAAGGAACCGACGTGGCCTACCGAGTCACGAAAGATGCGCAGCTGAGTGCTCCCACGAAACAGCTCTACCCAGGTAAGGTCTGTTTACCTTCGAGGTCAGCCGGAACCTCTGCTTGATGCCAAAGTGAGTCTGCCTCAGGCATTTGCAATCTACGGCCTGTGGGCCAGATGTGGCCCACCAAGCCATTTCATGTGGACTTCCACCCTTGTTCACGCCGCCACCGCTGGCAAGTGGCAAAAAGCACCATGCAGAAAATACAGTGGAAACGTGCGGGGTTTTTTTTTTTTGCATGAGAATGTGGTGGAAACGTGCATTTTTGCATGAGAGCATGGTGAAAGCCCGTGTTTTTGTGTGATAACTTGGTGAAAACTTGTGTTTTTACATGAGAACTCGCCAAAAAAGTGTGAACACTCACACGAAACCACGTGACTGGCCTGCTCAGCCATCTGTGGGGGGAGTGATCCGGCCCATGACCCGAAAACATTGAGAAAGCCTGGTCTACATGGTCCATCCAGATCAGGGGTTCTCAACCTTTTCCAGCCGCGGGCCATGTCACTCTCCTTCAGACCACTGAGTGGGCCAGACTGTTGGCTATAACGCCTAGTTTTTAATGTTAAGTTTTTAAGCTTCTTTTAAAACTTTTAATTTTTTTAATTTTTGTTTTAATTTTAATTTAATTTTTTTAATTTAATTTTTAAATTTTTAAATTTTTTTATTTTAAAACTTTTAAAACTTTTAATTTTTGAACTGTTTTTAAATTGTTGTTGATGCGTTGACGTGTTGTGAATCGCCCTGGGTCCCTTCGGGGAGGAGGGCGATGAACAAATTTAAATAAATAAATAAATAAATAAATAAATAGTAAACAGAGATGAGCACTGAACCCTAGAGTCAGATACAACTGGCTTTTGAGCAAGGGCGGCCTTGGCCTTTGCCAGCAATCGGGTCGTGGTGCTACCCCAAGAGGCTTCATTCCCAGTTTGGAACCATTGATGGATGGCTGTTTTGAAAAGGCTAAGGCCGTTTTGCTGGCGTGGGTGACGTGGTTGGTCTGTCGCTCAAAGCATCTCCGTCGGTCTATTCTGGGGCTGATCTCGGGCCAGAAGAAAGGCATTTGGGAGATGAACTTTTGGCATGGATCGAGCCTTGTCTACAAAACCGCTTGGGAAGCCGTGGGGGCATAATTTAGTGACCTCGGACGTGTCAGTTGTCCATCTCTTTTGGGTGTAATAACATACACCCACCCCGAAAAGTAGATGTTCCTTCGTATCCAACAAGCTAATGAGTAGACGGGGAGCTCAAGAGGACAGGAGTAATTGTAGAGCAGGTTTCGGGTGGAATTGGCGTCTGGGGATTGGACGAGTCAAGGGTGCTGGAGGTGGAAAGATGCCAATGCTACGGTCTTGGGCCAAACGGCCTTCCCACAAACGGAGACCTATATTTCAGGCCAATTAGAAGGTTTTGTTTCCTTAAAGGCTCTTTGCCTTCAGCCCCCTTTAATCTCTGTCAACGTGGCAGAACCTTCACAGTGAAAGTTGTCTTCTTCTTCTCCTCCTCTTTCTTCTTCTTCTTCTCATTCTTCTTCTCATTCTTCTTCTTCTCATTCTTCGTCTACTGCTATGTCCTCTTCCATATCCAAAGCCGAATATTGGTAATCCTCATGGTGATCAGCCATGAAGACTGTCCTGAAAGCAATATAATGCAGTGGCCTTTCACCTGCCTTCTGCAACGCAGCATGACACCCAGAGTACCACGGATCCAGTTCCACGAGTCACTTTCTGGTCCGGGGCCCTTTTGGCACCCAAAGTCCTCCTCCTCATCAGCCCCAGGAGGCCAGGATGGATGGAGCTGCTGCTCTCCATAAAGAGGGATTCAAGTGGGACCATTTAATCCACTTAGGGACCCTCATCACCCTTCCCTCTGGACTTAGCCACCCAAAACCGTTTGTGGTCAGGTTAGTTAACCACCACCTGACACTCGGCGTTGAGTCTCTGCTTCTAGGGTCTACTCCTGTGATGATGAACCTTGGCATTCCAGGTGTTCTTGGACTTCAATTCCCAGAAGCCCAAGTCTCTGTGAATACACATGAATGGGTTTACTGGCACTCCAGCTATTCTTGGACTTCAGTTCCCAGAAGCCCAAGTCTCTGTGAATACACATGAATGGGTTTACTGGCACTCCAGCTATTCTTGGACTTCAGTTCCCAGAAGCCCAAGTCTCTGTGAATACACATGAATGGGTTTACTGCAGTTTACTTCTGGGAATTGAAGTCCAAGAAGATTTGGAGAGCCACCATCACTGGTCTGCTCTATTACCATAGCAGGATAACCTGGGCAGACAGTTGGTGGTAACGCCGTGGATGGAATTGATTCTCACTCCCCATCTCCTGTTTCTTTCTGGTTGTAGCATCTCCTTTCCCTGAAGACTTCTCCATTCTAACCACTGTAAAAGCCAAGAAAGGGAGCCAGTCCTTCTTGATTTCCATTTACAACGAGCAAGGCATACAGCAGATCGGCATGGAGATGGGCAGGTCTCCTGTATTCCTCTACGAGGACCATACTGGGAAGCCTGGCCCTGAGGACTACCCTCTCTTCCGTGGCATCAACCTCTCAGACGGCAAGTAAGTGAGGCTCCTTGGCATTCGTGGACAGGAGGGAAATCCCAGTTTCTCTTGGATGTACCACTGTGGCAGATCAGAACTTCTTGGGGAAGGAAGTTGGGGAGGGGAGGAGGGTCCATTTGGTCCAGACAAGGGCCACCATGCTGAGCTTGAGGACTAGAAGGTTGGCAGTTTGAGACTGCTGAGTGCAGTCTGGGCCCTGCTCCTCCCAGCCTAGCACTTTGAAAACAAGGAATTGCAAGTAGAGGTAACAGCATCTTGTGCATTCTGGCATCTAGTCATGCCTGCCAGATGGCCATCTGCAGATGCAGAGACAGCGCTGGCTCTTTAGCTGTAAACGGAGAGGAGCCCCGAACCCTAGAGTCAGACACACCCAGGCATTGAACAAGGGCAACCTTAATCTTGACTTGATTGACCCAGTCCACGTCTTCTGCTTAGAGAAGGAGTCCTCAACCCTTTTAAAGCCGGAGGGGCCATTGGGTCACACTCCCTCAGACAGCTTCAGGGGCCGGACAGCCATTTTGCCCTTCCTCTACCACATGGCGCTTCCGGGTGTGGTGGAGGTGGTGCCCCCACTCACATGAAGTGGTGCCGCGGGCCGCATCCGACCCACAGGCCACAGTTTGAGAATCCCTGACTTAGAGTGCCATTATAAGTCAGGAATCTCTCTGGCAATGCTTAAGTCCAACAGCAAGTGGCTTTCAGAGCGGGGAATTTTATCCTAGGAATGTTCTCATGACGGGGCTGGGGGAGGCCGGCCCAAAGGCACTGGATTTAGACTTTGCATACTCTTCCACTTCGAAAAAAAAAGAGAGCCAAATTATGTATCGAGAAAAAGTTAATCTCCATCATCTGCTTACATTCATACAGCCCGAATGAACTGGCATAGTTTCATTAGGGCTGCACAGCAACGATTTTGCTACTGGGAATAATAACACATGTGATTGATATGTTATCGAGCGTGCTGGTTCCAAATCCGGACTCAGAATTTGCCCATCAGGTACAGATGTTAAGGCACGCTATAGCTGTTCAAATGGTTGGTCATTAGGTAATGTATTTTTACATGGGAACATTATAACAGTTGCAGTTCCCGCTAGGCCTGCTGCCGCCTCAGCTGGATCATGTCCCCTGGTGGCATGCATGCTCCAGCAGTGGCTGGGCAAGTCAGTGAGCTGATGTCAGAAATAGGTCTCTAAGGTGAGATGGACCAAGGGCTTCTCTCTAGTGCAAAACCATTTTATCGGATAGTACAGCCAGGCCAGAGTGAATCCGTTTTGAGCTACAGATGAGTAAGGGCAGCTGTGTTAATAAACCAATCAATTTTGGCTACAGTTTGTGGCAAATATACCCCACATAATCAAAGCATGAACCTAACCAAGAGGGTGAGATTTGCTCACTTAAGCTCCTGACGTCCTAGGCAGAATTGGACTTCAGATTTGGGTTCAGCACACTTGATTTCATATAGGACACATGGATTAGACCAAGTAGCAGACAATATTTATTTTTTTGTGATGCAGTGTTATGTTTGTTTATTTTACTGCCCATTTAATGAGTAAACCATGACTCTGGGCAGTTTCCAAAGAGGAAGCACTGTATATACTTGAGTATAAGCCGACCCGAATATAAGCCGAGGTACCTAATTTTGACCTGAAAACCTAGGAAAATAGATTGACCCGAGTATAAGTCGGGGGTGGTGGAAAATGCAGCAGCTGCTAGTGAATTTCAATAATTAAAATACATGAAAATATTGTAAAATTAATTGAATTTTTGGCGCATCTCAATTTGATGCGGTCTTGGGACCCTCGTGGTCATTGACCCGAATATAAGCCATTCCCCCTTTTGGGGGCTCATTTTTGGGACTGAAAAACTAGGCTTATACTCGAGTCTATATTATTGTATTGTATTGTATTATATTATATTATATTATTTCAATTTCTATACCGCACTACTCGGTAAAACTGACTCAGGGCGGTTCACAAACACATATAAAGTTACAAATTCATAACACAGTCACAATCCCACCCACTGTCCCAGCCCAACAAACGGAGATTTTAAATACCCAATAGAAAACAGGACCACAATCTGACCAACTGTGTTGTGGTCCAGCCCACTGGAGGGGGTTGGACATAGTATGAGATGCTCCAGTCTTCTGCCTTCCGAGAACTGGACTGTTGGAGACAACAAGGCTTTTTCATAGAAGTTGAGAGATCCTTTCTAACCTCCTGGTGGGCTCTTCCTTTCCCAGGTGGCATCGGATAGCCGTCAGCGTACACAAAAAGAACATCACCTTGATTTTGGATTGTAAAAAGAAGGTCACCAAGTTCCTGGACCGAAGCGAACACCCCATCATTGACGTCAACGGCATTATCGTGTTTGGAACAAGGATCTTGGATGAAGAAGTCTTTGAGGTGAGCAGGAGAGGAAAGGCAGGGAGGCATTTCACTCTGGGATGAAATAGGGAATGTTGCCTTTTTTGATGTAGGATAATATTTGGGATCGTAATAATGGTGTGGTCAACATTTCTCTCGCCTGTCCATTTGGATTCCTGCATTGAATAGGACTGGGTTGGACTCAGTGGCCAAAACTCAACAGTTCTATGACTATGCCAACCTTTGCGTGGTCAGAAATGAACTCCCCAGTTCATTACCAAGCCAGGCAGAATCTGGGCTTTGTTATTCACTGGTACCACTGGGGGTGGCTTAGTGGTTGAGATGCCCAACTTGACAACCGGAAGGCCGACACATTAGCAGTTCGAGACCTGGGAGCAGAACAATGGAGGATGTGCTCGTCGTCTGTCTTAGCTCCTGCCAAGATAGCAGTTCGAAAGCAAGAAATAGCAAGTCGATAAATAGGTATCACTTCGGTAGGAAGATAAATAATGTTCCGTGCATTTGGGTGCCTAGTCAGGCCCCTGCTGGCTTGGTAGGATACCGGGACGTGTCACCGCACGCAGTGGTGGGTTGTCAAAATTCCCGCTATCCCACTGTGACGTCATGAACGTCGTGGGTGGAGCAAAAAAATAAAAATAAAATAAAAATGTCTGCACATGCGTAAAACCTGCGTTTGACGCATGCGCAGTTACTTTTTTTAGTGCACATGTGTCATACCTCTATTTGACGCATGCAGACTAAAAAATAGAAGTGCGCATGCGTCAAACAGAGATTTGACGCATTCGCAGTTCCAGGCAGCCATAAATACATTTTTGGAGGGGGCCGGAGAGGTGACCAAACCGGTCGCCCAGGGTTTTACCACCCCGGGGACCCCTCCTGATGGGGGTGCTACTGGTTTGGGCGAACCGGTCCGAACCGGTAACATCCCATCACTGACCACAGGCCCCTACTTACAACTTAAAGGGCCACACCACCTCTCTGCAGCTTCTGCTCCTGCTTTGGCTCCTCTCACCAGGCACCCCTCCACCCTGTGGGAGGAAGTCCAAAGCACTTTGACAGTAGCATGGAGGTGATAATAATAATAATAATAATTCCATGTTGTTGATTTTTCAATCCAAGCCTTATTATTATTATTATCTCCACTCTGCTGCCGAAGCAATTGGGCACTTTGGTGGGAAAAGAACTTGAGGGCATGAAAGGAGCAGAGCGACTCTAGCAAAAATCCTTTCAACCCAGAATAATTCCTGACACAAAAATATTATTACTGGATCCTGTCTTCCAATAACCTTTTTCCTGGTTTGTTGATGTTTTTCTGGAACATGTCTTGGGCTGACTAATCCTACAGTGATGTCTGCGGAGGAATTGTGAGTCTTTGCTTGGCTTTGTGTTATACGGTAACAGGATCCCCCGCATTTCCCAGGTTTCTAGGCTGTTCAGTGGCCTCCGGTAGTCGAAACATTGGTTTGGTTTTGACAAATAAATAGGAATCCGGTTGACAGTTTCCATCGTGCGGCGCAGAAAGCCTGACTTATTTCCCCAAAGCGGCGGGTGTTCAGTGTCAGCCAGAGCTGCATAGTTTCCACCACGGTTCTACTACAGATGTTTCCTCCAGGCAAGGGAGGGGGGGGGGTTAGGAACCCAGTTAGTTATATGGAATTCTTTCTTGGGAGGGGGGCAGTTAATTGTTGGAGTGAATTGAAACAGAAGACTGGAGACGAGGATATTCCTTAGCACAGGAACAAGTTCAATATGGCAGGATTCATTACTTAAGATGGTTATATTGTGTGTTGTAGCTGAAATCCTAATTAGCCAGATTTCTCCTGTTTGAAAGTTTCCCCGCCACCTTCCTCTGCCAATAGCATCTGCCAACTTTTGATTTATTTATTTATTTATTTTGGGGGGGGACTTCAATTCCCAGAAGCTTCAGTCAATCCCCCAAAGCACTGATCAGCCAGTGGACTGACTCAGGCTTCTGGGAATTGAAGTCCAGGAACCAAAAGTTGGGAATCTCTGCTGTGTATGCGCAGTAAACCCATTGGTGTGGATTCACAGAGCAGTCTTTCCCAGCCTTTGGCTTTTGGACTTCAGTTCCCAGAAGCCTCAATCAATTCCCCAAAGCACTGATCAGCCCATGGACTGACTGAGGCTTCTGGGAATTGAAGTCCACCAGTGTTTTGCAGAACATAGTTTGGGAAACGCATGGATGTGATTGACTGTGTTTACCTGTACAGGCCTGGCTAATTGGAAGTGAAAGTGATGTTAATATGCTTTGGAGCAGAACAATTGCTTGAGTTTTCACCTACCGTACAGACTGCAGTGGCGCAAGTGGCTAAGACGCCGAGTGGGAGGCGGAAGGTCAGCAGTTCGATTCCTGAGTACTGCAGGATGGAATGAGCTCCCGTCTCTGTCCCGGCGCCTTCCAACCTAGCAGTTCAAAAGCAAGACACTGCAAGTAGATAAATAGGGACCCCTTCGGTGGGAAGGTAAACAGCGTTCCGTGCACTCTGGTGTCTATAGTCATGCCTGCCACATGGCCACGGAAACGTCTGCAGAAGCAGACAGCTCTGACTCTTCTGCTTTGAAACAGAGATGAGCACTGAATCCTAGAGTCGGATACGACTGGCTTTTGAGCAAGGGAAACCTTTACCTTTACACACGCGAGTATAAGCCATCCCGAATACAAGCCAAGGAACCTAATTTTGACCTGAAAACCTGAGAAAATAGATTGACCCGAGTATAAGCCGAGGGTGGGAAATGCAGCAGATGCTAGTGAGTTTCAATAATCAAAATACATGAAAATATGGTAAAATTAATTAAATTGTTGGCACATCTCAATCTAGTACAGTCTTGGGACCCTTGTGGTCATTGACCCGAATATAAGCCGAGTACCTTTTTTGGGTCTCATTTTTGGGGCTGAAAAACTCGGCTTATACTCAAGTATATACAGTACCAAAATATGATCCAGTTATTCCACATGAGATATAATTCACATGATTAAAGATACAATCTGGCCTGAAACTCAACATCAAAAAGCCCAAGATCTATGTCCTCCGGCCCCATCACTCCATCGCAAGTAGAAGGGGAAGAAATGGAAGCCATGACAGACTTCACCTTCTTGGGATCCACCATTACTGCAGATGTTGACTGCAGCCATGAAATGAAAAGACGATTAATTATGAAACACCTAGGCAGCATAATAAAAAGCAGAGTCATAACTCTGCCAGCAAAAGTCCACATGGTTAAAGCAATGGTCTACCCAGGAGTCATGTACGGCTGTGAGAGTTGGGCCCTAAGGAAGGCTGAGCGCAGAAGAATAGACGTCTTTGAGATGTGGTGTCGGAGGAGACTTTTGAAAGTCCCCTGGACTAGAAGGAGATCAAACCAGTCCATCCTGAAGGAAATCAACCCTGACGTCCACCTTGGAAGGACAGATACTGAAGCTCAAGTACTATGGCCACCAAATGAGAAGAGAGGACTCACTGGAGAAGGCCTTGAGGCTGGGGAAGATCGAAAGGAAAAGGAGACGGGTGTGGCAGAGGACGAGATGGCTGGATGGCATCGTTGACATAGTGGGCGTAGATCTGGGTGGACTACGGAGGATGGCAGATGACAGAAGAGCCTGGAACGCGGTGGTCCATGGGGTCCCAAAGGGCCGGATTCTAATGTGTGACTCAACAACAATCCCAAAATGAGAGGAAGATCCTTTACCTGATACCTGATAAAGGTAAAGTCCAGGGTTTGATCAGGACATGAAAGAAGAAACCTTACCTACGTCTTGGCTGGAAAGTCTCAGGTTCAGAGCATAGATTGAGGCCGAGGCAACATGAAGAGCATCTCAGATGATGGCTGGTTGTCCTCCCACCATATTGATGGTGCCTGGAAGCTCGAAGCACATTTCATGCAGAGATGCAGCCAAACTAGCCAGAAACATGGAAGGAACCCCCTCTAGGTGATAGTTTTGGAAATCAAGGGGTTAAGACACTGCTGGAAGGTCGGAGTTCAATTCCTGGGTACTGCACGCCGGAGTGAGCTCCCGTCTCTGTCCCAGCTCCTGCCAACCTAGCAGCTCGGAAGCGATGAATTGGCAAGGAGATAAATAGGGACCACCTCCCTGTAGGAAGGTAAACAGCGCTGTGCGGACTCCGGTGTCTAGTCATGCCTGCCACATGTCTGTGGAAATGTCTGTAGATGCAGACAGCGCTGGCTCTTTGGCTATAAACACAGATGAGCACTGAACCCTAGAGTTGGATACGACTGGCTTTCAAGCAAGGGCGACGTTTACCTTTCTTTTTTGGCTGAGGTGTGGTTGAGATGCCATCTCCACTTCACTCCCCCAATGGCCATGCCTCCTTCCAAATGGGTTGGCGACGGAAGGTCTTTCTCCCTTCAGTTTGGCCAACCACGTTGGCCAAGGTTGGCCAAGTTGGCTTCAGGTTTGGACCACTTTGTGTAAACCCCCCCCCCCCCATGTCGGCATTCTCACTGCAAAGCCGTTTTAAGGAAGTCTTTTTTTATATACAAAAATTAAGAAACCGAAACCCTCAAGGACCATCACATGAGGTGATGGAAAAAACAACTAAAATAAAAATAAAAATGGGGGGTTTGAGCCAGCATCTTTCAGCACTCTTCAAGTTACAAAAATGGACGGTTCTCCACAAACGGCACACTGTAATTTATGGTTTTCCATTGCTAAAAGTTTCTTGCTCCACTTTTTGGTCTTCTGCTATTGTTCTTTCTTTTGCGGGGAAATTATGTTCTTCTGGAATCGGTCTGCTTTGATCATCTGGAAGAAATCAGTGGGTTCACACACAGGGGGGGGGAGTGTGCGGGAGACGGCCTGCAGTGAGAAAGTGTGTGTGTGTGTGTGTGTGTGTGTGTGTGTGTGTGTGTGTGTGTGTGTGTGTGTGTGTGTGTGTGTGTGTGTGTGTGGAAGTACCATGGGCTGCAGGAAGGGCAAAATGGCCGTCCGGCCCCCAAAGCTGTCTGAGGGAACGTGACCCGGCCCCTGGCTTTAAAAGGTTGAGAACTCTTGGTGTAAATGTTTGTGTAAAGTGTGTGTGTGTGTGTGTGTGTGTGTGTGTGTCTTTGCATTTCAGTAGCATGTAAAGGTAAAAGTTGCCCTTGCTTGAAAGCCAGTCGTATCCAACTCTAGGGTTCAGTGCTCATCTCTCTTTATAGCCAAAAAGCCAGCGCTGTCTGCGTCTGCAGACATTTCCGTGGACACGTGGCAGGCATGACTCGACACCAGAGTGCATGGAATGCCGTTTACCTTCCCACCCAAGTGGCCCCTATTTATCTCCTTGCAATGTCTTGCTTTTGAATGCCTAGGTTGGCAGGAGCTGGGATGGATGACGGAAACTCGCTGCGTCGTGCAGTACCCGGGAATCGAACTCCGACCTTCCAGCCATCGAGTTCAGCGTCTGAACCACTTGAGCCACTGTAGCAGGAGGATATGATAAATGCTGCCTAAGGGTGTGTGTGTGTGTGGGGGAGATGTTGACATTTCTCTGAGCGCTTGCCACTGGAAAAGCTGATGCGTGTGAACTGCATGTGCCGTGATTCAAAACACCGGACCGCTGCAGCTTCAGTGGAAAAAGAGAGAGAAACCAAAGGCTGAACACTTTCTTCTCCTTCCCAACTTTGAGGCAGCTTGGCTTCCCGGAGAGCATGTCACATTCCAAGCGGGAATTCTCTTGCCATTGGCCGAGCATAGAATCTATGTGTTGGAAAGTGGGTCTACAAGAACCATCCTATCCAACCTCCTGCTCAAGGCAGGCGTCCCAATCAAAGCAGGGCTGACGGAGGGTTGTCCAATGTTGGCCTGAAGGCCTCCACAGATGGAGCCCTCACCACCTCCCAAGGTCACCTATGGGTGCCATGCTTCTCCTCCTGCTGCTCTGGGGTTTCCCCAGAGAGTCAGCCTACATCGAGCTTCCTGAAACTTGAGCCCCTTATTATGTGAGGTCTGCTTATTTGTTTCTGTTTCTGTACCATGAGTGGGGAGAGGGAGGAAGAGTTCCCATTGGGCTGCTGGGCAGAGGGGCAGGGCAAACTCTGTGCTGGGGGGAGGGAGGAAGCGCTCCCATTGGGCTGCTGGGCAAAAGGGCGGGGCAAACTCTGTGCTGGGGGAGGGAGGAAGCGCTCCCATTGGGCTCCTGGGCAGAAGGGCGGGGCAAACTCTGTGCTGGGGGGAGGGAGGAAGCGCTCCCATTGAGCTGCTGGGCAGAGGGGCGGAGCAAACTCTGTGCTGGGGTGACCGCACGGGTGCCCACAGAGAGTGCTCCGAATGCCACCGCTAGCACGCATGCCTTAGGTTCACCAAAGCTGCCATGTGCCATAGAGTGTCCCAATGTGTTTATTGAACCATGACCCTCTTGCTGCATGTTGTGACATTGCCAGGGGTGGGGGATGGTCTACTTCTCTGCAACTCACTACTTCTTTGGAGCTCATTTTGGGGGCTAATAAACTAGACTTATACTCGAGTATATACAGTTGTAAAGAAAGCAGTGGGTGAGGATTTGGTAACACAGCATAGGGATTAGATCTGAAAGACCCCCAGGCGCTCGTTCTAGATTAACAGTTCTATGGTTCAGTAGACTTGACAGATGACATCAGAGGGGCACAAATGCCGCTGGCTTTGATTTTTGGTCTAAACTGTTTCTCTTGCAAACTGCAACTGCTTTGCTCTGAGATATTCTATCGCCCACCCACTGAGTAGAGTCATGTCCAAATATAGAAAGGGGGTATATATATATATATTTGTGCTTGCCTACATAACAGAAGAGGAGGGACGGCAGTGGCTTAGTGGTTAAGACGCTGATCTTGATGACTGGAAGGTTGGCAGCTCAGCAGCTTGAGACTTGAGTACTGCAGGATGGAGTGAACTCCCGTCTCTGTCCCAGCTCCTGCCAACCTAGCAGTTCGAAAGCAAGAAGTTGCAAGGAGATAAAGAGGTCCCAAGGCCGCTAGTCCTCAGGGCGGTCAGGTTAACTCACTGCCTCATGATGCATGGCATTGAGTCACTGGCAGTATGCTGTACTCTACGACCATAGCAGGATCACCTGGCCAGGCTTCATTTGGGTGGATGCACAAAGCTGGGCAGGCTGAGGAGGATGCTGGAGGGTGTGGGTGCCCGGCGTGTGGTGGTCCATGGAGTCGTGAAGGGTCGGAGTCAACTGTGCGACCAAACAACAAAACGGGCAAATGAGTCTACCCCCAGCCTATGTGAAATTTTCAAATGTCCCTCTCTTAAGTCGTCCTCAGGGCGGTCAGGTGAGTTAACTGCCACCTGATGATCAGCGTTGAGTCACTGGCAGTCGGATGTACTCCAGGGATTCTCAGACTGTGGGCTGGATGCAGTCCATGGCACCATTTCATGTGCCCCCCACTGCTTCCACCACACCATGTTGTGGAGGAAGGGCAAAATGGCCGTCCGGCTCCCGAAGCTGTCTGAGGAACCATGACCCAATGGCCCCTGGCTTTAAAAGGCTGAGAACTCCTGGTCTACTCTATGACCACAGGGGCTGTGATGGCTCAGAGGTTAAGAAGTTCACCTGGTTAGCTGGAAGGCTGGCAAGTAGGCAGTTCGAGACCCGGGTCCTGCATGACGGATGGAGCGCCCATCGTCTGTCCCAGCTCTTGGGGGACATGAAAGGAGCCTCGTTCGGGCGTCCCCTGAGCGGAGTTTCTCCTGCAAAAGTCCTTTCAACCCAGAATACTTTCTGACACGAAATTATTATTATTATTATTATTATTATTATTATTATAGCACTGATGCTCTCTAGGTAAAGAAAACGGGCTTGGAGTCTCTTGCGTCCTTTTCCACCCAGAATAATTTCTGACACCAAATTATTATTCTTACCATAGACTGACAATGTGGACGATTTCCCTTGGAAAGCCCAGATGTAGATGTGATCCTTTAGATCAGCCGATCTCAGGGATGTCCGACCCCCCCCCCCCCACGTCCAGGCTAAGTCTACAGCCTAGAAAGGTACCCAAAATGCTGATTTTTTTTTAGGGGGCAGTTTTGGGTGGCTCCTGACCCAGCCCCACTGCTGCGTAAGACCTCTTCAGCTGGCGCATGACTCACGGTGGAAAAACGTCAAAACAAGTCCGAGGGATCGGAGTATGATTTGTTTTGGCGAAGGCGGACTCAGCAAATTGGGAATTGGAGCTGGCTGCGTTTTTGATTTTTCTCTTTTAAAAAATATATCCCCAAGAATGGAACGTTCTCGGGCTTTTTAAGGCAGATTTCTCTCTAATTGCTTCCCTCCCTCCTGAGCAAGTCGAGAGACCAGCAGTTTGCTCGCGCCTCCAGTGTTAATTTCTTATAGGACCCAATTAACTAGTCTGGGGTTACCGAACGTTTCAAGCTAAGGTTCAGGTCATGCGCTCTCCTCCGAAATTCTCAACGGAAGAAACAGAATTCTGGGAAGCAGAAGTGGCTTTTTCCCCAGGATTCTACCTTCTCAGGTTCGGACTTAGTAGATCGATAATAATAATAATAATAATAATAATAATAATAATAATAATAATAATAATAATAATAATAATAATAATAATAATAATAATAATAATAATGGTCCATACGGGTGTGTTTTCCTTCCACTTCCTGGAGCGACGAGGGCTTCGTGGGCCAGGCAAATTGGCATCCAGGGCCGCATCCAGCCCCTGGGCCATAGTTTGGGCACGCCAGTTTTAAGGCAACCTGTGGAGGCTGGCTGTTGCAAGGAAGCTGTGCCTTGATCCCCGTCCCTGCTCGGGTACTGGGCAATCAGAAGAGCAGGTGTGCGTTTCCGAGGATCTTGTTTTCAGCCACTCTTTCTGAGCAGCACTTTCTCGACGGGGATTTCGGTGGCGGGAATGCCAGCTATACAATCCACTTTTTGTATTGGGGGGGGTTGGCTTTAAACATCTCATGACCACGTGGAAGGACCAGTAGAAGATTTTGGGTCTGTTTGGTGCTTGAGATTTTGAGCTAGATGAGTCTTTAAAGAGTGGCTCCTCGGCCTCTGCTTACAGACTCGCAGCGAAAAGAGTCATCGGGACCGGATCGCGGGTGACGCCGCTGTTGCCCTTAAGCATTGTGTTAATCTCCAACTAAAACCAACCCTCCTCTAACTGTTGCCCGTTCCATCTCGCCCTGCTGTGCCTGAGTGTCTGTGCTTGTCATGTGCTCCATTTGGCAAAACTTGCGCTGGGCAGTGACCTTTCTGGAGGAGGAACGCTGGCCAGCTTTTCTCTACTCCGTCCATGAATATACCGTTTGTTTTTTCTAGGCACTGCTGAGCTCGGAGGCTCCCCTACTCGGTTGAGTCCTAAACCATTGTTCTTATTTAGCATTGCTGGGGCGTCCTTCTTGAAAAGTGGCCCTGGCATTCTGTTTTTGGAACAGTATCCATGTTAGCCTCTGGTTCAGGCATATCAGAAAACAATAAATAAATACAGTCATACCTCGCATAACGAATTTAATTCGTTCTGCGACGCTTCTTGCTATGCGAGTTTTTCGCTATGCGAGTCGGACTTTCCCTATGGAAAAAACTCGCATAACGAGCGTTTCAAGGGGAAAAACTGGCATAGCGAAAATTTTTCGCTATGCGAGTTTTCCCCAGAGAAACATTTGTTATGCGAGTTTTTCCATAGGAAAAGTCCGACTTGCATAGCGAAAATTTTCGTTATGCGAGTTGGACCGCTTAGCAAAAAACTTGCTTGTTATGCGAGTTTTTTGCTAAGTGAAATGCTCGTTATGCGAGGTTTGACTGTAAATAAATAAATAAAAACACTGCAGCACTTAAAAGACTACCATATATCCTCGAATATAAGATGACCCGAATATAAACTGAGATACACTAATTTTGACTTGAAATCACAAGAAAATGTCTTGACCCGAGTATAAGCCAAGGGTGGGAAATGCGGCAGCTACTAGTGAGTTTCAGTAACCAAAATACATGAAAATGTGGTAAAATTAATTAAATTGTTGGCACATCTCAATCCAGTGCCATCTTGGACCCTCGTGGTCATTGACCCGTGTATAAGCCGTGTCCCCTTTTGCAGGCTTATTTTTTGGGCTAAAAATCTCGGCTTATTCTCGAGTATCTATGGTAACTGCTATATTTTTACAGTGAGCTTTCGTGAGACAAGTCCACTTCTTCAGACAAATGAGTAAAACTTCCAGGCATGGTTTATGTGCACCAGATGCGGGGGTCAAGATGTCACAGGGCAAATGGATCACAAAAGCAATGAGGTAAAGAGTAATCAAGCAGAATGAGAGACAAGCATGCATACATACAGCTTCCTACAGCTAGCAGTAACACGTGGTTATTCAGATTAGTTTTAAATGTCCCCTTTTCAATTTAGCAACTAAAAACAACAAAAAACCCTCACTTTACAACTAAATCGGGGTTCACAATTCCCCCCCCCCCCCCAGAAGTCACAATTGGTCACTTACAATGGCAGCAAGGGGGCCTTTTTCAAGTGTTTCGCTTAAAGAGCAACTCGCTTAAATTGCAATCCCGTGGAACGTGTTATGCTCTTTAAGTGAGGTACCAAACTAGACACCAAAATATAGTATACAAAATATCTAGCAGCATATAGCAGTCTGTGTATCAAATCTGATAACGTCCCAGAAAGCCTTGGCTAATATTTAAACCTCTATGATGGGTGTTCAACAGATGGATGGATTTGATTTCTGCTGTCTCTCTTTGGATCCTAGTCTTGTAATTTCTCTGTTCCAGAACTGGAACTTTCAGGTCTTGGATAAGAGTGTCCAGGCAGGCTGAAGTGGCTGGAGACAGGTTTCTCCCATGCGTATCAGTACAGCTTCCTACAGCTAGCAGTAACAAATGATCCATAGTTTGTTATTCAGATTAGTTTTAAATGTCCCCTTCTCGATCTTAAAAGTGTGAAGTTGCCAAGCAGAGCATATGCTAACGAGTTTAACCTCTTACTTGTGTGAGCACATCTTGCTATGCTCATGTTCATCTGGTGTTCTTGTCTGTGCTTTTCCTTTTCCGGTTGCGACACGGAGCTGTCGGGCTCCACGATGTGGGTCTTGATTCTGTTGCTTTGTTACTTTATTGAGTTTTTTGAGTGCTGGCGGATGGCTGAATTTGTCTCTTAATTTATTCAGAGTCTCACAGGCACATCTAGAGTTCGGCCGCACCCTTCTAAGGCGGGAAAGGCAAATCTCAAGGGTATGAGTAGTTGCTCAGTGTGGACTCTGCAGTCCTTGCTGGAACTACAGTTCTTTTTATTAGCAACTCACAGTAGGAAACCCCATGTTTTCAAGCGGTCCAGAATTCAAGATATTTTTGCATATAATATTTCTTCCAGCATGACCTCAGCTGAACTCCCCTAGTTCACTGAATCTTCCCTTGCCATTAGGGAAGGGCTTGTGTGGTGCCTGTGGAAACTGGGGCATGTAGTGCTTCGTGCAAACGGTTCCAGGGTGTGTGCACGCGCATGTGCAACTTTATTGTGAATGGGCAGGAGTGGGAAAGTTTTGGGGCTGTCAGCTAAAATGCCAAGTTCCTTATTTGATTTATCAGTTTTAATAATATGATGTGCAGCTTTGTAGGAGACAAGGAAGGATTAGAGCAGGGGTGCCCAAACTATGGCCCGTGGGCCAGATCCAGCCCCTGATGCCAATTCATCCAGCCGGCACCACCCTTGTCGCTCCCGGAAGCTTAAGTATAATCTGCTCATATGGGTGCATTTTACTTCTGCTTCCAGGAGCAATGAGAGTGGTGTGGGCCAGATGAATTGGCATCAGGGGCCAGATCTGGCCCACAGGCCATAGTTTGGGCACCCCTGGTTTAAGCAAAGAAAATGGCAACTTAAAATCTATCTCATCCTGTTGCAAAACAGATTGCAAGGTGTGTTTTACTTCCGCTTCCACATGTCTGGCCCACTGAACCACATGACTGGCCCGCTGAACCACGTGATCTGCCCATGGCATGAAAAGTTTGGGCAATTCTGCTTCCCAGAATTCTGCTGCTTCTTTTGAGAATTTAATAGCAAATTCACAGATTTTCCCCCACCAACTGTCCCGCTAAAAAAAAAAATTAATTATGGGGCTACCATAACCATCTCGTTATTAAATACAGGCAACACATCATTGTGTCTCTGCACATCGTGGGTCTTGATGCTGTTGCGTCACTGCTTTTATTCCTTGAGGCCCGTTGAGTTTCTTGGGTGCTGCTATGCTACCTGAGTCATTCTAGAAAGGAGTGCCATGTTCCGCGGTGGGGTGGGTGATCAGGGTGGCGCGGGCGTGGCCTTCTCCCCCATCCCTAATGACGTGGGTCCCCCCCCAAACCACCCCTGAGAACGGCTTCCTTGGCCGCTTGGTCCGCCCGCCCCAAGGCATTCAAGGACAGAGGGGAGAGCTGAGCTGATGGGCAGCGGTTCCCAGGGGTCGTCACTCAGTCCCAGGGTACCACTGCTTCTGAGAGGGGGCCCCTTGGGTGTCCCGCGATGAGTCCCGGTTGGCCAATGGGCCTGGCCATGCTATGTTTTTGCTAGCGTTGCCTCTCCTCCGCCCCACCAGCCATGCCAAGAGTAACTGTTCTTTATGCAGCTGCTTGGCATGAAGAAGACTGCCAACCGCGGAAGGCAGGACGGGCTGGAACGGGGTGGAAATCCAAAGCCCCGCTGCTTAATAAAGAAAGCCCCGGCGGTTTCGGGTCCTGTGCCCGTCCCCATCTGTTTCCAATTCGGCACTTTTGAGTCCCAGCCTAGATTGTACGGTTCCCTGCAAAACAGGAGAGGAAAGCGGAGGAATTGCTGATGTAAGGACAGAAGGCCCCCCCCCGCCCCCCGCCAACAGCACAACGATGAAATCTGAGCGCACCGATGGAGAGAATTCCTTCTTTATCCCCATCCTAAGCTAAAATAGCAGAAGCTGCTAATTCAGTATAACTCAGGAAAGAAGAGCGCGCCGGTATGCCAAATCCCTTCCACCACCACCCCCTAAATATCACATTATTCTTTGCTTATTCAACCCCCACTCAACCGCAACCCTGGACAATTTTTGGCTCGGCGACTCAGAATGGAGTCTATGAAGTAGTCTTTTGTCTACTTTAAACATCCAACGGTGCTGATGGAGGACGACGACGAGGGGTTTTTGTAGCAGCGTCAGACAACAAGATCTTTCCCCAACGGCAACCGTTCAAGTCAACAGAAGAGAACCAAGTATGGTGCTCTGGTCCGCTTTGGCCGGACGGCACGTGGAAGACGATCTCCAAATATAGGTTCTCCTGTTCCAGAAGGTTCTAGGCAGGCTGGAGGGCCACCAGGAACGGTCTGGAGACCAAATCAAAGGATGAAGCCAACTGAGTATGTTTGGCCCAGAGTTTTCCCAAAGTGGGGCCCAGACCCCACCGGGGGACTTCAGTTCCTTGTAGCCTCAGTCAGTCCATTGGCCGATCAGTGCTTTGGGGGAATTGACTTTGGCTTCTGGGAATCTAAGTCCAAAAACCAAAGATGGTTGAGGGATGGATGGGGAAGCCATCTTGAAACCACTGAAAGGCTTTCATGTGGAGAGTGGAACAGGCGGGTTTATTAGGACTCAAATTAAAGGACCTGAATTACAAGAAATGAGTTGCCATTTGTAGAAGCTGTAGTTTGACGGAGGTCTATCTCGAAGGGTTGTGGATTCTTTTTCGTTGGAGGAGTTGGAAGATAAGATGGGGGGCCCTTGTACTGATGGAGGTCGGATTGGGTGACCCTTCAGCAAACCCCTCATTCTACAGTTCTAAGGGTCCTAGTTATTTACCTCTTTTAGGTAAGGTCGCCCTTTCTTGAAAGGTAGTCATGTCTGACTCTAGGGCAGAGGTTCCCAACCTAAGGCCCGTGGGCCAGATTTGGCCCATGGCACTGGCTCTTCGGCTTTGAAACAGATGACCACTGAACCCTAGAGTCGGATGCGACTGGATTTCAAGCGAGGGAAACCTTTACCTTACCATTTCATGTGCCCCACCCACCCCTCTAAGGGCATTTGAGAAACAAACTGGACACTCCTTTGAAGCTGTTGGGACACAATGGCCACCCCCATCGTGCAGACAGGGCAGAATGGCCGGCCAGCCTTCAACGCTGACTGAGGAGAGAGCATGTCCCGGCCCCTGGCTTGAAAAGGTTAGAAACTCCCTGCTCCTCGCGGGTGGGGTTCATTTCTGTTTACAGCCAAAGAGCCTGTCTGTGTCTGCAGATGTTTCCGTGGACATGTGGCAGGCACGGCTGAACGCCAGAGCACACAGAATGCTGTTCGCTTTCCCACCGAAGCGGTGCCTATTTATCAACTTGCATATCGTCTTTGTGTAGTGGTTTATAAGATGACAAACGGCGGCACGGCCATTAAATGTCAAAAGGCAGATGAAGCGGCAGCTGCAGTTACTGTTGGTGTCGCTTTTATGGCGTGTTTGATGTGCAAATTTAAAAGGCAGAAGTGAAGAAGAGGTCATACATATTTTCCTCGGAGGAGAGAGTTGGAAAGGGACGAGATCGCCATGGGAAAATAAAATGTTTTGTGCTTTGTTTCTACTGACCTAAAGGCCATTTTCTGGGAGAACAAGAAGTCACTTTGGGTGCACATTTCTGGAGGAAAATAGTATAGGAGCACATTTTTTTGGAAGGTGCAAACTTGGGCTGGCATGTTCAGGTAGAGGCAGAGCGGGCCGGACCAGAAGAACCTGGAGCTGATTGCGTTGGTCTGGAGAAGCCAACGGAGAATCTCAAAGTTGGGTTGGTCTAAGCCGAGGGCCGGGTCAGGCTCTCTTAGTCAGCTTCGACGGTCGGACGGTCATTTTGCCCTGCCTGCACAACGGGGTGGTGGCCATTTTGTCCCAACGGCTTCAAAGGGGCGGCTACTGTATATACTCTAGTATAAACCGACCATGCGCTCCGGTGTCTAGTCATGCCTGCCACATGACCATGGAAACGTCTGCATAAGCAAACAGCGCTGGCTCTTCAAGTTAGAAACAGAGATGAGCACTGACCCCTAGAGTCGTATACGACTGGCTTTCGAGCAAGGGAAACCTTTACCTTTACCTAATTTTGACCTGAAAACCCAGGGAAATCGATTGACCCGAGTATAAGCCGAAGGCAGCTGCTTAGTGAGTTTCAATAATCAAAATCCATGACAATTGGGTAAAATTAATTAAATTGTCGGCACAACTCAATCCAGCCTGGTCTTGGTACCCTCATGGTTATTGACTTGAGTATAAGCTGAGTCTCCTTTTTTGGGCTCATTTTTGGGGCTAAAAACCTCGGCTTATACTTGAGTATATACGGTATTTTGTTTCTCACTTGCCCTTGGAGGGGTGGGGGCCGCGTGAAATGGCGCTGCGGGCCAGATCCAGCCCACGGGCCTTAGTTTAGGAAGCCCTGGTCCATAGCAGCTACTGAGGGTCAGGTGTTTTGTAACTCTAACGGCTCATAACCTCTACTGAAGATGTAATCACTCACAAGCACTTTACATTGTGAAAACGTACGGCAAGGAAATTGGTTTTCCCCTAAAGTAACTGTGAAGAAGGCAGCTAAGCTCAGGGAGGAGAGGGAAATTGGGGTGAGGATGGAAGAGAAGGTGACCCCTTACTATGTAGAACCTCTTCAAGTGCTCCCTCACTGCTCCCTCAGACAGCTTCGGGGGCCAGAAGGAACCACACATGGCATTTCTGGGTTGGGTGGAAGTGGTGGTGGGCCACTTGAATTGGTGCCATGGGCCACATCCAGCCCTCAGGCTGCAGATTGGGAACCCCTGACTTAGGAAGTCCCAGGACTTTGACCCTGTAAGCCAAGTGTTCTCAACCTTTTTTTAGCCGTGGGCCAGACCCCCCACCCCAACAGCTGAGTGGGCCGGACTGGTGGTCCCCACCCTGCCATAAACACTGCTGTAAGATGTGTCCACGGCTGTCGTAAATGCATTTACGACAGCCGCAGACTCATTTACGGAGTGTAGTAAATGCATTAACGATGGCCATAAATGAGTTTGTGGCTGATTCCAGCAACTGCAGTGGCACTGGCTGGAGCGAGGTGGGGAGCTGGATTACCTGGCACTGGGGGCCAGATCTGGGGGCCAGATAATGCAGCTCCCAACCCAGTCAAGGGCAGGGGTGTGTCCCTCGCGGCGTTCTCCAGTCGATATGAAACGGGTGATTTTAGGACACACTGTGAAACATTTCCCAGGATGTTAGAACTGGAGTCCGTCCAGTATTGTTGCATTAATGTTCTGGCTGCAGTAACCACATGAAATCTCCATTCAGCCACTTGCTAAGAGGCAGCATTCGTACGAGCATCGAAAGTCATCAAGGTGTCTCCCTGGCTTGAAAGCCAGTCGTGTCTGACTCTAGGGGACGGTGCTCATCTCTGTTTGCAGTCATGTGCCAGGCAGGGCTAGACACGGAATGCTGTTACCTTCCAATTATCTACCATATATACTCAAGTATAAGTAGAGATTTTTAGCCCCCAAAATGAGGTCCAAAAATTGGACTCGACTTATACTTGGGTCAGTGTAAACACTCAAAAACATGCCCACACAAATGTCTAAATTAATTAATTTTAGCGTATTTTCATGTGTTTTAATTATGGAAACTCACTCGCCACTGCTGCATTTTCCACCCCCGACTTATACTCGGGTCAATCTGTTTCCCTAGTTTTAGAGGTCCAAATTAGTTACCTCGACTTATATTCGGGACAACTTATAGTCAAGTATATACGGTACGTGCAATTCCTTGCTCTCTAACTGCTAGGTTGGCAGGAGCTGAAGCAGAGACGGGCACTCATTCTGTCATAGAGTACCCGGGTCTTGACCTGCCCATGGCCCTACAGCTCACAAGACGAGTTCCTTAACCACCAAGCCGCCGCAGTCCAGAGTGGAGATTTGAACCCAGGACTACTGGATCGAATCCAAGTTTCTTGGCCACTAAACCCAACTGAGCCGAGCAAAATAGCTCAAACCCCAAAGCTATTGGGTTGGTGGGGTGGGGGCTGTTGGGTCCCCAAGGGGGCAGCCTTGGGTACCCTCCTTCTGGGCCCAGGGCCACTTCTAGGCAGAAGGTCCCTCTCCGTCTCCTTCCAGATGTCTTCTCTCGCCCTATAGCTCTATTTGGACGTTCCCAAGAAGGACGAGAGGCTTATAGACTTCTGTGTCCGGCCAGAGCTAAAGTGGAATACGGGCTCCAAGCCAAGGAACAACAGAGAGCGTTTGCCAAGGCCTCGTCATGGAGCCAGATTGAAACTCGCCTGTTTGTGTTTTTTTTTAAGGGGGGGGGGAGAGAGACCAGCATGCATGAATGTGCCTCTCTGCTCTCCCATTGTCCAGTTGTAGTGTAATCCATGCAAAATCCTCCTCGAGTTTGTCTTCCATAAGGATGGAAGGGAAGCCAAATTCTTGCTAATGCTCCTGAGGGACCGACTTGACACGGATTAGCAAAACAGATGTTTAAGGCTTCAACTAGGAGGGGATCTCGACCAAGACAGAGGAAACTATTCGGGACATTTTTAAGAGTCGTGTTTCCTTTCTCTGGAAACCTGGGGTTTGTAGTTTGGAGAGGGGTTCTCTTGGGATCCAGGGACCGTAGTGGCTCAAGTGGGTTAAGACACTGAACCAGGGCCGCCCACCCGGAGTTTGCACTTTGCCCACCCTGGCAACGCACGGTTTCCCATAGGAATGCATCCAAAAGAGGCTTTGTCGCTCGCCATGAAATAATATTTGCGCGCCCACATCTAGGATCCTGGCTACGGCCCTGCACTGAACTCCATGCCTGGAAGGTCAGAGATCAATTCTTGAGTAGTGCACAATGGAGTGAGTTCCCGTCACTGTCCGGGCTCCTGGCAGCCTAGCGGTTCAAAAGCAAGACATTGCAGGTAGATCAATAGGGACCCCTTCAATGGGAAGGTAAACAGCGTTCCACGCACTCAGGTGTTGAGGCATGCTTGCCACATGTCCACGGAAACATCTGCAAACGCAGACAGCGCTGGCTCTTTGGCTATAAACAGAGATGAGCACTGAACCCTAGAGTCGGATACAACTGGCTTCTGAGCAAGGGCGAACTTTACTTTACTCTGCTATAGCATGACCATAGCTAGAGTAGAGAACTCCCGATATTTCACCAACTGATGTCACGTGATTCCTTAGCATCAGGCCCTTCTTCATCTTTCCTAGTCCACATCACACTCTGAACAGCCAAAATGGAGCCACTTTCTTGGCTTTGTCATTGGCCAAACTCAAGTCCTCATCGGTGCCTGTTTCTGGCAGTCACCGGCAGACCAGTCAATGAGCCCCCATGGATTCTGGCTCTCTCCACATTCACCAGCCGCCCTCACTTGAGCATGTTGGTCTTGCATTCAGGACCTCCAACCCTTGGCCTATTCAGGTGCTTCAAAGTGACATACGGGAGGGTCACTAGATCAAACCAAAAGATCAGGCCGTGGAAATTAAAGAGGTGAACTGCAACCTTTGTGGCAAACAGGGAGAGCACCTAATCTTTTAAAACTTTCTGACAGTAATGCTACAATGCCAGAACATTGTTTTAAAGCCATTGTTATTTAGAAGTGTCTGTTGGCTTGTCCCCCTGTGTGTGCTAAGGTAACCATTTTAATTTTAACATGTTAACTGTAACCTACTATTTCCAGGCTAGGCTGTGAAGGACAGTGGTGGTGAACCTTGGCACTCCAGCTGTTCTTGGACTGGGAATTGAAGTCCAAGAACAGCCGGAGTGCCGAGGTTCGCCATCAGTGGTGTAGGGTGTACCCTATAGAGCAGGAATGGCCAACCTTGGCACTCCAGCTGTTCTGGGACTTCAATTCTCAGAAGCCCTGATCAGCAGGGGTGATGACTTGGGCTTCTGGGAATTGAAGTCCAAGAACAGCTGGAGTGCCAAGGTTAGTCACCAGGGCCTTATGATCTAAACCAGGGTTCCTCAAACTTGGCTCTCTAGATGTTCTTGGACTTCAATTCCCAGGAGCCTTGATCAGCAGGAATGCTGACTTAGGCTTCTGGGAATTGAAGTCTAAGAACACCTGGATAGCCAAGTTTTCAGACCCCTAGCCTAGAAGATCAGGTCGATCCTATTGAAGAAGACTGGTGGTTGGATGCCTGATGATCTAAACCAGGATTCCTCAAACTTGAGACTCCAGATGTTCTTGGACTTTAATTCCCAGAAGCCCTGATAAGTTGGTTGTGCTGACTTAGGCTTCTGGGAATTGAAACCCAAGAACACCTGGAATGCCAAGGTTGAGAAACTCCGCATTTCCCAAACTATGTTCTACAAAACACTAGTGGACTTCAAATTCCCAGAAGCCCTCATCAGTCCATTGGCTGATCAGTGCTTTGGGAAACTGACTGAGGCTTCTGGGAATTGAAGTCCATAAACCAAAGATTGGGAAACGCTTCTGTAGAGGTAGAGTTTTGGTTCTCTTCCACATAACAGAATCTTTCCATCATTCCAGCCTTTTTGTTCAGACCAAACGGAGGTGGACTCAACTTGGCGTTTCAATGCTGATTGACCTCTGCATTTTGTCTTCCTCCTTACAGGGTGACATCCAGCAACTTCTGGTTGTGTCGGACCACCGGGCAGCCTACGATTACTGCGAGCACTACAGCCCCGATTGTGACACCGCCGTCCCTGACACGCCACAGTCTCAGGATCCTAACCCTGATGAATATGTAAGTAGGAAGGGCGCTACTTTGTGCATGACACACACTGTAAAAGCAACACTCCCATGAAGGTCTTCTTCTACTTTCGTGTCCTGATCAGACCCAGGACTGCCAAAATGAAGCCACTTTCTTGGCTTCGGCATTGGCCAAACCCAAGTCCACATCGGTTTCATTTTGGCAGTCCAGGGTTTGATCAGGACACAAAAAAAGAAGAATAAACCAGAGGTAGATGGGATACCAATAGAATTATTTCCAACCACGAATACTCACTGTGTCTATGCCTCTTTTGCAGTACACAGAAGGAGACGGGAACCTGGAAGCGGAAGGAGAAACGTACTATTATGAGTATCCTTACTACGAGGACACCGATGACACAGCCAAGCCTGTGCCAACCACTGTCCAACCCCAGGAGACGGAAGTGGTGGCAGAGGAGAAGACTGAAATCGTTGAGGTAAGTGAGACTCACCTGTGGGACTTAAGAAGGGGAGGGGAGGGGCTCCCACAGAAATTCTCTTGGTGCCATGCATTGCAATCCAGAATGCGTGTGCAACCTCATGGGTGGTCTATCATATCCTTGGACGTGCCCTGCACTTGGTTGCCAGCAAAAGGCTTGTGCGATTCCTCTTACCCAAGTTGGCATTTCACAAGAGGATTTGGGCTTCTATTGGTATTCGAATCTTGGTGCGCCAGCTGTACTTGGACTTCAGTTCCCAGAAGACCTGATCAGCAGGTGTGTTGACTGGGGCTTCTGGGAATTGAAGTCCTGGAACACAAAGGCTGGCCGCCACTGGCCTAAGCACTAGATCATGGTTCCTGAAAGGTCCTCTGGTAGCTGACATGCACCAAAGTGAAAGGAAAGTCTGATATTACACAACGCACGCAGCTGGAACATGGAGTGTGAGAAGTATGAAGGAACAGGGAAGAAGTGGAGTAGAAAGATTCTTCTCTGGTTCCAGATTTTGTTTAAAGTCGCAGAAGATGTCTGCCAGGATCTGAGGTAGCTTCATTGCTGCTTCTGCCAGGAAAGAAGTTCTGTAGTTGCAGGATGAGACCCATAGCTTGTTGCAGTGGGTAAGGCCCTCATGAGCTCCACCTGGAAACCATGAGAGAAAAACTATAGAAGAACTGCCTCTTCCACCCCAACCCAAGAAGCTGCCTCAGTAATGAAGCTTCTTGGACTGGTTGTGATGTTGTGCCTGGACCTCTTTCTGGTCTTCCTCCAGCCCTAAAGGTTCCCTCTTCAGTTGTTCCTTTGGTTGTCTGACTTCTGGCCTGTTGGGGCTACATCTCATCTCCTGGACTAGCTTTGTTCTTCTGTCTGCTTGGATAGGGGTAAAGTTTGCTGCTTCACCTTTTGTCTTGGCTGGCCTCTGTCTTGGTGCCTGTGTTGTTGGCCAGCTGGCCACATCCTGGACTCTTGACGATTTCACAGAATCCCAGAACTTCTAGCCATTCAAATATTGAAAGATGGCTATCAGACCAGCTTTCATCAGACTAAATGCAGCTCACCCGGTGCCTTAGTGGTTAAGGCGCTAGGCTTGGAGACTGGAAAGATGGGTGCGATTTCCAAGAGTTGTATGACGGGGGACATGAGAGGAGATGTATTTGGGCATCTCCTGAAAAAATGGTTTCAACCCAGAATAATCTCTGACACGAAAATGAACGATCAGCCTAAATCTCTCAACTGTTCTTCATCGGGCTTAGTGTCCAACTCCCTTACCATCTTAGTTGCCTTCTCTTGGTTACATTCAAGGTCAGGGTTACTCAACCTTGGCTCGCCAGATGTTCTTGGACTTCAATTCCCAGAAGCCCTGATCAGCAAGTGTGCTGACTTGGGCTTCTGGGAATTGAAGTCCAAGAACACCTGGAGCACCAAGTTTCGCCATCCCTTAAGTGGTCTAGAACACACGGTGTTAATCATTTGGGCTTTCTGCCCAGTCTGTCCCTGCATGGAAGAGCCTATGAACCCTTTAGCTCCGTGTAAGAGTAACCGTCTCCTCTTTGAATACAGAATCTTCCCCCTCCGCCCACATCTGCCCCACCAGTGGTGGACGCCGCAGTTGAAGAGACCAGGGAAAGTGAAAAGTTAGATGACCTGCTAGTGGATGAATATTATGGCCCCATCACGGATGAATACTACACGCCGCTACCGGACGAAGAGCTCATCTATGAGGACGTTGACTTGGAGAAGCTTCCAGAAAGTGGCGTCGAGGCAGAAGTTCCTACCAGCACAGTTATCACCTACAACGAAACAGACGTGAGTTCTTTCAGCGGCTCTGTTAGAGAGTGACTTGGTACATTAATGATCCTAACTAAAATAATGTTAATTATACAGCTATTGCTGTAGCTGCATCGGCCATTTGGAATTTAGAAAATTCAAAGTCTCCGTTATGGTATGACCATCGTTAAGAATGGTCGAAATGACAGGAAACAATAACATTCTGCTTGGAGTTCAGTTGGTAGGGTCTTCGTTGGGTTGAGCAAGGGGCTGCGGTGGGTCAGTGATTAAGAAGCTTTGCCTTGTGAGCTGGACGGCCAGCAAGTTGGCAGTTCGAGACCCGGGTACTGCATGACGGATTGAGCGCCCGTCCCTGTCCCAGCTCTTGGCGACATGAAAGGAGCCTCGTTTGGGTGTTCCTTGAGCAGAATTTCTTCTGCAAAAATCCTTTCAACCCAGAGTAAAGCCTGGCACAGAATTTGTATTATTGAGTTGAGCACCAAGCAGAATGACTCTGCGTGGAGAGGAATGCAAGAGAGTTGAGCAGACTGAAGGAGATGGGTTCATTTTATTTTATTGATTCACATGTATACCCTGCCCTTTGGATGTGACTACCACTCGGGACGGATTGACACACCTGGGGGAATGCGCTTCTGTAGGTTGTCTCAAGAGGATATAGACCAAGGAAGTTACTCTTAGATCTGCTGCAAACATCTAAAGAACATCAGTGGAGAGGTGGGCTTGTGGTCCATTAGACACAGGTGCATTGCAGCCCGTTAGGCAGGACAGGACAGAATGTCTGATAGCTAGTTCTCAAAGAGATAACTGAGAAGGCTCTTCTTAAATAAAGCCAGATTTTCTAGGAAAGTTTGAAGGGTTCCTCTCTCTTGGAATGTGGGAAAACCATTTGACCAGTGAGACAGAGTTGAAGTCCAGGCTGTAGTCGCTCCACTGGGAGCTGTGGTGGCAAACGTTGGCACTCCAGGTGTTCTTGGACTTCAATTCCAAGAAGCCCAAGTCTCTATAAATACACACGGATGGGTTTACTGGCACTCCTGGTATTCTTGGACTTCAATTCCCAGAAGCCCAAGTCCCTGTAAATCCACATGGATGGGTTTACTGGCACTCCTGGTGTTCTTGGACTTCAATTCCCAGAAGCCCAAGTTCCTGTAAATCCACATGGCTGGGTTTACTCCCCATGTTCTTGGACTTCAGTTCCCAGAAGCCCAAGTCCCTGTAAATCCACACGGATGGGTTTACTGGCACTCCTGGTGTTCTTGGACTTCAGTTCACAGAAGCCCAAGTCCCTGTGAATCCACACGGATGGGTTTACTGCACGTACACTCTAGTCTCACGCAAGATTCTACACATGTTGGGGTGGAAAGGCCATGACAAAAGATTTATTCTTGATGGGAGAGGTTGGTTGTTAAAGAAGAAGCAGGCGACCGACGCGTGGCTCAGATTCCCAAAACCAAAGAAGCAGCCTTTGTTGTTTTGTGCAAATCCTGCAGTTGGCGAATTGGCAGAATTTTGTGCAAAAATAAATAACAATAGCACTGCACAACAATGATTTTGCTCCTGGGAATAACACATGTGATTTACATGATATCAAGTGTGCTGATTCCAAATCTGAACTCAGAATTTGCCTATCATGTATGAATTTTAAGTTGTAGGTGTGCAATACTTGTTCAAATGATATTGAGTAATTTATTTTTTCATGGGAACATTATAACCGTTGCAGCTATCACCAGGCCTGCTGCCACCTCAGCTGAATCACGTCCACCGGTGGCATGCATGTTCCAGCAGTGGCCGGGCATGTCTGGGCAAGTCAGTGAGCTGAGGTCAGAAATAGGTGTATAAGGCGAGATGGACCAAGGGCTGGTCTATGCAAAACCATCTTATTGGATAGCACGGCCAGGCCATAGTGAGTCTGTTTTGAGGTAAAGATGATTAGGCGATGCTGTGTTAATAAACCAGACAATTTTTGCTACCTTTGTGGCAAATAGACCCCCACGTGATCAAGGCAAGAACCTAACCAAGAGGGTGAGATTTGCTAACTTAATATCCCGACGTCCGAGGCAGAATCGGACTTTAGATTTGGATTCAGCACACTTGATTTAGTCTAGTCCACTGGGGATCAGCAGAGGAGGAATTCACCGCTTCTGTCTTACCTGGTCTTACCTGGGCACTTATTTTTGCTTAGGCTGCGGGAAAAGGGGCAGAAGACTCAGACGGAGGATTCACCGTGGATACCCTGAAAGAGTACGATGACACCTACTATGACGCAGGCTACTATGACAGGACGGACTCTCCAGATATCGGGCCAGGGATGCCTGCTAACCAGGACACCATCTACGAAGGGGTAAGGGGACGTTCAGGTTCTCCATCTTTCGCCCACGTGTTAATCCGTCATGGTGAGTTGAGGGGTTGCCATGATCCTTCTTCTTCTTCTTGTGCCATATCCGATTGCGAATATTGACAATCCTCATGGCGATCAGCCATGGAGACAGTCCTGCAAATAGCATGTCATGGCCTTTCATCTGCCTTCCACATCGCATCCTGACACCCAGAGTAGCACGGATCCCGTTCCGTGAGTCACTCTCTGTTCCTGACACTGGCACACAAAGTCCTCATCATCATCATCCCCAGGCCAATATGGATGAAGCTGCTGCACTCTATCAAGAGGGAGTCAAGTGGGGTTTAATCCACTCGGGGACCATCATCCTTCCTTCCCGGTGGACTTCCAAGGCCGCTAGTCCTCAGGGTGGTCAGGTTAGTTAACCATCACCTGACACTCGGTGTTGAGTCGTTGGGTCCAGTTAGACTAGGGGTTCCCAACCTATGGCCCACGGGGCGGCCCCAACCCATGGCACCATTCCATCTGTCACCACCGCCGCACCCAGAACCAGAAGCAGTCATGTTTACGTCAGCCATAAAACACGCCCACACATGCCATGAATGCAGAAGTGGTCGTATTTACAACAGCCACAAAAAAGGCACACGCCTCAGCTTCTGGGGCGTGTGGTCCGGCCCTCTCAGCTATCCGGGGGACATGTTCAGGTCCGGGGCAAAGAAAGGTTGGCCACCCAGGATTAGACTAAAGACCATCTCACAGTCTGGTCAACGAATTCAGAGGTTATTATATGTCTAGCCCAACTGCCCAAATGAAGGCACCTTTGGGTGAGTTTCTTCTGCAGTTCCTTTCGCCCGACCCAGCGTGAGAAAGATTAGCCGGCGACACAAGGTTGCCGTTACCAGGGTATTACACCCAATTGTGGTTCAGAAATACCACACTCTTTGAGGAGGCTCTTTCTGCCCATTGTGTGGATGACATGAGGTCAACATCAGGGGCTGCTGTGGCACAGTGGTTAAGAAGCTCACCTTGTTAGCTGGAAGGCTGGCAAGTCAGCAGTTCGAGACTCGGGTACTGCATGATAGATTGAGTGCCTGTCTCTGTCCCAGCTCTTGGGGACATGAAAGGAGTCTCATTCGGGTGTCTCCTGAGCAGAGTTTCTTCTGCAAAAATCCTTTCAACTCAGAATAATTTCTGACATGAAATTATTAACATCCACCATACAGTCCAGGACTCTGGAAGTAGAATCTAGACCAGGGATTCTCAACCTGCGGCTCATGGGCCCGATGCGGCCCACGGCACCATTTTACCATTCCACTACCCAGAGTGGGATAACACCCAGATGGGTGGTGTATAAATTTAATGATAATAAATGAATAAAAATTCATGTGGTCTCTCAGCACTTCCACCACACCAGGAAGTGCCATGGGGTGGAGGAAGGGCAAAATGGCCGTCCGGCCCCCCGAAGCTGTCTGAGGGAGCGTGATCCGGCCCATGGCTTAAAAAGGTTGAGACCTCCTGATCTAGACAGCCAGGGTCCCTTTGATCAAAGCAAAGGCTTTGCTCTTATTCTGGGTGCAAACAAAGTGGAATCATGGCCTCTCCCTCCAACCCTGCTTGGTACTTAACTTGTCTTCCTTGTCCGGCACAGATTGGTGGGCCACGAGGCGAGAAAGGTCAGAAGGGGGAACCCGCCATCGTTGAGCCGGTAAGCGCCAAGTGTTTGCCCTGCATTTGCCTTGCAGGTTATGCATGAGAATCTGGGTCACACCCGGTCATTTCCTTCCAACATGTCCCTTCCATGCGCCTGGTGAGAGATGCAAACCCTGAATCGCAGTTGAGCATTCTCCTCTCTAGTTTGTTGTTCCCGGTGCCCTGATGATCCCTTGCTCGGGGTCTTAGGTCAGGATGTGAAATGCAACAGGAAGGAGGGGGTAGAAGGACTGAGGCCCGTTTTGAGAAGGTTGGGGTCGTCAACGGGTGATTTTCTTTCTTATGGGGCTGGTAAATAATGTAGTGCTTAGAGGAGAGGCAGGAATCTGGCCGCTGAAGCGATGGTTGCTGCTGCTGCTGCTCTTAGGCCAAGTCCCATGTGGACATTTGCTGTGCAGATGCTAAAGGCACAGAGGAGAGTCAGGAAGTGGAGCTGAGCAAAGGGAGCAGAACTCCTTCCACCTTCATGCTCCGAGTCCTTTCCGTGCATGCAAGTCCTTCAGCCTTCTGCTGCCTTTACCCCCTTTACAGCTGTGATTCCTTCCCTCCATCTATCGGTAACCAACTTCCTTCTTTCAATAACCAACTCTTCCTTCCTTCCTTTCATCAATAACCTCCTTCCTTTCATTGATAACCAACCTTTTCATCTTTTCTTTCTTCCATTGATAACCAACCCTTCCTCCCTCCCTCCCTCCGATAACCAACCCTTCCTTCCTTCTTTTTATTGATAACTAACCCTTCATTCCTTCCATTGATAACCAACCCTTCCTTTCTTCCTTTCATCCATCGATAACCAACCCTTCCTTCCTCCCTCCCTCCCATAACCAACCCTTATTTCCTTCCTTCCATTGATAACCAACCCTTCCTTCCTTCCTTCCTCTCTCCAATAACCAACCCTTCTTTCCTTCCTTCCATTGGTAACCAACCCTTCCTTCCTTCCACCAATAGCTAACCCTTCTTTCCTTCCTCCCTCCCTCCCTCCGATAACCAACCCTTCTTTCCTTCCTTCCATTGGTAACCAACCCTTCCTTCCTTCCATCGATAACTAATCCTTCCTTCCTTCCATTGATAACCAACCCTTCCTTTCTTCCATCAATAACCAAGCAACCCATCCATCCATCCATCCTTCCTTCTTTCCTTCCTCCCTCCCTCCGATAACCAACCCTTCTTTCCTTCCTTCCTTCCATTGATAACCATCCATTCCTTCCTTCCTCTCTTCCATCAATAACCATCCCATCCATCCATCCTTCCTTCTTCCTTTGATAATCAACCCTTCTTTCTTTCCTTCTTTCCATCGATAACCAACCCTTCCTTCCTTTCTTCCATCAATAAGCAACCCTTGCTTCCTTCTTTCTTTTCTTCCTTCCTTCCATTGATAATCAACTCTTCCTCCCTCCCTCCCTTCAATAACCAACTCTTCCTTCCCTCTATCCTTCCTTCTTTCCTTCCTTCCCTCAATAACCAACTCTTCCTCCCTCCCTCCCTCTCATCCATCCACATTTTCCTCTTTCCCCAGAACAGTAACTTGCGCACCGGCGGCCCAATTAACCCACTTTTCCTTGGCAAAGGGACAGGAACCCTGCCTGACGTGTGGAAACCACAGTTTTCTCTCTTGCCTCTCTGTGAGTTTTTCTGCACTGGGAAACTGAGAGAGCTTCCCCGTCCCTCCTCCTCCTCCTCCTCCTCCTCCTCTTCCTCCCCCCCCCCCCGGTGAAACGGGCCCTTGCCACTTGTCTCCTATGGGCAGTGGCAGCCGAAACGTCAACCGTGCAGGCGCATGCAGGAGAATCCGCCGTTTTGTCCAAACCAAGTAAGGCAGGATGTGCTAAAACATTTGTATAATAAACTCTTCTGGGCCCAGAGTTTGCCGAGAGAGAACAAAACGCAGCAGCTCGGCTTCATCATTCCCAAAGAATTTTTGGCAGCTCCGGCTGCCTTGCAAAATGCCAGACCTCCGGATCCTGTGCCAGAAGGTAAACAAGTCAAAATGCTGCCTTCCCTCTTTTCCGCCTCGCGTCGTCCTCTTTCCCCCACTTCCAAAGGAAACATTTAAAACAAAAATAATAACAAGAATAGGAAGATTTCGTCCCCTGCTCTGAAAAACCTCTTCCCCACCTACACCAAGGACTTGCGTCTATTTAGATGATGCAACAAGATTTGCTCCAAGTCGGATAAGGGTGTGTCGCTACACAACAGATGTCCGAGGATGTCCTCAGCTGCATTTTGGACTTTGGAGGATTGAAAGAGAGAGAGAGAGAGTTCTACAGTTAATGGACTTTCTTATTTCTTGTTCTGCATTGGCGTTTGATTTTATTTTTGGCCGCCACTGGGGCGTGTGTGTTTAAGTTGTTAATTAATTATTAATTGCGGCAAGTCTCTAGATCCGCAACGGCCAACGTTGGCACTCCAGCCATTTTTGGAATTCAATTCCCATAAGCCCAAGGTCTCTGTGAATCCACATGAATGAGTCTACTGTGAGAGTTAGGTTGCCCCTGTAAACGAATTACCTCAACTACGTCCTGTGAGCTCCAAGCTATGCCTTCCTTTTATTGAGCCTCTCCATCTCATGTTAGGTCTTTATTGCCCTTTCCGGCAAGTTTTGTCGACGAATAATATGTCCCTAATGCAAGAACTTCAGTTTAGTCTTTTTGACTTCACGCTGGATTTTATCTAGAACCCACTTATGCTTCCATTTTATATCCCATAATACCCGCAAAGCTCCTTCCAATGCTACATTCTCAATGATTTGAACTTCCTCCTCCTCTTCATCTTCGTCTTCTTCGTCATCATCTTCATCGTCTTTGCCTTCTTCATCTTTGTCATCTTCGTATTCATCTACTACCAGTACCCTGTTGGGTGTTGAGGGGGGGGGGGATATTCTGCGTCCTTCTCCACTTTCCACATCTAAGGCTTATACAGTCATACCTCGCATAACGAATTTAATTCGTTCTGCGAGTTTTTCGCTAAGCGAAAAATCAGTCAATCAATCAGCCAATCTGCTTGCACACTGAGTGAACCCTGACCAGTGGGACGTATCTTTAAAGACCCTCCTGGGTCGGCCGCTGAAGAGATGTCCCACCCTGGGCCATGCAGAACCTTTGCCTTCCTCCGAGGCCTTGTAGACTATCTTTCGATTCCCCGTCTCCTTCCCACACCGCTTGGTATTGCCGAGCACATAACCCAAACAGCAGGGCTTCCTTGCAGGGGAGAGAGACTCCAGATGTCCCTGGAGCTTGAGCTAAACATAAACAGCCCCAGAAGGAAGGACGGGCAGAGGCCAGGAATGTGTTTTCTCACAAACCGTCCGACGCAACCTTCCCTTTTGCCTTCTGGCTGATGGCTGCCTTTGCGTCTCCTTTTGAGGTGGATCTTGTCAGGGGAAAGGCAAGAATCCCTCCTCCTTCTGGAATTTAAGCCCTCTCCACATGGCAAGGGGACTGCGGTAGCTCAAGGGGTTAAGACGCTGAACTCGACGACCGGAAGGCCGGAGTTCGATTCCCAGGTACTGCACGACGGAATGAGTTCCTGTCTCTGTCCCTGCTCCTGCCAACCTAGCAGTTCAACAGCAAGAAATTGCAAGTAGATAAATAGGGACCACTTTGGTGGGAAAGGTAAACAGCATTCCATTCGCTCTGGTGTTTAGTCATGCCTGCCACATGTCCACAGAAATGTCTGCAAATGCAGACAGTGCTGGCTCATTGGCTATAAAACAGAGATGAGCACCGAACCCTAGAGTCAGATACGGCTGGCTTTCAAGCAAGGGTGGCATTGACTTTTATCGTAAGTGCTTTCCTTGGGGAGAGGCAAGATTTCCTCATTCTTGAATGTACGCTCTCTCCACATGGAGGGACAGTTTGATGAAGAATGGTTGAAGGTCTGCCCTATCTATCTATCTATCTATCTATCTATCTATCTATCTATCTATCTATCTATCTATCTATCTATCTATCTATCTATCTATCTATCTATCCATCTATCCATCTATCCAGTCAATTTGTATAGCTGCCCCAATCGACATGTGACTCTGGTGGTGTATGTCAAAATCCCCAACATTTAAAACTATAGAGACCATTAAAATTCCTAAAAACACTGAAAAATTACCTACCGAGAGAAAGAGGAAAAAAGTATTTCTTCCTCTTGAAAGTAGTTCCAATACATGCATAAAAAAATTATTCTCACGTGTTCTTTCCCCTTTGAGAAGCAAAGCGCAGACATACAGACAGAGAAGAGTGGCAATGGTGCTTTGTTAAGAAGTATGCAAAAAACCCATCTGGTGCTTTGAAGCAACAGCACTTCTAGATTGGAGCAATTTGTTAAATGTGTGCAAATTGCTGGAAATATCTCTCCCCCCCCCCCCATTGGTAGTTTTGTGGAAGATGTCACTCCAACGGTTGGGTACTCTTTCTGATGCCGAGAAGCGTCTTGGCAGAGACTGCTGGTCTGGCGAGACTCAGAAATTGGCTGACAACGAGAATTTTTCCAAACACTTGCCACACCCCTTGACGGCTTTTTGGGTGACTCTTTCTTTTCTCTCCACTGAAGGAACTCATCATAACTCATCTTTGTGTGCTTGGGGTAGAGAACGTGTTCATGCAGTACGGAAGTTGCATTTGGAGATCGGTCTTGGCGAACGGCAAAGTCAACTTTGTTGAGTCGGTGTTGTTGTTTGTGATGCTCTGTCTATAGGCTACAATTGTGTTGCATCAAGTGTTTCCCAACCCTTGGTTTTTGGACTTCAATTCCCAGAAGGCTCCGTCAATTCCCCAAAGCACTGATCAGTCAATGGACTGGCTGAGGCTTCTGGGAATTGAAGTCCAAGAACCTTTAAGTCATTAAGTCTTGGGTTTAAGATTCTTCTGCTGGAGTATTTGATCTTCCCTATTTCAATGAGCAAATATCTTGCCCGTACGGATTCAGTAGAAGATTCCTCTTTTCTTGCTCTTCTCATTGTTGCTTTTCAGAGAAATCCCTTCATGGTGCAGTGGTTGAGTGGCGCTATAGTCAAAACTCTGCTCCTGATCAGAGTTCGATCCTGACGGGGATAAAGGTTGACTCTGCCTTCCAACTCCCCAGCTTACAACATACTGTATTTTAAAAAAATACAATTAAAAAAAATAGACCTCAGGAATAAGCCAACTAAATAAATCAGGGATTCTCAACCTGCGGCTCATGGGCTAGATTTGGCCTGCAACACTATTTCATGTGGCCTCACCACCACCTCCACCACACCAGGAAGTGCCATGTGGTAGAGGAAGCTCCAAATGCCCATCCAGCTGTCTGAGGGAGCCTGATCTGGCCCCCGGCTTTAAAAGGTTGAGAACTAAAATAAATTATAATTGCTATTACAAGTAGCAGAATTTAGGATCCTCCCCCCCATTTGCTTAGACTTCAGTGAGCCTTGGATCTCCAGATGTTCTTGGACTTCAATTCCCAGAAGCCCTGATCAGCAGGAGTGGTGACTTAGGGTTCTGGGAATTGAAGTCCAAGAACACCTGGAGTGCTAAGGTTAGCCACCAGGGATCTATAGCATAGGTCCTTCAACTTGGCTCTCCAGATGTTCTTGGACTTCAATCCCCAGGAGTGCTGACTTGGGCTTCTGGGGATTGAAGTCCATGAACACCTGGAGTGCCAAGGTTGGTCACCCAAGCTCTGTGTCTCTAGTGGTCCCATTTCTTGATTGGGTATTTTTTTTTCTGACTCTCTTTCTCTCTCTCTTAGGGGATGCTTCTAGAAGGACCTCCTGGCTCAGAAGGTCCAGCGGTAAGTAGCCGATGTCTCATTTCTTAGTACAAAAGCGTGTATTCCCACCTGGAGAAAATGTCCATAACTATGCCTTGGGTTCAATTGCTAGGATTCTAAAGGCTTGGTGAATAGGGACTGGGGTCGCTCAGCGGTTAAGACGCTGAGCTTAGCGTCTGGAAGGTCAGCAAGTTGGCAGTTCGAGACCTGAATGCTGCACGACAGAGTGAGCTCTGGTCATTTGTCCCAGCTCCTGACAACCAGAGCAGTTCAAAAGCAAGACATTGCAAGTAGATAAATAGGGACCAATTTGCAGGGAAAGGTAACAGCGTTCTGTGCACTCCGGTGTTGAGTCATGTCTAACACATGTCAATGGAAACGTCTGCAGAAGCAGACAGTGCTGGCTCTTTGGTTGTAAATGGAGATGAGCACTGAACCCTAGAGTCAGACACGACTGGCTTTTGAGCAAGGACGACCTCGGCCGTCAAAACCCAGACAGCCACACCTTTTCCTTGAAGCTAATGTTCTTTCTTTCTCTGCTGCAACAGGGGCTTCCAGGGCCTCCTGGTCCAACTGGCCCAATGGGTCCCCTCGGAGATCCTGGCGAAAGGGTGAGTAAGCCTGCCTATTTCAATTTCTCTCATTTCCTTACCCTTCCCACCTTTCTCCCTCTCCGTCTTTCTTTTCCAGTGTGTGAAGGCAGTTCAAAGACTTAAAACTCCTTAGGTTTAGAGAAATTAAGTCATTCGTCATCTTCTTCTTCCTCTTCGTCTTCGTCTTCTTTGTCTACGTCGACATCTACATCGTCTACATCGTCATCTACATCGTTGTCTACTTCTACGTCATCCTCTACTTCTACATCGTCTACTTCTACTTCTCCCTTTTCTACTTCTACTTCTACGTCTAGGCCAGACGTGCAGCTGCCAAAATGAAGGCACCCCTTGAGTGAGTTCATTCTGCAGTTCCTTTCGCCCAACCTAGTGTGAGGAAGATTAGCCGGCAACACAAAGTTGCTGCTACCAGGGTATTATTATGCCCGATTGTGGTCCAAAAGCACCACAATCTTTGAGGAGGCGTTTTCTGTGTATCCCACTTGTGATATTAAAATGCTATCCACATTAAAATAAACAACCACGATAGAAAGTGCGGAAGCCACCACTAAATGTTTCTTTCTGCACAACGCATGGCTTGTCTGAAAGGTCTTTGCTTGCTAGATTATCAAGGGAGAAGTTCTTACAGGTCACAAATTGTTTTCCATTCATTTCACTGCTGTGTTCTTCTCTTTTATACTATTTTATAATTATTTATAAAATACACCATTTTTATATTTTATAATATTTTCCTTCTTTTATCATATGTATAAAAGTATTATAAATGCCCTGAAAGAGTATCTTTTGAAACCAGTTGGAAACTAGTTCTGTTAAGTTTGTTCTTGTTATATTCCTTTATCGGTATAATTTTGTCACACTCTTTTTTACTCCTAAAAGCAACTCGTTGGAAAACAAATTACTTGTAACATGTTACTTCTGCGTGTAGACTCTCACCTCATGGGATGTGGCTGCTAATATTTAGCTAAGATCTAAGGCAGTGACGGTGAATCTTTTAGAGCCCAAACTTAACAGGGCGGGGTGAACTCTTTGCTGGGGGGAGGGAGGAAGCACTCCCATTGGGCTGCTGGGCAGAAGGGCGGGGCAAAGTCTCTGCTGGGGGGAGGAAGTGCTCCCATTAGGTTGTTGGGCAGAGGGGCTGCTGGGCAGAGGGCTGGGTTGGACTTGGTGCTGGGGGGAGGGAGGAAGCGCTCCCATTGGGCTGCTGGGCAAAGGGGCGGGGCGAACTCTGCTAGAGTGAAGGCTGCAACGCATGTCATAGGTTCTTCACCACTGAACTATTGGTTGGGTCCCTGCTGTGTCCCTCAGCAGCACAGAATTAGTGTGTGATGGAAGGAAGGAAGGGATGGAGGAAAAGAAAGAAAGAAAGAAAGAAAAATGAGGATGGAAGGAAGAAATGAGGATGGATAGAAAGAAAGAACAATGGAAGGATGGAAGGATGAGGATAGATGGAAGGAAGGAAAAAGAAAGAAAAAATGAGGAAGGAAGGATGGAAGGAAGAAATGAGGATCGATAGAAGGAAGGAACAATGGAAGGAAGGAAAGGAAGGAGTGAAAGAGTTGGAAACATATTGTGCATCTTACAGTTGCTCTGTATGGGACATCATTTACTTACTGTTGCACGCAGTAAAACTCATAAATCTAATGAGCATAAACAAAGTTGATGCAGGCAAAACTTTGGATTGACAAGGTGAAGTTTTGTAAAAAAAAAAAAAAAAAACCACCCCAAATGGGTGCAGGAAGGACTTGCACTCATCGTAGGGTCAATGGCCAAAAGAATCAGTGCAAATGCCGCTGAGAAAAGGAATGTTTCGCCCATGGTCTTCTTCCTGGATAAAATCTGATTCATGTCCCAAGTTATTTTCAAGCATAGGAAATCCGTCGGCTATTTCCAGGCTGGGGTAACTTCAGCAAGTTCTCCTCCCCCTCCGGAGTATAATGTGTCTAGCAGAGCAAGGAGACATGAAGCGTTCCCAACCCTAGAAGTATTATGTGTAAGTAACCCTCCGAGCAGCCTTCCAAATAATGGGGAAACCATGCCTTGCAATCCTAGAAATAACCAGCTGGTGGAGCCCCAACATAAAAACCAGCGACTCTGAAAATATTTCTTTTTATTGCATTAATAATAATGCTGTTTGTGTCCCGTTTTGGACTTTCCGTTGGCCTGGCTGTGGTCCACTTTGGAGAGCAATGGAAAGTCTCGGTTCCTGCATTAACCGGCCAGAAACAACATAAAGAATAAGCAGCAGTGGGGTGGGGAGTCAAACTCTCTCTAATCCAGGGGTTCCCAGCCTAAGGCCCGTGGGCCGGATCTGGCCCATGACGCCAGTTCATGTTGCTCCCACCCCTCTAAGGGCATTCGAGAAACAAAATGACCACCCCTTTGAAGATGTCGGGGCAAAATGGCCACCCCCATTGTACAGGCAGGGCAAAATGACTGTCCGGCCCTCGAAGAAAGCGCGGGTAGAAAATATCTCCCTATGGGAAGAGCTGCCATGAGTCCGTCAGGCTGTTCTTTCTTTCTTCACAGCAGAGCATTGTACAACTTAAAAATTGTGGACATGTGTGGAACATTAGGTAAAATTCAAAACAAATTAAAATGTTAAAACATTAAAATAATTAGGCAGTTTTGGGCCAGAAACGGGCTGCTTCAGTTGAGCTATCTCAGCCATAAATTTGGTTTTCTTTTGTACGTAGCATAAATTGTCTTGTATCCAAGTAGCTCTGTTTAATTTTATTATTCTTTGATTTTTGCCTCCTTCACTTGGAAGTTTATTCGGTGACTTCCAGATGGTCCAGCGCTGGATTTGTGTCCTGATGGAAGACATTTCTAGCATTCATCCAATTCAGGAAGGCGTGAGGGTTTTGTGCTCCATAGGGTGAAGCTCAGCCTTCACTGGTTTCACAATGAGTACTTGAGAGGCATGCAGAAAGTCTGTCCTTCATTTTAGCCATCTTCTAGAACAGGCCTGGCCAAGCTAAGGCCCTGTGGGCCGGACATGGCCTGCCGCACCATTTCATGTGGCCCACATTGATGCCAACTGGAAGCGGAAGCGGATGCATTTATGACAGCCGTAAAATGTGCCCACGCACCAGCGCCTGTGCAAACACACACACTGCAATTTATGGCGGGGAGAACCATGTGTCCGGCCCACTAAGCTGTCCAGGGGGTGTGGTCCGGCCCACGGCATGAAAAGTTTGGGAACCCCTGTTCTAGAAGGTTGATTTCCATGTAGTGGAGGGGTTTGGTACTGTATTACCTCTTAACATACTACCAGCAGGGGCAATGCCAGCCAAATAATAGATTTTATACTGATTATAGTTTCAGGCAGCCACTAATAAACCTGCCTCGTTCATTAAAAGCTGCAGCCGCCTGTCTGTCATGTATTGATTCATACTGTATGGCACTAGCCTATTCTGCTGTGAAGTAGCACAGGGACAGAGCTATTGCACTTATTGTTTGTGGGTGTGCACCCAGCCAGTTTCTCAAGTGCGGCATTTCTGGCAACAGATTTCCCATTTGATGTTTAGACAACGTTTTTGTAGGTTAGGGTTCAATCCAGAGTGATGCTCTGATCCCATTGTGGAATGTTCCAAAATCTTGCCTTCATAGCTAATTTGGATTTTTCTTCCTGCTTGGCTATTCTGTCAGCAGAAGGCACAGAAAGGTTGGGCTTTTGATGGTTGTTTCTATAATGTAAAAAAGGGGGCTGCCGTGGCTTAGTGGTTAAGATACTGAACTTTATGCCCGAAAACTCAGCAGGTCGGCAGTTTGAGACCCGAGTACTGCTCAATGGAGTGAGCTTCCTGTCTCTGTCCCATCTCCTGCCAACCTAGCAGTTTGAATGCAAGAAATTGCAAGTAGATTAATAGGGACCACTTTGGTGGGAAAGGCAACAGCATTCCATGTACTCTGGTGTCTAGTCATGCTTGCCATGTGTCCATGGAAATATCTGCAAATGCAGACAGCTCTGGCTTTTTGGCTATAAATAGAGATGAGCACTAAACCCCAGAATCAGATACGGCTGGCTCGTGAACAAGGACAACCTTTACTTTAACCTCTGCCATAGAAGATCTTTCCTTGCATTATAAAAGGTAAACTGGTGCTCAATGTCCTGAGAAGCTAGACTTTGAATGTCAAGGCAAGATCGTCAGCAGAGATGAAACTCCTGGCCTATGGGGACCTTGGTCGGTCATTCATGTAAATGTTAAAAAGTGAGGATGCTATCCTGTGTTGGGCTATTGCCTTGATTTATTCCTCCAATGGTTGTTGGCTTTAACTCATTTGATTAGTACTTGGGATTTGGATCAGGGTTTTTTTATGTGCTGTAACATTTTTATCTTTGTGCTTCGGGACATGACAGTTGGAGAGGCAGTAGATTCTACAAAGAGGAGTTTTCATGGACCAACTCCACTTCCTCAGGCATTCGAGTGAGCGGGAATGATTTATACATTTGGCCTCGGGACTTTGGCAAGGCTGGCTCCTCTAGAAAGTGGACCAAGCCTGCCAAATTTCTTGCAGCTCACTTGGAAGGGTTTGGAGTTTGCCTTTATCAAAAATAAACAAACCGAAAAACAGAGTCAGAATTCGGGCCCCGCCTAAATTGCCTTCTGTTCTTCGTCCAAACTGATTTGCAACTTTTTCTTTCATGTTCGACAGGACCAAATTTGGCCAAGCTCTTTCCATCTGGGCCTCAAAGAGACCTTCTAGGCATCCTTGCCCAGTACGTGTAAGGATGATGCCGAAGCCCCTCCCGTCCCCCTCCCCAGCTTTCTCTTAAATTAGGACGGTTGGAACCTACTTCTCTGAAACGTTCATGTGCTCTCCAGCTGGAAAAGCTGTTTTGAAAGGAGCTGTGGAAGGAAGCGAAGAAGAAGAAGAAGAAGAAGAAGAAGACCGATTTTTAAGATTAATTTAGGCCTGACACCTAGTGGCATAGTTGCCACCCTGCAGGGTTGGCCTCCGTCTCTCTTCTTCGTCTTCTGCACCCATAAGGTTTTGAGTTTGGCCAACGCCAAAGCCAAGAAAGTGGCTTCATTTGGGCAGTCCAGGGTTTGATTGAGACATGAAGGAAGAACCAGAAACATGTACCGATGAGAACTTGAGTTTGGCCAATGCAAAAGCCAAGAAAGTGGCTTCATTTGGGCAGTCCAGGGTTTGATTGAGACACGAAAGAAGGACCAGAAAGATGCACCAGTGAAGACTTGAGTTTGGCCAACGACCAAACCAAGAAAGTGGCTTCATTTGGGCAGTCCAGGGTTGGCTCAGGACATGAAAGAAGAAGAAGAATCTTCTTTAAAAGCCTGATTGCCATGAAAGGTCACTGCCACCCTTTCCCCCTCGCTTCCCCTTTCCATTTGGTTATTGGCTTGGCCGGGTCGATAAACCCATTTCTGCCCTATTTGCTGCTGGTTGAGCGCAGCATTGTAACGATATTCCGAGGAGATAAGTGGCATTTTCCCATTGAAAGCACAAACCCATTTGCTTAAAGAAGGGGGTGGCCAAACTTTTTGAGCCATGGGCCGGTCGCATGGTTCAGCAGGCGAGTCATGGGGTTCCGCCCACTGGAAGTGGAAGGAAAATGCACCCACAGTCGCACAACGGCGAGGGTGGTGTGGGCTGGATCTGGCCCATGGGCTGTAGTTTGGCTACCCATGGCTTAAAGCGTGACCCTGGGTTCAAAAGAGGATGGCTTCTTCTTCTTCTCCTTCTTCTTCTTCTTCGTCTTCGTCTTCTTCTTCTTCCTCCTCCTCCTCCTCCTCCTCCACTTTCCTCTTCTTCTTCCTCTTCCTCCTTCTACTCATTCTCTCCATGATAGATCTTGCAAAACAGCCCCCCCCCCCAGCAAATAAAACAGGGGTGGTGATGGTTTTGTAGCTCTTAGAAACCTTGGGAAGAGTTGTCGTGGTGGGGGAAAGGTTTCTTTCACTTTATGAAACGCCTCCATCCTCGACCCAAAAAAACCCCCCCTCAAGGTCAAAGAACAGTTTTTGTGAAAACTTCCAGCCGCACCCACTTTCATTTTTGTGTTTTTTAAAAAGGCATTTTTGGGCAGCCTGTAGAGCCCCAAGAGGACATTTGCTCGCCCTGGATTGAACAGCCAGGGAAAGGGAGCTGTTCTCAACTTATGCCATGGCTCCAGATACTCAAGGAAGGTGCCTGAAATTCACAACAGATGGCCTGCAAAAAAAAAAAGTCATCCTGGAAATGCTGCTGAACACAACTCGGAATAAACTTCTGGTCATTTGCTGATCTCATGCAGTGACATGTATTTTCTCCCTGCAACATTTGAAGAGGCCACATTGGTTTCCCTTCCCTATAAAAGAGCCAGTCTTAATTTCTATGAGACGCGTTTGGGGAAACGTGGAAGAGCGGCGCCGGATTCCACCTCCCATTCCTCACCTCCCTTCCTGTACTTTGCAGTTCTTTTCCATCAGCTCCTCAGGGTGTAAAATGTACAAACAACCAAACATCCGGAACAAATCAGAGAAGAAACAAAACAAAAAGAAACATCAAATCAAATATTTATTATAGTCCAAAACCAGCAAAGAAAAAGCACAAGGAACAGAAGTTAAATCGAGGGTACTTAAAATCTATCCAGAGGCGAAAGTTAAAATGAGGGTGCTTAAAAGGGGGCCATTTCAGCTCAGAGTTAAGGAGTAGTAAAATTGGTACATAGATCAATAATGTTAACAACTCTTACTAAGATTATGCTGTGATGCTTGGACAGTGATGGCGAACCTTGGCACTCCAGGTATTCTTGGACTTCAACTCCCAGAAGCCCAACTCAACACACCTGTTGATCAGGGCATGGGGGAACTGAAGTTCAAGAACACCTGGAGTGCCAAGGTTGGCCATCACTGGCCTAGGAGTTTATTCGGCTGGAGATGCTGCCAGGATTGTTCTTCTGATCTTCCACACTGTGGTGCAGAACCCGGCAGCGTTGTGGGGGATTTCGTCCGATAGCAGCCGGTGGGTGTCCGTGTTGTTTGACCGGCCGGGATACTTCCAGAGGAGTGGAGAGATGAACTGGTTCCGGATGTCTCTCTATTAAAAAGGGCATCTGCAGAGAACGTGTTCTGTGCTTCCAATTTCTCCAGTGTTGCAGAGCCATGTTCTCTTTGTCATTGGCGTCCTTTGAAACTGCAGAAGGGAGCGCCCGGGCAGTGCGCTGGCATAAGTGCCCTCTGATGACTTGGTGTCTCAAGTTGGAGCAGGAACAGGTGCCGGGGACAAAACATATAATTTAAATTAATAGATTTATATATACGCCGCAGCACTTTGAAGACTAACTGTAATACTTTAATGTGAGCTTTGGTGGATCAGGTCTGGCCAAGCGGACTCCGTCCACGAAAGCTCACATTAAAATATGACATTTAGTCAGGCCAATGCTGGCCCGGTGGGATACCGGAACAGGTCGCCGTGCGGCCCTACTTATCACTTAAAGGGCCATGCCTCCTTGGCAGTTTCTGCCTCTGCTTTGGCTCCTCTCACTGGGCTCCACTCTGCCCTGTGGGAGAAAGTGCGAAGCGCTTCGGCAGCAGTGCGGAGATAATAATAATAAGGCTTGGATTGGGGGAAAAACCCCCATAAAATTATTATTATCTCCACGCCACTGCCGAAGCGCTTTGAACGTTCTCCCACAGGGCGAAGGGTGAGAGGAGCCGAAGCGGGAGCCGAAACTGCCAGGGTGGCCTGGCCCTTTAAGTTATAAATTATAAGTAAGGGGGCGTGTGGCGACCCATCCCGGTATCCCACTGGGCCAGGACGTGCCAGCAGTTAGTCTTCAAAGTGCTACAGCGATTGTGTTTCTGTTTTGTTTAGTTGCTGATATCCGGAACAAAAACACTTTGCAATTCAGATCTCCATCCGTCGTTTTGGGGGGGTTTGAAAGAGGCAGTGACTCAGAACTCAGAGATTGAGAGAATCAGGCGTCTCATTTCCAAGAGATGGTCCAGCTCTGTTAGACCTGTGCCTCCCATCACCCCTGGTCCATGCATCCAGAAAATTGTACACCTGATGGGTACCCAAAGGAAGGAAGGTCCTTTAATCTGGTGGAGTGGCAGTTTTCCTGATGCCCCCTGCATGTTTACAACTCTTTGATGGCCCAAATAACAATCTTCCCGATGGCGTGAGATGATTGAGTGTGAAAGGGCTGGCTGCGATGCATCGATCCTCCCTCGCAAAAGAAGTCAATATTGCACCTTCTGCTTTTCAGGGAGTGTGGAGGCCGGCCATGCACGTGGCGGGCTGTTGAGTGACACCTCCTGACGCTCCGCTTTGGTCTCTGTGTTGAATGCGAGTGTACAAGACGAGGCTTTGCGCTTCCATTTATAAACCATTGGTTGTCAAGTTTCTAGAGACACTGCCCTCGGTGTGGTCAGCATCAGATGCGGAACAGATGCCTCCCTTTGCTTCTCAGGTCCAAGCACAGCCAAATAAATTAAATATTTGCTGGTTTTGGGAAATGGTTGTGGAATGTTCTCTCAAAGTTTGGAGTAGTTTCAACTGATCTGTATCTGTGATGCTGATCATGACACATCAATTCGGGTAAGACTGTTCATGGGATTCAGGCACATCCCAAAGTCCAAAACCAGATCAGCCTTATTTGGACTGCTTTCTATGAGATCCAGGTTGATGTGGAATGGCCAGGTTTGGTACCACAGTAAAGCAAAGCAAATTTGCAAATCAGCATGAATCAAAACATTTCAACCTTCCATCCATCCATCCAACCAACCAACCAACCAACCAACCCACCCACCCACCCACCCATCAACCAACCAACCAACCCTTCCTTCTACACATCCATCACCAACTCTCCCCCCCCCCTTTTTGTTGGAGAAAACAAAATTTAATAGTACTCTGTACATTTCTTCCATATCACGTTATAAGATTTCATGTGCATCAGTTCATTGGGGAAAAAAAATACACCCACTTTGATTTATCAGTGCAACTCTTTAGGACATGTACAGATCAGATCAGGGTCAGAAATCAAATCAGGTGGTACAGAATCCTTGGGACCAAATTCGGATATACAGGTTCCCACCTCCCCCATATCTATAGGGCAGTGATGGCAAACCTTGACACTCCAGGTGTTCTTGGACTTCAATTCTCAGAAGCCCAAGTCAGCCCTCCTGCTGATCAGGGCTTCTGGGAATTGAAGTTCGAGGACACCTGGAGTGCCAAGGTTCATCATCACTGCTATAGGGGATACATTCCAAGACCTACCACAGATACCTGAAACCATGGATAGCAGTGAACTGTATATTTTACATTACAGACAGTGGCCTCTAGGGGTCATTTCTATAGGGTTCATTATCTAGACCACTAAATTGACCCCCAGTGAGTGATGGGAGACCCATGCAAAGCCCTAATTTCAGATATCTGATCCAACGAATGGTGACAGGTATGTAGTGCTTGAATTATAGGCTTTGTACAGGACTTGAAGGGGAAAGTTCAATTTCCGGGCACAGTATGACGGAGTGAGCTCCTGTCTCTGTCCCAGCTCCTGCCAACCTAGCCGTTCGAAAGCAAGAAATTGCAAGTAGATAAATAGGAACCATGTCAGTGGGAAGGTAAACAGTGTTAATGTGCACTCCAGTGTCGAGGCATGCCTGCCGCATGTCCAGGGAAACGTCTGCAGATGCAGACAGCGCTGGCTCTTTGGCTATAAACAAAGATGAGCACTGAACCCTGGAGTTGGATACGACTGGCTTTTTGAGCAAGGGCGACCTTTACCTTTACAGGACTTCCATTATGGAAGTTCTTCCATTGTGTAGTTTCAGAATAGTACCATGTAGGGCAAACATCAGAATTAGGACAAGTTAATAGAGGACGGAAGTATCATATTCCACATGCCGTGGAATAAACGTAATCAAACACCACAAGAGAGAGCAAATATTTGACAGGCACTCTTGAGAATATTTGGGCATCGGGAAATGTCAAAACCATCACAGGAGGGGAGAGAGAAAATTGTATTTCTTTGCTCCAGGTCTAAGCCATTACTTTTCATTCAAACTTGCTCCCCCAACAGCTTGTGTGGCTTTTGCCGTAACAGTCTAAATCTGTTTGATTTAGTCGATACTCAATGAAGCAGAGCAGAGTACTCAATGGGATATATACGAAGTGTTGATTTATCGTTGAGTGAATCATTCAGTGGCTCTGTTCTGGTGGAGACCAGGGGGTATTAAAACCTGACAGATTATTTAGTTCAAATACTCCCCCAACCAGTTCCTCTAGATAGAATAGATATTGCTGTCGTCGCCGGCCACTACATACTCTTGATCAGAGTATATATGGGGGTTTTTTTTCCCTGCCCCAGGGTGCCCGGAGGCCTGGTCTTGGAGGCCGGCAGGTTCTGGGCCGCCCTCGTCCTCCAGGGCAATTAGGAAAAATTGCCATCGGTGTGAATTTGTGTAAGGTGGATCCCACCTTGCCATGAAGTGACCCAAACTCTATGGTCACGGAGCCATGAAATGAGACGTGCAGGATTTGACACTTGGGCATGCATGCCACAGCCTTGGGGATATGTGATGGTTTCCAGTGGTGTTTCCTCCACCAAGGGGGCCATCTTCACCCCACCTAAAGGGGCTCATCCGCCCATAGCCATTGGTCCCTTTAGGGAGTCAGGCTATTTACCACCGCCCAACACTCAGTGTTGAGTCGCTGGCTATACGGTCTACTCCAGCGATGGCCAACCTTGGCACCCCAGGTGTTCTTGGACTTCAATTCCCAGAAGCCCAAGTCAGCACACCTGCTGATCAGGGCTTCTGGGAGTGGAAGTTTCAGAACAGCTGCTGGAGTCCCAAAGTTCGCCATCACTGCCCTAAGCAATTCCTCTAAAGTTCTATACAGTTCTGTGATTTAATCTTCCTTTTTATATGAGTTACTCTTGCCAGAGTATGGAAAATTGCTTTTTTGAAAGTGATTTATTGATCTTACTTATTATTCATTCATTCATTTGTTCATTTGTTTTGATTCATTCATGGATACATGCATACATGCATCCCTTTATTTATTTTCCACCCTCCCCCTTTCTTTCTGTAGAGAGACTCAAGGGCTCTTACAGATGATTTAAAATGTAATTCATCACAGCGACTGGTTGTGTTGTTTGCTTTGTGTGTGTGTTACTTTTAAGCAAGAAAAATCTGAAGGATTGATAAGAAAATGGTACAAAATATGCAGAAGTCCTAAACAGCTGTTTCTAAAGTTCCTGCCTAAAATGCCCTTTCGAGTACAGGTTGCTCCCCTACATGCAATGTGGATATGTTCAAAGACTTACTATGGATACCTGAAACCGCAAATAACAGCTAACCCTATAGTTTACATTGCAAGACATTGGCATTTAGTGGCCAGCTCTGATAGTGTGGTGTAGACAATCGTAGTATGTATTTCAGAATTTTTTCATTGAATGTTTCTAGACTTGTGCATAACTGAAACTATTGATACTGAACCCGTGGATACGTGGAGGTCGGCCGGTAGCTTCATTGACTCAAAATTAAAATGGAACATATGATAACCCTTGTCGCAGAGAAGAAACGTGACACGTTACAGGAGGCTGTTTTATGTGTAACTCATTAAATCCAAGCTCCAGATGTGCTAGATGCAGTGATGGCCAACCTTGTCATTCCAGATGTTCTTGAACTTCAACTCCCAGGAGCCCTGAGCAGCAGGAATTGGGAATTGAAACCCAAGAACATCTGGAGTGCCCAAGGTTGACCATGTCAGTGTTCCTGTGATTAGCGTAGTAATAGTTTTAGATGAAGAGTCCTTCACCTTTCTTTTTCTTTCCTTACCATTCTTTTATTCCAGATATTGGGCTGGGGTGGTTCAGGGGCTAAGAAGCTCGCCTTGTTAGCTGGAAGGCCGGCAAGTCGGCAGTTTGAGACCCGGGTACTGCAAGACGGAATGAGCTCCCGTCTCTGCCCCAGCGCCTGCTAACCTAGCAGTTCTGTAGCAAGAAATTGCAAGTACAGCAATAGGGACCACTTGGGTGGGAAAAGATCTTGGGAACATGAAAGGAGCCTCATCCGGGCGTCCCCTGAGCGGAGCTTCTCCAGCAAAAACCTTTTCAACCCAGAATAATTTCTGACATGAAATTATGACAATAATTTCAATAGCAATAATTTCTGACACGAAATCATCAAGTGTTTAAGATGCTTAACTCGATGACTGGAGGGGTCAGATCTTGATTCCTGAGTATTGCATGACAGAGTGAGCTCCCATCTCTGTCCCAGCTCCTGCACGTCGAAAGCAAGAGATTGCAAGGAGATAAATAAGTACCAGTTCGGTGGGAAAGGTAACAGCATTCCGTGGGCTCCAGTGTCTAGTCACGCCTGCCACATGTCTGTGGAAATGTCTGCAGACACTGTCAGTGCTGGCTCTTTGGCTATAAACAGAGATGAGCACTGAACCCTAGAGTCGGATATGGCTGGCTTTTGAGCAAGGGAAGGTCAAATATTGCTATGTTTTAAACGTTTTTAAAATTGTTTTATATTGGTTTTAACTTGTGCACATCACCCTGAGTGCTGTGGATAGGGCGGTATATAAATCTATTAAATTAAATTAAACTAAATTAAATTAAATTAATCCAAAAGGAGCCTGGAAGAGCAAAAGATGGCAGGCTATTAGCAGCCCCCTTTCATGTTGGGGGGGGGATTTCTCCCCATCATTCCTGAACCCAAAAGAGATGGAATTGATTTAAAGGCGCCTCTTTCTTCCTGTCCTTCCACAGGGTCCTCCCGGGCGACCAGGACTCCCCGGAGCAGATGGCTTGCCAGGGCCACCAGGAACGATGCTTATGTTGCCAGTGAGTATCCATCTGTCTCCTCACCAGTAATGTCACTTTTGACCCAAACAACTCTGTCTGTTTCTGGTAAATTTGGCTGGTGGCCCACAGGCTGCATGAACTGTGGGTGCAGAGTACGTCGAGATGTACATCAAGGTAGGATGGCTCCACAACAACGATACTCCACCTAAGATCAGGAGAGAAGTAGCAGCAGACGCCGAGAGAACTAAGTAAGAGAAGGACACACAACGTCCTTTGAATGGAGACGAGCCTCAAGTCTAACAACTCAGATCCAGGAAGAGCTTTATGGCAAGAACAAACATTCTTGAGGAAACGCAAGAACAAAACCAGATTAGACAATGGAGGAAGAAGGAGCTCACTGGACAAGGAACCTCATTAAAGGAGAACATGGCTGAGGAACTCAACCTACCCGACGTCACTTGGAGGACCCTGAATAGGCTGAAGGTTGGAGTCCCTCAATGCAAGACCAGCAGGCTCAAGCGGGGTCTACTGGTGGGCAACAAGACACACTGTGTGAATGTGGAGAGATACAGAATCCACGGGGGCTCATTTGCTGGTCTGCCGATGACCGCTGGAGACATGCACCCATGAGGACTTGGGTTTGATCAATGGCCAAGCCAAGAAAGTGGCTTCATTTTGGCATTCCAGGGTCTGATCAGGACACAAAAGAAGAAGAAGGTTTCCCTGCTCATTGCAGGGAAACCAAACTCTGAATTGACCAGGGTCCATGGCATGGAGGAGGGGGGAGGAGAAGGAGGGCTTGGCTGGCTTACCAACTCTTGTCTCTGTCGTCGCGTTTGTGTTTTAGAAGCAGTAACATGATGCGCCTTTCTCTCCCCCCCCCCCACAGTTCCGGTTCACCGGTGGGGGTGACGGTAGCTCGAAAGGCCCCATGGTGTCGGCCCAGGAGGCACAAGCGCAAGCCATCCTGCAGCAGGCGAGGGTAAGTGAGGGTCCGGTTTGAGTTCTTGACTTTTACGGGTTGCAGTTCTACTACTGGTTCAGTAGAACCGGCCCGAACTGGCTTAATCCCAACACTGCCACAGAGAGAGTTCTGAGTGCCACCTCTGGCACGCGTGCCACCGATTCGCCACCAGTGGACTAGATAACATCTGCCCAATATGGGGCCACTTCAACAGCATTTCCTCTTGCCAACTTATGGTCCTCCTCAGTGCACATGGAGGGGCATTGTGTGCATTGTATCCTAGGGGAGAGGGTTTGTACTTCCCTGCATTCACACAAGTTGTCGTCTACAGGGAAACCCCATTTTCTCAGATCAGCCCTTGATCTTTCCCACCCCTCCACACAGTCTGTTTATAGCTGTCCACACAGGCCATGGTTGGTCTTGGCCAGGCGGGAGAGAGTCATGTGGCTTTGTAATAAGAATAAGAACAACACCAGTGTTACCACCACACACAGAGACACAGACTTTGAGTCTCTGTTATTTTGGGGGAAAGGAAAAGAATGTTTGGGGGGGGGGGAGAATGGCATAAAATATTAACCTTCATCACTACAATTGGTAAATCATCATTTGCTGGTCTTGCCGATGACTACCTAGAACCTGCACTGACGAGGGCTTGAGTTTGGCCAATGACCAAGTCAAGAAAGTGGCTTCGTTTGGGCAGTCCAGGGTTGGATCAGGACAGAGAAGAAAAAGAAGAAGGACTTGAGTTTGGCCAATGACCAAGCCAAGAAAGTGGCTTCATTTGGGCAGTCCAGGGTTTGACCAAGACACGGAAGAAGAAGATCACAACAATTTGGGCAGATGTGTGAAGGAAGTGACTTTCTGACCCACCCCTTCAGTCCTACGGGTCTTGCAGGTTGCCGTTTCCCACTTCGTCCTTCCACTAACAATCTGGATTTTTCCCTCTTGTTGTATTACCAAAGTAGTATCACTCCCCCCCCCTCCTCATCCCCTTTTAATTGGGGAGTAATTTAGCACATAGTTCACTAAATAATTATCTGCACTGTTTCTGCCATTATGTTTGCAGCCCTGGGTGGATTTTAATTAACGGAGAACGCAGATCATTACTGGTCTTTTAAAGTATTGGAATTTATTTATTTATTTATTTATTTATTGGAGTGGAAAGTGTAAGTTTGTCTCGCCCTCATTATAAAGCATGGACAGGTCCTTTACCTGCCTAGAGATTTATTGACTCTGCTCTGGCTAACTTGATTTTTTTTTTTAATTAGTGGGTTTTTTTTAATTGCAAATAAAACAAAACCCTGACATTTCGGGCTGAATTCTTGCTCTTTATATAGGAAGGTTATAAAGTAGTAATTAACCATCCCTGATTCTCTGTCCAACCCGTCCCCCGCATGTGAAATAAATTAAATTTTAATTTCACTTCCCTTTCTATACTGAAGCTATGGCTGCTACCGTATATACTCGACTATAAGTCGTCCTGAATATAAGTCGAGGTACCTAATTTGAACCTCCAAAACTAGGAAAATAGATTGACCCGGGTATAAGTTGGGGGTGGAAAATGCAGCAGCTGCTAGTAAGTTTCAATAATTAAAATACATGTAAATGCGGTAAATTTAATTAATTTAGACATTTGTGTGGGTATGTTTTTGAGTGTTTACGTTGACCCGAGTATAAGTCGAGTCCTATTTTTGGACCTCATTTTGGAGGTTACATAACCCGACTTATACTCGAGTATATACGGTATCTGCTTTCAGGGAGGAAGTGGAAATGAAATCATCACTGACAGAAAGAAGGATAGAAATCCTTGCTTATGGTCATCTTGGCAGTTAAGAAGGAAATTCATCCCTTTCTCTTGCTCTACCAAGACAGAATACAGTAAAACCCCAGGTTACGACGGTGGTCCATTCCAACAGCCTCCGTTGTAACCCGACAAAATTGTAACCCAAAACATCCATAGGGATGCATTGAATTTTTTTTTAATAAAAAGTTCCTGAATTGATCATTGTACACCAAAACAAATACATTTAAAAAATTGTAAACCGGGATGGCATTTCCATAGGATTTGGCTGGTTGGTTGGTTGGTTGGTTGGTTGGTTGGTTGGTTGGTTGGTTGGTTGGTTGGTTGGTTGGTTGGATGGATGGATGTTTGGATGGATGGTTGGATGGGTGGGTGGGTAGATGGATGGTTGGTTGGTTGGATGGATGGTTGATTAGATTTGTATGCCGCTCACTTGACCTACGCGACTCGAGGCAGCTCACAGAAATCTCAATACATCAACAATATAGTACAATAAAATACAATATAACAATAAAATATAACAATGCAATGGAATAGAATATCACACAGTAAAATATAACAAGAAAATGTAACAATACGTTAAGTTGGCCATTGCAAACGTAAACCGAGGCCGTTGTAACATGGGGTTTTTTATGCATGTGCGTTTTCTTCACGTTGGGGGGGGGGGCTTTTTTTTTTTTTGCGATACAGTAAAATAAAATAAAATGCAGATGTGCTTTTGCTCAGAAAACCCTCATATCAATTTACACAAAAATATAAGGATGTTTAATGCAAAATGCAAGCTTTCCCCCTTCATATCCAACACAAATATATATGAATATATATATATTCTTAATTTGAGATAGAACATCAATCACTCTACACAAAATGCTGACAAAATAGCAAATTATGGTGCAGATTTATGTGACCTCCACCACTTTTGTAATCTTAAAAATATCAATTCTGTTTCTTCTTCATCATCTCTTTAAATTATCCCGACACACTTCTCTCTGAAAAGACACTGTTTAATGTCCAGACAGGGAGTGCAGTGGCTCGAGTGGTTAAGACGCTGAGTCAAAGGCGGAAGGTCAGCAGCTGAAAACCCGAGTACTGCAGGACGAAATGAGCTCCCGTCTCTGTCCTAGCTCCTGCCAACCTAGTAGTTTAAAAGCAAGACATTGCAAGTAGATAAATAGGGACCGCTTCGATGGGAAAGGTAAACAGTGTTCCGTGCACTCCGGTGTCTAGTCATGCCTGCCCCATGTCCATGGAAACATTTGCAGATACAGACAGCGCTGGCTCTTTGGCTATAAACAGAGATGAGCACTGAACCCTAGAGTCAGATACGGCTGGGTTTTGAGCAAGGGTGACCTTTACCTTTATGTAAGATTCCCATAGGGTGGATAGAAACTTCCAAAGTGAAGAATTATAGTATTTGTAGTCTAGAAAAATCTGAAAATCCCACCCTTAGTAAACAAGAGGGGGAGAGTCTCATCTCGTACGCTACTTCTTGGGTGTTGGATCTATGACTCTTGGTGGGTCGTCAGCATTGCCTTCTGAAACGTTGGAGGTATCTTGTTGACTAATTTTCACTTTTTCTTTCTTCAACTTCCTCTGCAGTTGGCACTGAGAGGACCCTCTGGTCCAATGGGCCTCACTGGAAGACCAGGGCCAATGGTAAGTATCCGAAATAACCCCATAAGTCATAGACAAGGTTCTCAAGGGGAGATGGGGCTCTGCCATGACTTCGCAGCAGTTAACTCTGTTAGTTACTGCCTTCCTTCCTTCCTTCCTTCCTTCCTTCCTCTGCTCTTCCATACACCCATCATCTACCCTTCCTTCCTTCCTTCCTTCCTTCCTTCCTTCCATCCATCCATCCATCCATCCATCCATCCATCCATCCTTCCTTCCTTCCTTCCTTCCTTCCTTCCGTCTGTCCGTCCATCCGTCTATTCTTTCCTCCTGCCCTTTCAGGTATCCTCTTGCATGAGTACGTTGTCCAGCTGATACCTGTCCTTGGGCTATCTGAAATAAAAGCTGCCAAGAGGACCATGGCCCGGGAAAGACCGCTCCATGCCCTGGAGAAAATGGCAGGCAGGTCTTACTCGTCTGCAAGTTCAGACAAACATTTAACCTGCAGGCTCTTGCAGTTGAACCAAACAGTAAAAGATGAGTTAAAAAGGAGTAGGGGAGAGTTGCCTGGCTTGCTCAAATGTCAGTGAAGGAAATAGCAGGACTACTTTGACCTGTAAAGTCAGAGCCTACACAAGAGAGTCTTTCACCCATTCCACATTTTCTCTCTCTCCATCATGCATATGCAAAATTCCTAATGTAGGGAAGAGTCATTTTAGCTAAGTAGTGGCCTGTCCAGGTTATCCTGCTATGGTCATAGAGTAGACCCTACTGCCAATGACTCAGCACTGAGCATCAGGCAGTGGTTAACTAACCTGACCACCTCGATGACTAATGGTAGGGAAGTCCACAGGGAAGAGTGATGGTCCCCAAGTGGATTAAATCCCACTTGACTCCCTCTTGATGGAGGGAAGCAGCTTCATCCATCCTGGCCTGCAGATGAGGATGAGGATGACTTTGCATGCCAAAAGGGCTCAGGACCAGAAAGGGACTCGTGGAACTGGATTGGTGGTGTCATGCAGAAGGCAGATAAAAGGCCACCGCATTGTATTCTCAGGACAGTCTTCATGGTACGGGTACACAGAAAGAGCCTCCTCAAAGATCGTGCTGTTTTTGAACCACAATCGGGTGTAATACCGGTTGGTAATACCGTTTTCTTGAGAGCATGGAGCAGTCTTTCTTGAGTCATGACCATCTTGGCAGCTGGTAATGGTAACCTTGTGTTGCCGGCTAATCTTTCTCACACTAGGTCAGGCCCAAGGCACTGCAGAAGGGACTCATCGAAAGGTGCCTTCATTTTGGTAGTTTCACATCTGGCCTAGACATGGAAGAAGAAGAAGTATTTTAGCTAACTAAAGGGGGAAGAAAGGATGGAAAGTGTAGAAAGTGCCCATTGAGCGGTGGTGCCTGAATGCACAATGGGTGCTCATTGACTTGGATTAAGACCAGCAAACCAGGAGTCTTCACCTTACCGTTCAGTGTTTGCCCTCCAGCCCCTGAACAATCAACTATAATAATTGCTGGCGTGACCAGGATTGCACCAGGAATTTTTGCTAGCTGCAAAATTTATGCGGAGCCCTGCAGATCTGGAGGAAAATGTATTGTTCTTCTTTTGGCTAGGATTCATTAATCTGTTAACTCAGAGATAAAGTATGTTTGTCGCCGTTATTAAGTGGCGCACACAGTCCCCATCCTAGAAATTTGTGATAACAGAGGTTACTCTGGGGTGGCCCGGCTGTTTATTTATGTATTCCTTTATTACAACTTAACTCTCTATCTGCTGCGGGGGGAAAGCCCGAATACACTAACATTTCCGTCACGCTGAGCAGGATTTTGTTGCGCTAAGATTAATGTTGGATTTGCTCAGGTCTGTTCGCTAAGAGAGCTGAAGTTCTTATCATGCTGTGGCTTCTTCTCAACATGGACGACCATAGAGCTGAAAGTTTAGGAACCTGTCTAGTTTCCTAGGATGGTGGCCATGCCTGTTTGTGGCCGTAGTCATCACAAAAAGCCTAGTGGCATCTTAAAGACTTAAAGTTGAGTTGATGAGTAAATAAATGAATAAATAAATAAGTAAGTAAACAAGATCAAATGCTAAGGGGTGACCACGTTCTTCTAATTTGGTTTCATGTCCTTCGTGCCTCTTGAAAATGGGCCTTAAGTGTGCCATTGGGGGTAGAGTTGAAAATTGAAAAGCATTTTACGTGTCCTGAGAAGAAAGGAGAAGTCTGGTCAGGTCATCCTGCTATGGTTGTAGAATAGACCAGGGATTCTCAACCTGCAGTCCCAGGCCGAATGCGGCCCACCACCACCACACCAGGAAGTGCCATGTGATGGAGGAAGGGCAAAATGGCCATTCCGGCCTCCGAAACTGTCCGAGGGAGCGTCCCAGCCCCTGGCTTTCAAAGGTTGAGAATTGGAGTAGACCCTACTGCCAATGACTCAATGCCGAGTGTCAGGCAGGGGTTAACTAACTTGACCACCCTGAGGACAAATGGCAAAGTCCACAGGGAAAGGTGATGTTCCTCAAGTGGATTAAATCTCACTTGAATCCCTCTTGATGGAGAGCAGCAGCTTCATCCATCCTGGCCTGCATTTGAGGAGGACTTTGTGTGCCAAAAGGGCTCAGGAAGTGAGTCAAAGGAACTGGATCAGTGTTACTATAGGTGTCACGCGAGCGATGCTGAAGGCCAATGGAAGGCCACTACGTTATATTGTCCCCAGGATAATCTTCATGCCTGATCTCCATGAGGAGAGCCAGTACTTGAATCTGGCAGAAGAAGAAAGGTATCTGCTGTCGTTGGCCAAGAAGTTTGGCAATCCAGCTTGGCAAGGCCATGTTGGTTACGATGCCTTGATGCCTCATTTCATGGCCATCCTAGACTTGGGTTCTTGTTCTATGTAGGAGTCTGGGTCTGGGTCTTGTTCCCCCATAGCATTCCATGCACCAGAAGATGCGTTCCAGAGCATAGTTTAGCTTGAGGCCATCTCTTTGACCTCCCAGAGTGTCAAGCTGCCCTTCTTGACCTGGCCTTTTGCTGGCCTGGTCTTATGCTCCCCAACCAAGTTTGGTTTATCGATATGTTTATCAATGTCTCTTTTTCCCCACAGGGTCCCCCTGGCATCGTAGGAATCAAGGGTGAATCCGGAGACATGGGGCCTCAGGTATGTAGGGAATGGCTCCATTTCATTTATGGCTTATTTCCCTTCCCATTCCGCCTGAGGTCTAGTCTCACTGGTTGCATCTTTAGACCCAATTCTGACCTAGAGGGGAGTGTAAGAGTTCCCTCACTCCTCAGTCATGCAGTTGCCAAAAGGTAAGCCAGAACTCACCTGAAGACAAGGCCTCAGGTGGGTCTTCGCCCGCCTCCCCCAAACCCAAGGCCTGAACCTTGTCTGCGGAAAAGGATATCAAAGAAACAGCTGCAACTTTTCATTGCTTTACTTGCAAGAATATTTACGTTAGAAAAGAGACAGTTCCGAGGCCAATACCGTTGACCCTCACTTTAAAAATTCAATGCATTCTCCAGGACCTTTTGTACCACAATTTTTTTTTGTAAAATGGATTTCCCATAGGAATGCATTGGGTGCAATTTCCCATAGGAATGCATTGAAAACCAAAAATTGTTAACTGAAACACGGTTTCTCATAGGAATGCATTGAAAGCCAATTAATCCGTTCCGGGGGGGGGGGGATTTTGGATTTCCCTTTTGTCATGTGGATTTTGTGTTAAGCGAGCCGTTTGTTAAGTGGAGGGTCTGCTGTAAAGCAATTTCAGCCAGAGACACCCTGGAAAATGAGAAAAACCTATCTACAGTTGTGCCTCGAGTACCGCTTGAGTTACAAATTTAATGCGTTCCAAGGCATTTTTCATGTTACGAAAAATTTGCAACTTGAATTTCCCATAGGAAAGCATTGAAAACCAAAATTCATAACTTGAAACATGGTTTCCCATAGGAATGCATTGAAAACTAATTAATCTGTTCCGGTAAAATTTGTAACTTGAGCCATTATTTTCAACTGATTTTCTTTCGTATTGTGAAAAGTTTGTAACCCGAACCATTTGTAACTCGAGATACCACTGTACTTAAAAGCCAGTACAGGTGGAACCACGGTTAACGTAATTATTTATTTTATTTATTTATTTATTTATTTATTAAATTTAATACCCCGCCCCAATCGGGAGAACCCGACTCTGGGCGGCCCACAATCAGAATAAAACAAGAATAAAACAAGAATAAAACCATCACTAAAACGTCAAAGTTAAAAGTTAAATTAATGTGTTCTCCCGGACCCTTGCGTGTGTTTTCATGCTGTGCCATTTGTTTCCAGGGTCCACGAGGTGTGCAAGGCCCTCCTGGCCCAGGAGGGAAGCCTGGACGGCGGGTAAGTAAAACAGGATTGGGGGGCCAGAATTGCACATAGTTCCATGAGCTTGACCCATCCGAAAGGCAGTCAGATCCACTCCCCACAATGGTCGCTACAAAGGATCCTACGGAGTCAGTGGGAGGGACATTGGTAGCTTAATGGTGCTGAACTTGACGCCGGGAAGGCTGGCAGGCCAGCAGTTTGAGACCCAAGCATTGCATGGCGGAGCGAGCTCCTGTCTCTGCCCCTAACGCATTGCATCCGTCACGTCATGGCAAGCCTGGGATCCCTCCTTAAACTCACACCAGCGCCACTTTTTTTCCTGCTCCAGGAAAAAAATCGGATACAAGTAGTAGCCGACGACAGCTGACCGGCAAGTTTCAAGGAGAAGCTGCCTTAAGCTTCTGGCCGGGCAAATGTGGTGGTCAGACAACCCATGACCTGTCCGGCCTCTTTTTTTGGCCATAAACCAGGGAAGCAAAACCACTGTATCCACATCCCGAGGAACTGTGGCTTGACTCTGCGCTCTGACCTTAAGCCTGGAGGTGGACTTAGTTCCTGGCCTTCATATGATAATTTCTTTCTCCTTCATTTCTTCTCTGCCTTTTTTCCCCTAGGGACGAGCAGGCAGCGATGGAGCCAGGGGGATGCCAGGGCAGACTGGGCCAAAGGTAATGGAATTAAAATGGACAGGCCGGGGGGGGGGCTTTCCTGGTTCTTATTTTCTTTCCCCCTCTTGAGTTGAAGATGTACTCTAGGAAGCAAGCTGGGGACATTGGCATTCTTGTGTTCAACGAAACCATCGGTCACGGAAATGAGGTGGCAGAAGGCAGGCATGGGGTGGGAAATGTCAAGGCTACACACTGGTTTACGTATTTGTGAGGTGGCTTAGTGGTGAAGATGCTGAAACTGATGTCCGGAAAGCTGGCTGGTCAAGTTCGAGACCTGCGGGCTACACGACAGAGTGAGCTCCTGTCGTCTATCCCGGCTCCTGCCGATCTAGCAGTGCGAAGGCAGAAAACTGCAAGTAGATAAACAGGTAGCGCTTGGGTGGGAAAGGTAACAGCATTCTGTGTGCTCTGGCATCTAGTCATGCCTGCCATATGACCATGGAAATGTTTGCAGATGCATACACGCTGGCTCTTTGGCTGTAAATGGAGATGTGCATCAGATAGGACTGGCTTTCCTCTACTGTTCCATGCACCCATCATCTACCCTTCCTTTCCTCCCTCCTTCCTTCTTCTACTCTTTCATACACCCATCATCTACCCTTCCCTCCTTCTCTTCTTCTACTCTTCCATACACCCATCATCTTTCTTTCCATCCTTCCTCTACTCTTCCATACACCCATCATCTTTCTTTCCTTCCTTCCTCTACTCTTCCATACACCCATCATCTTTCTTTCCTTCCTTCCTCTACTCTTCCATACACCCATCATCTTTCTTTCCTTCCTTCCTCTACTCTTCCATACACCCATCATCTTTCTTTCTTTCCTTCCTTCCTCTACTCTTCCATACACCCATCATCTTTCTTTCCTTCCTTCCTCTACTCTTTCACACACCCATCATCTACCCTTCCTTCCTTCCTTCCTCCCTCCCTCCCTCCCTCCGTCCCTTCCTTCCATTGCTGGCTTTGGGGACCTTGCTAAGTTCTCGTCAAAGGAAACGGATGCCACTAATGATGAATCTGAATGCAGGCCAATGTCGCTACCTAGCCACATATTAGGAAGCCGAAGTGCCCGGTTATGTAGATGCTTCACGTGGAAAGAGATGTGGGGTGGAGGAGCTGCAGTGGCAGAGAGGACTGCTAATGAGTTGTCCCTTTAGCACCGCAGTGGCCGCCACCGTCCTTGATGGGTCCCCTAAAGAAGGAGGGGGTGTTAGGAAGACAGGCAAGGAGAGGAAGGCTCCATAATTGATGGTCACCCAGACAGGAACTAATTCCTCTCTATGAGGCGGTGCAGAAACTCTCCGGACCTGAGGGAAACATCATCCATCAACAGATGCCCCTCATAGTCCCAGCAAGGGCGATTTAAATTGCTTCCACAAATGCCTCCGCAATTCATCCTTCAGGTCACCCCTGTCTACATTGTGAGCTTCTTTTAGTATGGATGGGCAAGGACACAGTCTATGGGGAGTGGGAGGTAAAAATGGCAGCCCCTCCACGTGCTCCCTCTCCTTCCCATTTAACTTGGCTCCTTATGTCCTGTAATTGGGAGGGGGGAACAAGAAGAGGAGCAAAGTGGGGGGAGGGTCTGGTGCATGGCCAACAACAGAGCGAATATTGAAGAAGGGTGAATGTTCGCACTCCTAAGGCAGGTGGACAGACCACCTCTTCCTTCCGTAGCTGGGTATCTCTGGTGAAAACCCTAAATTCTGCCCTTGGCCTAGAAAGGGTCAGCAAACCTGGCTCTCCAGATGTTCTTGCACTCCATTTCCCAGTAGCCCTAATCAGAAGGTGTGCTGACATGAGCTTTTTAGGAATTGAAGTCCAAGAACACCTGGAAAACCAAGTTTGAGGAACCTTGGTGTGCTCTAGAACCCTGGTCTACTTTAGAATAGGGTTCCTCAAACACGGCTCCCCAGATGTTCTTGGACTTCCATTCCCAGAAGCCCTGTTCAGCAGGAATGCTGACTTGGGCTTCTGGGAATTGAAGTCCAAGAACACCCAGAGAGCCAAGTTTGAGGACCTCCAGTGATGACGGACCTTGGCTCTCCGGATGTTCTTGGACTTCAATTCCCAGAAGCCCTGATCAGCAGGTGTGCTGGCTTGGGCTTCTGGGAATTGAAGTCCAAGAACACCTGGAGAGCCAAGTTTGAGGAACCCCGGTTGGCTCCCAAGGTATTCATGGACTTCAATTCCCAGAAGCCCTGATTGGCAGGGTGTGCTGGGTTGGGTTTCTGGGAATTGAAGTCTAAGAACACCTGGAGCACCAAGGATGGCCATCCCTGGTCTAGGCAGGGTTTCTCAAACGTGGCTCTCCAGATGTTCTTGGACTTCAATTCCCAGAAGCCCTGATCCGCAGGTGATCCTGACTTGAGTTTCTGGGAATTGAAGTCCAAGAACAACACCTGGAGAGCCAAGTTTGCTGAGCCCTGGGCTAGAAGTACCAATTGTTCCCAATAAGGACTAAGAGAAAGTCCCCGGAACAGGTTACACACCTGGCCCCTGTCCATGCGCAATCCCTCAGTGCTCTCTAATCATACCTGAGGTCTGATGCTGCCCACGTAAGTGCCCTGTTTATTGCTAGTAAACGAAAAGATAAAGGGTCTCCTCGCCCGAAAGCCAGTAATGTCCTACTGTGGGTTAGATTGCCTCCAAGGAGTATTATATTTTTATAAACTAAAGAGCCCAAAATTGAAATTGGGGGCCCCTTTGGGTTGCAGTGGGGACTGGAGTGCCTCAAGTGGTTAAGACACTGAGCTCGACAACTGGAAAGGTGGGAGTTCGATTCCCGAGTACTGCACAATGGAGTGAGCTCCTGTATCTGTCCCAGCTCCTGCCAAGCTAGCTGTTCGAAAGCAAGAAATTGCAAGTAGATAAATAGGTACCACTTTGGTGGGAAGGTGAACAGCATTATGTGCACTCAGGTGTGTCACGTGTCCATGGAAACATCTGCAGAGGCAGACAACGCTGGCTCTTTCGGTGTAAACAGATGAGCACCGAACCCTAGAGTCGGATACGGCTGGCTTTCGGGGAAGGGTGGCCTTTACCTTTACCTTGGGTTGCAGTGAGTAGCCCCTGAAAGGAAAGCAGTGGGGAATTCAGCTAGAAAATCTTTTCTCATTTTTTTTTCTCTCTTTCCTGTGAACTTGGTATGTTTAGCCTTGAGAAAAGGAGACTGAAAGGGGATAGGATGATAGCCGTCGTCAAATACCTTGAAAAGACAGTCCTAAAGAAGAGGAAGGACAATATCTGCTCACGATTATCTGAGTGCATGGCATGTAGTAACAGGCCGAAACCACAGGAAGCCAGATATAAACTGAATATCCGGGGGGGGGGGGACTCCTTAATTGTTAGAGCAGTACGATGATGGTACCCACAGCCATGGAAGGTGTTGAACGCGCCTGCACTGGAAGCACTCGAGTAAACTTGGACGACCCTCCTTTGACTTGGACACCTGCCTTGAGCAGGAACGAGTTGGACTCCATGGTGTCCCCTTCCAACTCAATTATTCTACAATTCCTCCTGGGACGTCTTAATTAGACTTCTTGTGTTGCGCCGGTGTGAAGCTGTTCCAATTGGAAATCACCAAGAATCCCGAAATGACCACTTTCTCTTTGGAATTCACTGCAGGGTGACCGAGGCTTCGATGGTCTGGCTGGATTGCCTGGGGAAAAGGGGCACAGGGTAAGTGGATTGGGTTTGTGTGTTTTGGGTTCTTGGGGGTTGGGGGGGGGAGTCCTCTCCTTTGCTTCAACCTGGTTTGCCTGACATGGAATTACTAATCAAAACAAGGGTTTCCCAACCTATGGCCTGTCGGCCAGACTTGGCCTGCAGGGCCAATTAATCAGTGAGGACCTCACCTCTACCACTGGAAATGTCAAAATCATGCGGGAAGCATTGAAAATCTCATGGGAAGTGCTGAAATCTCACCGAAATCTCACAGGAAGTGTCTGCAGTGTGGCAAAATACAGCGAAAACAGCCAAAAATTGGGTGAAAACACGCCGCCCTTGCTCCTGCCGCCACCAGAAGTGGTGGAAGCAGCACGAGCAACCATGCTTCTGGCCCACTCAGTTGTCCGAGGGGGCATGATCTGGTCCTCAGCGCAAAAAGGTTGGCCACACCAAATTAGAAGATGGTCTCCAATGTGCTTAGCTATTTTTATAGCCTCAAGCTCATTGCTTTTCAATATGTCTGTGATGATGATGATGATGATGATGATGATGATGATGTCCTGCCCTTTTAGCCTTTTCAGGGATTTTAATAAAAAAGAAATGTTCAGGTCACAAAATAGTGGGTGTTGATGGGGAAGCAAACCTCTGGAAGGAGGAGGAGCAGAATGTCTCTTTGCTATGGCTTGGATGTCTCATTTGTCACATTAAGTGGTTGGCAAATCTTCCAGGAAGTATCTTCCATGTCGTAGAGGCCACAAAATCTCTTGAATGCTATTGATCATTCCTGGGGCTTTGTTGCCTTGGCTGCCCAAGATGGGCTGAAGGTTGACCAACCATCAGTTGTGTGTGTGAGACTGGAAGTACCTTCTCTGAGTTCTTGACTCTTCAAATACCTGAAAGATGGTCATAAAGAGGAAGGGAAGGATCAGTTCTCCATCATCGCAGAGTGCTGGACGTGTAAAAATGGGCTGAATCCACAGGAAGCCAGATATAGGCTAAAATAATAGGAAGAACTTCTTAACTGTTCGAGCGGTACGGCAGTGGAACCAACTCCCCCGAGAGAGGGTGAGCGCTCCAACAGTGGAAGCTTCCAAGAGAGAATCGGGAAAACAGCCTTTTGTCAGATCTGCTTTGATTCGGATTCCTGCATTGAGCAAGAATGGGTTGGACTGGAGGGTCTCAAAGACCCCTTCTTCCAACTGAGTGATTCTATGGCTCACAAGAGTTTTTCACTCAGAGTTACACTGCGGGCGTTGGGTGAGCAGAACTCTACCATAGGATGCCTGCCACTGTTTTGAAGCTAAATCCATTTTAAAATGGAAAGAAAAAGCCCGACTACCCTGTCGTAATTCATCGTAGGAATCCGTCCCTTTACCTGTTTACAACATTATGCAAAAGGAAGGTATCGGCTGGTCGTGTTTTCAGCCTTGGGCTGGAGATCTCTCCTTTATCGAGAAAACAGCTGATTTTGCCCATTCTTTTCTCAGGGCGAATCTGGTCCTTCAGGCCCTCCAGGAGCTCCAGGTGAAGATGGGGACAGGGTAAGTTCTTCTAAATTCAAGGGTCACAACCTGCTTGAGGCATGCTTACCCACAACTTGCTTGCACATGTGAATGGAGTCATTCCCACACTCATCACCGTAGTCCTGTGTGATGTCTCCCCCTGGGACTGTTTTGGAGAAGAAGATGCACCATTGTCTTCAAAGGGCCATCAAGCATGATCGGTGGAGTTGGAACAGTCCAGAAATCCATTGACTCCTTCCCTGTTGACCTTCTGGTCTGATCCATCACATCCGGGCTGCTAGTTGGTCTAATCCATGTGTCCCTATGCTAAATCAAGGGTGCTGAATCCAAATCTGAAGTCCGGTTCTGCCTAGGAGGTCAGGATCATAAGTTAGCAGATCTCACCCTCTTGGTTAGGTTCTTGCGTTGATCATGGGGGGTATATTTGCCACAAATGGAGCCAAAATTGTCTGGTTTATTAGCACAGCTGTGTCTAGTCATCTTTAGCTCCAAACAGACTCACTATGGCCGAGCTGTACTATCTAAGTACCATATATACTCGAGTATAAGTTGGTTTTTTTAGCCCACAAAATGAGGTCCAAAAATGGGACTCGACTTATACTTGGGTCAATCTAAACACTCAAAAGCATACCTACACAAATATCTAAATTAATTAATTTTATTATATTTTCATGTATTTTAATTATAGAAACTCACTAGCAGCTGCTGCATTCCCCCCCCCCCAACGTATACTTGGGTCAATCTATTTTCCTAGTTTTAGAGGTCCAAATTAGGTACCTCGACTTATATTTGGGATGACTTGTACTGGAGTACATGTGGTAGATGGGTTCGCACTAGAGGACCAGCCTTTGGTCCATCTCACCTACCTATTTCTGACGTCAGCTCACGGACTTGCCCAGACATGCCTGGCCGCTGCTGGAACATGCATGCCACCAGGGGACATGATTCAGCTGAGGCGGCAGCAGACAAAGTGGTAGCTGCAACTGTTATAATGTTCCCATGTAAAAATACATTACTCAATACCATTTGAACAGGTATAGCATGCTTATAACTTAAAATCTGTACGTGGTGGGCAAATTCTGAGTTCAGATTTGGAATCGGCACACTCGGTATCACGTAAATTGCATGTGTTATTCCCAGTAGCAAAATTGTTGTTGTGTAGTGTATTTAACACAAGAGCTTTATATTTGATGTAACTGGCTTCATTTTCATTCTCATTTCTTTCCTTACACCAACCAGGGTGACGACGGAGAAGTTGGACCTCGAGGCCTCCCCGGTGAACCAGTAAGTCACTCGTCTTCAAACACACACAACACACGCATACACACAGACACACACCTGTCTTGCACATGGAAAGTAAAGGTCACGTCACCTGCTGCATTTTAGAAGCTTCCAGAGTTTTCCCTGCCTCTCTGCGCAATAGCCCAATGGGAACACTTCCTCCCTCCCCCCAGCACAGAGTTCACCCCGCCCCTCTGCCCAGCAGCCCAATGAGAGTGTTTCCTTCTTTCCCCAGCACAGAGTTCGCCCCGCCCCTCTGCCCAGCAGCCCAATGGGAGCGTTTTCTTCCTCCCCTGTTGCTGTGTTGGCATTTTGCTATAAATAAATGGGTTTTGAGTTGCCATTTGGGCACTCAAGGGTCTCGAAAAGGTTTCCTATCCCTGATCTATACAGTCGTTGCCTTTGGATTTTACTGAAAGAGAATGTTTGCAATGAGCCGAGAATGATCAGGCAGTTGTAGGACTATAGCATTTGTGGAGACTTCTAGCGTCATCTCATCCAACGCCCGATCAAAGAAGGAATCCACGGCCAGCATTAGGGCAGGAAGAGGAAGTTTTGGAAGAGCTTGACCTAGCTAAACCTCGGAGCCTTCCAGCTTAGGCGTCTGTCCCCTACACCATGCCAAGGCTTCTTTTCTCAAGGTTTAACTGTACATGGGTAACATTTTCCCTTTAGCTCTGGATTACCAACATATTTCCATTGTTTTATTTCTCAAAAATTAGAGCCCAGTCTTATCTTTATGGGATGATTCATGCTCTGTCCCTGTTTCTTCCCACAGGGACCCCGTGGGTTGCTCGGACCCAAAGGCCCCACTGGTTCTCCAGGACCCCCGGTAAGTAGCCCCAATGGTTGGGTCCTCTTTGACTTCATCAAGTGGTTCTTGGTCTCAGGAAGACTATGAAGACCCCCCCGTCTAGAGTAGGGTCTTCAAGCTGGGTTCAGAAGGACCCATAACAGAACAGAAGATGCCCTCTGACTCAGCGGGGGTTGGGGGCAAGTCACCAGACATAATTGTGGGTCAAAGCGAGCACGGAGCCAGGACACGACCATAGTTGCAAGGAACTGCAGGCTGGATTATGAAGAGCATAGCATGTCTATCGGAGACAAGAGGGTAGGTAAATTACTGTTAGAACTGTCCTCCCTGCCCCCATTGGCCAGTTGTGGGCGTGGGTGGTACACCATGTTCTCAGAGCTATAGAAACAACGACATCATTCTCCATGTGGGATGTGGTAAGATCCCCACCTGAAGTGGTGAATAGGTGGTCCATCTAGTCTGGAGCAAGACGAAACCATCTGATGGTCCTTTCTCAACTTTTCTGAGCTCCATTGAACTGTGTGTAGTGCTGTGGTGGCTCAGTGGTTAAGAAGCTTGCCTTGTTAGCTGGAAGGCCAGCAAGTCGGCAGTTTGAGACCCGGGTAGTGCATGACGGACTGAGTGTCCCAGCTCCTACCAAAGTATCATATTGAAAGCACAAAATTGCAAGTAGATCAACAGGGACCACTTGGGTGGGAAAAGATTGTGGGGGCCTGAAAGGCGCCTCATTCGGGCATCCCCCGAGTGGAGTTTCTTCAGCAAAAATCCTTTCAACCCAGAATAATTTCTGGAATGAAATTTTGAGTTAGAAAGATGGGAGTGCGGGGCAGGAAGTCAGAGAGAGGCATAACGAGCTCATTCATTGGATAGGGCAGTATATAAATCTATTAAATTCTTCCACCATTTTGCCTTACCAGTGTTCCCCAACCTTTGGGTTTTGGACTTCAATTCCCAGAAGGCCTAGGGTTGGGAATCCACATGAATGGGTTTTCTATGCATATGGGTTTACTACGCGTAAGTGTTGAGATATAGCGTAAACCCTAGTGTTGCAAAGGTGTGTCAGCGGAGGTTTGAGAGCACAGCTAATAGCACCGTAACCAGACAGATACACTGCCTTGTACAAACTGCTTTACCTGTAGCAGAATCAGAGTCCAAATCATACGCAGTCACAACATCGTTTCAGAGCTCACGTAAAATAAACTCTTCTTCTTACCAGACTTTGTCAATCACGGAAAAATCCGTCCAATGCAGGTTGCAAAACAGTAAGCAAAGCAAAACCAGCCCCTGCAACAAACATCAAACAGTGAATAGCAAACAGAGAGCGAGATTCGTGAGCGAGTTAACTGTGGTTGCAGTCTTCCTTTTAAACCACATTACCGACAGCAAGGAGATAATACAGTCATTATCCTACTTCTGTCATTAGTTGAATGATCAACTCAGTACTCTTAAAGCACCATAGTACATTTTGCAACAGACATGCTGTGTTGGTTTATATATACTTTCAAACGTTTTTAACTAGATTTTTAATTGGTGCGGATGGGAGGTAATTTTTCAGTGTTTTTAGGAATTTTAACGGTTTCTATCATTTTAAATGTTGGGGATTTTATGTATGCCGCCCAGAGTCGCATGTTGATTGGGGCGGCTATACAAATTGATTGATTGGTTGGTTGGTTGGTTGGTTGGTTGGTTGGTTGAATGAATGAATGAATGAATGAATGAATGAATGAATAATCCTTCCCAATTCCTAAGAGTAAGTCCAAAATCCAAAGATTGCTTCCCAACCTTTTGTTTTTTGGTCTTCAATTCCCAGAAGCCTCAGTCAATCCCCCAAAGCTCTGACCGGCCAATGGACTGGCTGAGGCTTCTGGGAATTGAAGTCCAACCGTGTTCCGTGGAACATAGTTGAGGAAACACTGGATGAGACCATTGCGTCACACTGGCAACAGAGGTGGAATGAAAAAGGCCTGCTTTTCAACAGAAGCTGGTGAAGAAGGAGGCCAGCGCAAAGCTGAGGACCATTCAGACACCCTGCATGAAACTTTCAGCTTCTAGAACTGCAATTTCATATTTATTTTATTATTATGTAAGAGCAGCTGCTTTGCAGACATTTGAAACTTCCTTCTCAAGAAGGGAAACTGGCCGGTCCTTTCTCACGTGGTCCTTTTAAACTTTCCGTTCAGGGCATCGCTGGCATGGACGGACAACCTGGCCCCAAGGGGAACGTGGTAAGTTTCCTGCTTCCTGTCGAGTAGCCTGCCTGGGTCATGTGAATCACACGCGCTAATTGCTTTTCCAGGCCACCTTTTCCCAAGAAAGCGCCTCTAATTAATGTTTCGTGGGAGATTGATCTTCCACCGCAATGGTGAACCTTGGCACTCCAGCTGTTCTTGGACTTCAGTTCCCAGAAGCCCAAGTCCCTGTGAATCCACACGAATGGCTTACTGTACGTGCGCACTGTTCTTGGACTTCAATTCCCAGAAGCCCAAGTCCCTGTGAATCCACACGAATGGGTTTACTGCACTGTGAACCCATTTGTGTGGATTCACAGGGACTTGGGCTCCTGGGGAATCAAAGTCCAAGAACATCTGGAGTGCCAAGGTTCACCATCACGGCTGAACTACGGTCATTAAAGCAATGTTGCAGTGCAGACATGTATGCAGATGTTTTGCATTTCCATGTGGGATTTGGCTCCACGGCTGCTTGGTCTTCTAGCTTGTTCAAGCCACTGGGCAAGGGCGTCCCATCGCTCCACGGCCATGTTTGAAAGGGATGGGCGCAGGTCTTTGCCTTGTCTTCATGTATTGTTCAGTCGCGCACTCGAGTCCAGCCCTTTGTGACCCCCATGGGCGACCGCACGGAAGGCTCCGCTGCCACCTGCCATCTTCCAGAGCCTGCCCAGGTCTTCACCCCTCCATCAATGATGCCATCTACCCACCTCATCCCCTGCCGCCCCCTTTTCTCCTTTTTGCCTTCGGTCTTTCCCAGGACCAGGGCCTTCTCTGGGGCCTTCTCCTCATTTTAGTGGCCAGAATACTTGTGCTTCAGTACAGGGACCGTGGTGGCTTGGTGGTTAAGATACTGGACTTGATGACCGGAAGGCCAGCAATTTGAGACCCAAGTTGCTGCACAATGGGGTGGGCGCCCATTTCTGTCCCAGCTCCTGCCAACCTAGCAGTTCGAAAGCCAAAAATAAAAAGTGCAAGTAGATAAGCAGGTACCACTTTGGCAGGAAAGGTAACAGCGTTCCGTGCACTTTTGGCATCTTGTCATGCCTGCGACATGATCACGGAAACGTCCAGCGAGAGAAAGCACTGACTAGTCCTGCCTGCCACATGACCACGGAAACGTCTGCAGATGCAGACGGCGCTGGCACTTTGGCTGTAAACGGAGATGAGCACCAAGCCCTAGAGTCAGATACGACTGGCTTTTGAGGAAGAGCGACCTTTCCCTTTTTGCATTTCAGGAAAAGCTCTAAGCTAGAAAGGTTGCTTAAGTTCCAGGGGGTGCTAGTCCAGCGGTGCCCCAACTATGGCCCGGGGGCCAGATGTGGCCCCCGATGCCAATTCATCCAGCTCGCAAAGCCCTTGTCTCTCCCAGAAGGACATGTTTTGCTTCCACTTCCAGGAGCGACGAGGGCTTCGCGGGGTGGATGAATTGACATCGGGGGCTGGATCCGGCCCCTAGGCCATAGCGACCAGCCCCCTGAACCATGTTGCTGGCCCGCGGCCTGAAAAGTTTGGGCACCCCCTGGGCTTGCCGGCTACCGAAGCATTCCTGTGTGAGATAATTTTTTGACAGCTTCCACTAAGTGGTCTAATCACAGTTTGCCAGCAAGTGTGTTCAGAGGCCGATCATTTTCTCTTCACATCTCCCTGTAAACGAGAAAAGATGCCTGAACATCACAATTATACCCTTGGCATCGGCTTCCATTAAGTCGAAACTGAAGCCATAGCCCTTGTTTCGTGATGCGCTGTTCGTCGTGGGAATGGCTTTTTAAAATAATTGCAAATGTTCGATCAATAAAACAAATATGTTGGAACGTTGTCATTAAGCTGGCATTTGGGAAATCTCCCTTCTTCTTACACTGCATCACAAAGATATAAATATTGTCTGGTCTAATCCATGTGCCCTGTGCCAAATCGAGTGCGCTGAATTCAAATTTGAAGTCCGATTCTGGCTAGGATGTCAGGATCTTAAGTTATCAAATCTCACTTTCTTGGTTAGGTTCTTGCGTTGATCACGCCGGAGTACATTTGTCACAAATGTAGCAAAAATTGTCCGGTTCATTAATACAGATGCGCCTATGAATCTTTTAGTTCAAAACAGACTCACCCTGGCCTAGCTGTACTATCCAATACGATGGTTTTGCCCAAGAGACAAGCCCCTTGGTCCATCTTGCCTTATTTACCTGTTTCTGATGTCAGCTCACTGACTGGCCCAGACATGCCCGGCCGCTGCTGGAACATGCATGCCACCAGGGGACGTGATTCAGCTGAGATGGCAGAAAGCATAGAGGGAGCTGCAACTGTTATAATGTCCCCATGTAAAAATGAATTACTCAGTTATCGGCCATTTGAACAACTATAGCACGTCTTACATGATAGGCAAATTCTGAGTTCTGATTTGGAAACGGCACACTCGATAGCATGTAAATCACATGTGTTATTCCCAGGAGCGAAATCATTGTTGTGCTGTATTATTGTTAGCAACCGCTGTGATTTTCTGCTGCTGCTACTAGCAGTAAAATCCTTCTTGTTAGTAACAAGTATTGTTCCTAGAGTTGGAACAACCGGAGTCAGTTCTGAACGAGCATTGTCTTTCTGCTCACTTGAAACGCATGATGTTCGGCCACTTTGTGGCATGTGTTTTCACATTTTCTCCTTGCTTCCAAGGGTCCTCAAGGAGAGCCCGGCCCGCCAGGTCAACAAGGAAGCCCAGGCGCACAGGTGAGAAAGGGGGAGGGGTCTTTCTTGCTCCAGGTGTGAAGGAGACAACATCGGCGTAAAGTCCATTCCTGTAGTTGCTTTCCCTGTAGCCATGGGAAGTGGAGGCCCAGCAGTTGGTGGATTAACTAGATTGGGGATTCTCAACCTGTGGCCTGTGGGCCAGATGCAGCCCACAACACCATTCCACGTGGCCCACCGCCAACTCCACCACACCAGGAAGTGCTATGTGGTGGACGAAGGGCAAGATAGCTATCCGGCCCCCGAAGCTGTCTGAGAGAGTGTGGCCCGGGTCCCAGGTTTAAAAGGTTGAGACCTCTTTGGCTTTTGGTTCTGGTCCCCACCCAACAACTTCCTGTTGTTGCCTTCACAAGATAGGACTGTCTGAGAGCCCATAACTTGCCTGAGAACCCAATGGAGTCTTGAACCAGATCCTCGGAGTAGTGACTCACTAGATACTCACAGGCGCCAAGAGGATGGAAACGGAGAACGGCAGATAAACATCTCTTAGTGGGGGGGAGTTATCCTTTGGGTGTAGGCCAGCTGTGGTTTGCTTTAGTGGCCTTTTGACCCATAAATCCCACCTTTATAGACTTGTGTGTTTGTGTGTCTTTGCTCATCGTTCTTTCCCTCTTTTCTCCCTCTTGTCTCTAGGGACTTCCAGGTCCTCAAGGGGCAATCGGCCCACCAGGAGATAAGGTAGATTGACTACTCAATACTTTCATTCATTCATTTATTGCATTTATATCCCTCCCATATGGTAAATATCACTCTCAGCAGTTTACTATACTGTATATATGTTCTCTGTGTGTGTGAGAGAGAGAGAGAAAGAGAGAGAGAGAGAGAGAATGAAAGAGAGTGAGTGAGTGAGTGAGTGAGAGAAACAGAGAAAGAAAGAGAGATACATCCCTTTCCCCTCGCTGGGGACTCTCTGCAACCATCCACACTGGGCACATCAGCTTTGGCCCTGAGCATCTCTGCAGCAGAGTGTGCTGATCCCAGTGTGGAACACATCCACACACACAAAAGAAGTTGACATTGCTGTGAATGAAGCCATCTGGATAGTGACAGGATGCCTCAAACCTACACCAGTGGGGAAAATATACCCTCTTGTTGGTATCGCTCCACCTAAGATCAGGAGAGAAGAAGAAGCAGACGCCGAGAGAACTGAGCAAGAGAAGGACCCTCGAGACCCTATAAATGGAGATGAGCCTCAAGTATGATGCATAGAGTGACAGGATGCCTCAAACCTTCACCAGTGGGGAACATAGGACCCTCTTGTTGGTATTGCCCCACCTAAGATCAGGAGAAAAGGAGAAGTGGACGCTGAAAGAACTAAGGAAGAAAAGGACCCTCAACGACACCCTCTGAACGGAGATGAGCCTCAAGGCCGCTCAGATCCAGGAAGAGCTTTATGGCAAGAACAAAAACTCTTCAGGGTCCACAAGAGCAAAACCGAATTAGAAGATGGGGGAAGGAGGAGCTCACGGGGCAAGGAAGGACATCAAAGGAGGAAGATCTGGCTGAGGAACTCAACCTCCCCGACGTCACTTGGAGGACCATGAATAAGCTGAGGGCTGGAGTCCCTCAATGCAAGACCCACAGGCTCAAGTGGGGTCTGCTGGAGAACAACAACACATGGTGTGAATGTGGGGAGATAAAGAGTCCGGCCCATTTGCTAATCTGCCAATTGCTACTAGAGGCATCCATTGGATGGATGGATATATGGAGATAGAAGGAGAAGATAGATGGATGGGATGGGATGGAATAAAATAAAATACATTTCTTTTTTCTCCTCTAGGGCCCAGTGGGGAAACCTGGCCTTCCAGGTATGCCAGGAGCTGACGGCCCTCCGGTAAGTGCAACTGGGGACACCAGTGGCTTTTCTTCCTTCCTTCTATAATTGAACAGAAAGGACGGCCTCACTGCAGCAGAAGACAACCTCCCAATGGCCACATCATGGGTGTAAGGCATTGTTGACAGAGAAATGGCCTCAGTGGGGAGGTTTTGGTGGATGTAAACCCAGAAGAAGCAACAGTCCACACGGTTCCGGGAGTCGGTCTCTTGGGTTTCTGTGCCACGGGCTCTGCTGACTCAAATCCCTACGATACGCCACCCAAACCATCTGGAGAGCTTCCCTTTTGCCTTCCTGTGATGTAAACCAGAGCTTGCTCCTTGCAGAGGTTTGTGGCCTGGCATGCATGGCTTGGTTAGGAGTCAAGACCTCTTAGAGACAAGGAAGAATTTCCCCATCCCCCCAAAGTGCCTTTTTCTAGCATCTCCTTTGGCCTATCTTCTTTGCATGGGAAGAAGGACTGGAATGGACCTTCCTTCCTTCAAAGCCTGCTCATATTATGGAGTCATTGATGGCACTATCAATGGGGCAGATGTGCTCAGCCCCCCAACCTTTGACTGGACCTCTTGCCTTCTCTCTCAGTGCTCAATTTGAAGATCTTGTCGCTTCTTGCGAAAGATCCTTTGTGCCCTGGTTTGGGAGGTTGACCAGTTGGATCCCCCACCCCAGAACATATCTGTTTATCGTTGCTATTGGATTATGGATGCCTGATGGTGTATTTAAGGGCTAGGATGTCCTTTTTGTTGAGCTGTAATAACCCTTACATGAGGCATCTGAGCAAAGCAGTTTAAGGCTCTTAAACTAGCCACTTGGAGAGTACTCAGAATTTGCTAGAGTATTAGGCTCAATCCATTCTTCCCCCAAGGGGCCGTAATCTGCATAACTGGAAATCTACAATTGTCTAGAGAGGTGAAGAGCCAGAGAGGGGAAGCATCAAAGTGCACTGATGCGTAGCTTGAATAAAAGGATTTGCTCAGTGTGTGGAAATACACTCATGGTTAATTTATCTCCCTTTATTCTTTCTCATAACAGGGACACCCAGGCAAAGAGGGTCCTCCAGGCGAGAAAGGAGGTCAGGTATGTATCAGTCAGATGGCACTTTCTCTTCTCCCCATTGCCGGAACTGTGATGGCCTTGTTAGAAAGGGGTTTTGTTGGGAGGTTCTGGCAGGTGCAGTTGAGATCATTGCCCTGATTCTGCACCAAGGACGTACAGAGATACACCCCTCCATCGTGCAGCCCATAGTTTGTGTGTAATGGTCTCAAGCAATCCCAGTGGGGAAATGTCTTAGAGTTGGTAGTGAGGGATCCTGTACCACTAACAACAAAGAGCATTGAACTAGTTGGATCAGTGGTTTAAGTCAAAGCAACTTAGCATTATATATTAGGGAGGGATAGACATCCAACCAACCAACCAACCGCCCAACCAAACAACCGCCCAACCAACCAACCAACCAATCTCCTAGTGGTGGTCGTAATGGATCAGTGGATGGGCTGGCTGAGAATGAAGACCAGCAGATCTGAAGCACACAAGAGAGAGCAGAACATCATTTCTGATCTCTGACCCAGGCCTCTTACCCTTGAATTGGTGGGGAAATAGTTTTGGTGCCTCTCTTGCAGCTACGGCCACATAACACCAGCAGCCGTTCCTCTAGAGTAAGGCTGGACAACCTTGGCGCTCCAGATGTTCTTGGACTTCAAATTCCCAGGAGACCCAAGTCAGCACCTTTGAAGATCAGGGCTTCTGGAAATTGAAGTTCAAGAACATCTGGAGCGCCAAGGTTGGACGTCCCTGGTCATCTAGGGAGAAGAAGCCCTACGGGTTGGTTGCATTTCGCTCAACTCCAGGCAGACTTTCCCTTCCCCATCCTTTTTTCTTATTGGTTGACAACCTGCCTGTGTTCTTTTCGCACTTGTTGTCGTTTTGCTCAGTCATGCAATCTTCCCACATTGACTGAAGTCTTCTTTTGTGGGTATTTCCTTTGCACTTTAAGTGCCCTGTAAACTTTGCAAGTGAGTGAATGGTCAAGGGGAAGTGCTTTTAGTCTGTTTTCTCCATGGAGCCCAGGCGCTATTAAAACACCACTACTATAAACTATCCAATCTAATAAAATGCTTTCTGACCCTTGATTATCTCAATGCACTAAGGCTGTGATGGCGAACCTTGGCACTCCAGCTGTTCTTGGACTTCGATTCCCAGAATCCCAAGTCCCTGTGAATCCACATGTATATGCAGTAAACCCATTCGTGTGGATTCACAGAGACTTGGGTTTCTGGGAATAGAAGTCCAAGAACACACACAGTAAACCCATTCGTGTGGATTCACAGAGACTTGGGCTTCTGGGAATTGAAGTCCAAGAACACCCATGCATGTGGATTTACAGATACTTGGGCTTCTGGGAATTGAAGTCCAAGAACATGCACAGTGGACCCATTCGTGTGGATTCACAGGGACTTGGGCTTCTGGGAATCGAAGTCCAAGAACACCTGGAGTGCCAAGGTTCGCCATCACTGCACTAAGGCCTGTAGGGCAATATATGAGTGTAATTTGCTATTACATTCTGTCCTGTGATCCATCATTCCTTCCTTCCCATTTCCCTTCAAATCCAAGATCCAGTTTGAACCTTGTTTCGGGACTCTTTCCCGGGAGGCCCAAACCCTCTAATAGTGTTCCATGCAGTTATGCATCTAGTCCTGCCTGCCATGTGACCACGGAAATGTCTGCTGGTGCAGGCAGCACTGGCTCTTTGGCTATAAACAGAGATGAGCACTGAACCCTAGAGTTGGATATGACTGGCTTTCAAGCAAGGGTGACCTTTTACCTAAGTTTTTTTGAATAGTGGCCGTATTAGTCTGTGGTTCAGGCATCTCAGAAAACAAAACAAAATATAAAAAACACTGTAGCACTTTAAAGACTAACTGCCATATTTTTATTGTTGGCTTTCGTGGATCAAGTCCACTTCTTCAGACTTTCATGCTTTGTCTGAAGAAGTGGACTTGATCCACGAAAGCTAACAATAAAAATATAGCAGTCAGTCTTTAAACTGCGACAGTGTTTTTTATATTTTATTTTAATTTTATTTTGTTATTTTTTCCCCCTGATATGCCTTTTACCTAAGGTGTGTATAAACTAGCTGCAACTCCCGGGATAAACCTCTGGAAAAATAAAGTTCTAACTTGTACAGAAGTTTCCATGGGCCAAAGAGATTCGTTCTCCCACAATGGATCAGTGAGTTCGATACCCGAGTGAGACCCCCGTCTATGCCAGTGGTGTTATTCTCAATGAAAAAAGGCACATACCTGCCTGCATCCCACCTTGGAAAGATTCTAGCTGTGGATTTTGCTCAGAATTTGAGCAAGCGGTGTTTTCTCTGAGAAAAAATAAACATCCTCAAATTCACTGAATCCTTTCTGTTTTCTCTCCCGTTGATAACAGGGTCCGGCCGGCCCCCAAGGTCCCATCGGATATCCTGGCCCACGCGGTGTGAAGGTAAGAAAGATGGGTGGGTGGATGGATGGATGGATGGATGGATGGATAGATCGATAGATAGATAGATAGATGGATGGATGGATGGATAGATAGATAGATAGATAGATAGATAGATAGATAGATAGATAGATAGATAGATAGATAGATAGATAGATAGATAGATAGATAGATAGATAGATAGATAGATAGATAGATAGATGGATGGATGGATGGATGGATGGATGGATGGACGGACGGACGGACAGATGGATGGATAGATAGATAGATAGATAGATAGATAGATAGATAGATAGATAGATAGATAGATAGATAGATAGATAGATAGATAGATAGATAGATAGATAGATATGGGTGAATAGATAGATGGGTGAGTAGATAGACAGATAGACAGATAGATAGATAGATAGATAGATAGATAGATAGATAGATAGATAGATAGATAGATAGATAGATAGATAGATAGATAGATATGGGAGAATAGATAGATGGGTGAGTGGGTGGGTGGGTAGATAGACAGACAGACAGATAGAGAGAGAGAGACAGACAGACAGACAGACAGACAGACAGACAGATAGAGTATCTGGAATGGATATGGCACCCGAAGGAAAAGAAGAAGCAAAAGAAGAAGAAGAGGAAGCAGCAGCAGAAGAAGCAGAAGGCAGCATAACGACGTCATGCCAGAAGAGGTCGCTGGGCGAACTCCGGTTCCTCCTCCTTCAGCATCTCCCATAGTACCACCAAGGCTGCCTCTGTGCTTTAATCTGTGGGCGGGGAGGTGTCGGTTTTGTGGAAAGAGCTCTCGTAAACACTGCAGGGGGAAATGGGAAAAGACGTCGACTTAAGTCAAAATAAATTCTACCCAAGAAAAGCGAAATAAATCAGCAATGAAAAACAGTGCATGCTGGGTATCGTTTCCTTTAAGGAGGATGAGGCCGTCGCAAAAAAAAAAAGGAAACAATCCAAAACCTTTTAAGTTGCTTGTCACGAGCCTGGAGACAGCTGTAAATCTGTTCTGGTGTAGCAGAAAATGATGTTCATGTTGTGTTTTTTAAAAGAAAAGAATAATATTTTTCCCCCTCCTGTTTTGTCCCCCGTCTCATTCCTTCCACTCAAGGCTGTTGTTGAGAACCATTTGTGAATTCTTCTTTAACTGAACGTCTATAATGGGTGACTTTTCCCTTATGCAAGAATGAATGAATGAATGATGCAATTTTTTTAACGCCAAGATTTTAACCGAATAAATTGGCAACCGCAATTTTCTATTCCATTAAAAAAAAATAAGAATTGACACAAATTTAGCAAGAAAGAAACCAGAGGTACCGCCACCAATACTCTCCTTACAATATATTTTTTTGGGGGTAGTAATAATAAAGCAATAATATTGCCTTTCCGCTAGAGCGATGGTTCCATTTTTCACACGGAAAGGTTATGTGCTTTACTAGTGTATATTGCTTATTTCCAGGGAATGCGCATTGAATTGCTCCCCGGTGACTTATCTCAGCTAAAGATGCAAAGCCCCCTTTTAATATATTTTTTAAAATATGGTTTTTCTACCCCCGGAACGCCTTCACCTTCTCTCTGGGCAGAAATCTCAGAATCACCTGGAAACTTGCAAAGGGTTCTGCCACGCAAGTGCAACTCAATGTTGGCAGTGGGTCAACCCAGGCAAAGGGAGGTGGAAACCCCATCTTATGGGGGTTCACAGAAAGAGGGACTGTAGTAGTTCAAGTGGTTAAGAGGCCGAACTCATTGACTAGAAGGCCGGAGTTCGAGACCTGGGTACCACATGACGGTTTGAGCGCCTGTCGTCTGTCCCAGCTCCTGCCGACCCAGCAGTTCGAAAGCAAGAGATTGCAAGTAGATAAATAGGGACCGCTTCGGTGGGAAGGTGAACAGTGTTCGTGTATGCCAGTGTCAGCCATGTGTCCATGGAAATGTCCCGTTCTCCAGTTGCGTTTTAGGAAACAAGGTGTCAAAGAAGCCATACGGGTGCAGGTTTTCTGATCCCTCTCCTGTCTTGCACGATGACCTGAAATGCTTTACACCTTGTGGCCCTGGTCAAGGTATCTGAGCCAGTGGTCTCTTTGTTTCCCTCGTGTAAAAATGGATGCCTGGCCGCCTTCTTTCTGCTTGACCGACTGGAAGGAAGACGTTCTCCTCATGCCGAAAGGTTGGGTGCTTCGCCATCACAACCAGACAGCGGAGAGGTCATCCAGTTGGGCCGCGTCATAATCATTTCACCTCTTGCTTTTCTTTTATTTCCGTTAAGGGAGCCGATGGTATCCGTGGCATGAAAGGAACAAAGGGCGAAAAGGTGAGTCATTGAATCCACTGGGCTGGGATCATGTCCCTTGTGAGTAGAATCCACTTCTTCCAGTTCTCTTCATTCTCTCCCTGCTCCGCCACCCCCTCTCTTCTTCCTTGTTTATTAGCTGGCATCTTCCTTCCCCTGTTACAGGGTTCCCCAATCTTGGGCCCCCAGGTATGCTGACTTGAGCTTTTGGGAATTGAAGTCCAGGAAAATCTGGAGAACCAGGTTTGAGGAACCTTAGCGTACTTTAGAACACTGGTCTACTCTAGAATAGGGTTCCTTAAATATGACTCTCCAGATGTTCTTGGACTTCAATTCCCAGAAGCCCTGATTAGCAGGTGTACTGACTTGAGTTTCTGGTGACTGAAGTCCAAGAACACCTGGAGAACCAGGTTTGAGAAACCTTGGTGTACTCTAGAACCCTGGTCTACTCTAGAATAGAGTTCCTCAAACATGGCTCTCCAGATGTTCTTGGACTTCAATTCCCAGAAGCCCTGATTAGCAGGTGTACTGACTTGGGCTTCTGGTGACTGAAGTCCAAGAACACCTGGAGAGCCAAGTTTGCTGACCCTATATCTAGTGCATAGGTCCGTGACGGTGAACCTTGGCACCCAAGTGTTCTTGGATCAGCTCTCCTGCTGATCAGGGCTTCTGGGAATTGAAGTTCAAGGACAGCTGGAGTGCCAAGGTTGGCCATCCCTGGAGGTCTTCAAAGTTGGGTCTCCAGATCAGACCCAAGAACATCCGGGGGCCCAAGGTTGGGACGTGATGGCTTCCTCACTCCCTTTTCTCCCATCCTAGACAAAAGCTCGTCTTCTAGAGTTGCCCTTGTGAGTCATGACCTCCTCCTGTCATAGGAACTGCCTCCCTAGTAAAGTGAGAGAGCAATGTCCCAGCTCCTGCCAACCTTCAATTCCCAGAAGACCTGATCAGCTGGAGTGGTAACTTGGGCTCCTGGGAATTGAAGTCCAAGAACACCTGGAGAGCCAAGGTTGGCCACCCATGGGTTAGAAAGACAAAGCGTCAGAGCTGCAGCGTTGTCTAGACAGAAGGGTGGGTTGTGGTGCTACATGGACACATTGATCTTCTCTCTTCCTACCCACCACTAATGGCTCCTCTCCTCTTGCAGGGTGAAGATGGCTTCCCAGGATTCAAGGGTGACATGGGCATCAAAGGAGACAGGGTGAGTTTTTCAGAAACACCACATTCTTCAGGCTGGTTGAACTCTCTGCTGGGGGGAGGGAAGAAGTGCTCCCATTGGGCAGCTGGGCAGAGGGGCGGGGTGAATTTTGTGCTGGGGTGACCACACAGGTGCCCACAGAGAGGGCTCCAAGTGCCACCTCTGGCATGCGTGCCACAGGTCCGTCAACACTGACCTAGCCATTTGAAAGCAAGACATTGCAAGGAGATAAATAGGGACCAATTTGGTAGGTAGGTGAACAGCGTTCCATGCACTCCAATGGAGTGAGCTCCTGTCTCTGTCCCAGCTCCTGCTAGCCTAGCTGTTTGACAGCAAGAAGTTTCAAGTAGATAAATAGGGACCACTTGGGTGGGAAGGTAAACAGTGTTCCGTGCATTCAGGTGTTGAGGCCTGCCTGCCACATGTCCACAGAAATATCTGCAGATGCAGACAGCGCTGGCTCTTTGGCTGTAAACGGAGATGAGGACTGAACCTTAGAGTCAGATACGACTGGCTTTTGATCAAGGCTGACCTTGACCTTGACCTTGGCCTGACCATTGCAGGGTGAGGCATCTTGTTCTGCCCATCCATTTGGGTAGAAGAATCCAGGTTTCCTTTCTTTTCCGTTCTGAATGTTGACCCAAGATGGAATAACCATGGCCACCAGCGCATCGTTTTGCTCTTCCTTCATAAAAGCAGGTCAGAATTTGCTCTGGGGCTTTTGCTTCCATTGGGAATGAGGGAGAGGCTGAGCTTGGCCCGCGAGGCAGATGCTTCCGGGTCCTACTCCGTCGCTGGAGGCCATGAAAGCGTTTTCCCTCCCTGAATTTGCAGCGGTTGTGCTTTGCAGATGAAAGGAGCACGGCCAACTCTTGGAAGGCAGAATTTGCACTTGAAGCGAATCCCAGATCAGGCTCAGTTTTATAATATGTGCACAGGATTGAGTTTTAGTCAAGCTATTCGAGGGTCTTCTCCAAACGCTACAGACTCAGCAGCCTTAACTGACCATTGGAGGGGGAAACTGGCAGATTTCCTGAAATTGCAAGTAGATAAACAGGTACCACTTTGGTGGGGAAAGTAAACAGCATTCCATGCCCTCCGGTGTCTAGTCATGCCTGTCCCATATCCATGGAAGCATCTGTAGATGCAGACAGTGTGGCTTTTTGGCTATAAACGGAGATGAGCACTGAACCCTAGACTCGTATACGACTGGCTTTCGAGCAAGGGCAACCATGACCTAGTTTAAACTGGCCTAACAAAACCAGGTTCCCCCCACCCCCTTGGACTCCAATTTTGTGGCAGTTATTATTCCCATCGTCTGATAGGTAGGGGCTGCAGTGGTGGCTCAGTGGTTAAGAAGCTTGCCTTGTTAGCTGGAAGGCTGGCAAGTCAGCAGTTTGAGGCACGGGTGCTGCATGACAGATTGAACGCCCATCTCTGTCCCAGCTCTTGGGGGGACATGAAAGGAGCCTCATTGGGGCGTCCCCTGAGCGGAGTTTCTCCAGCAAAAAATATATATCTTTCAACCCAGGATAATTTCTGATCTGACACGGAAATATTATTCTCCCCTTCTATGCGCTTAAATTAGAACATCTCTTGAGGGATCCCTCAGGCAACAAGGGATGGAGAGAGAGAAGCACATAGATTTAAGCCTAACCTCCTTGCTGGGAGATCTTCCTTGCTCAAGAAACACAGAAACCGGGTCTCATCATTACTGGTTTCCAGGGGATAACTGGGCGAGTGGGCCGGAATGCTCCGACAGTCTGAAAATAGAAGCTATTAGCCCAGTCTTTGTTGGCTGCAACCCACCAGCCAGCCAACCAACCAACCAACCAATCAAACAAATTGGTGGCTGCGGCTGCTACTCGTATCCGAGTATACATTCTTTCCCTAGAAATCATTTTCACCAGGAAAAATGACATTAGCATGAATTTGTTTAAGGCAGATCCCAGTTTGCCACGAAGTGACCCACATACTGTGATCACGGAGCCCTCTCCTGCGGCATGTATGAAATGAGACGTGCAGGATTCAACGCCAGGACATGCAATGGACTGCCGCAGCCTTGAGGATCTGGACACCGTGCGCCTTCACAGCCAGTCCATCTGGCATGGCCTCTTCCGCCTCCGTGACCGTTGGGAATCGGAGTTCCTCCTTTGCTCATTTTGTCATTGGACCCAATAATATGGTGTCCAGTGGCATTTCCTCCACTGAGCAAGACCATCACCCCACCTAAAGGGGGTCATCAGCCCTTAGCCATTTGTCCCTTTGAGGAGTCAGGTTAGTTAACTGCCACCCAACCCTCGGCGTTGAGTCCCTGGCTGTATGGTCTACTCCATTCCCATAGCAGGATATCCAGACGGACACCTATTAGTCTGTTAACCGTAGACATGGTCGCATCCTCTCCCTGGCAGTCAGCTGGCATTTTAAAACCCTAGTTGCACTAGTCATATTTGGGAGGCACCAAAGATGCCACAAGATGAAGAGTTTGGTGCACAGATGAACTTTTGAGGGCGGTTGCTTGGGTTTGTGTTCATATCTGCAGGTCCTTCCGTGGCCTTATCTAAACCATCTTTTTTTATAAAAATCAAAGTCCTTTTGATGTTTCTTGAGAAGATCCCTGGAATAGGAGTTTCCAGACTGGCTTGATATTCCCACATTGTCTTCAACTATGGGCTGCAGTGGCTCAGTGGTTAAGAAGCTCGCCTTGTTAGCTGGAAGGCTGGCAAGTCGGCAGTTCGAGACTCGGGTACTGCATGATGGATTGAGTGCCCATCTCTGTCCCAGCTCTTGGGGACACGCAAAGAGCCGCAAAGTTGACTGAGGGAGCATGACCTGGCCCCTGCCTTGAAAATGTTGGGAACCGCTGGCTTACACACGAGGCATGCCAATTGCAGTCAAAGTCCAATCAAAGTCAATTAGAATACTGTATTGCCTAGTGATCTGGTCTTTCTTGAATTGATGGTGGTGTTCTGATGTTAAACATTCCTCCTGCATTATTATTTTTTTTGCATTATTATTATTGTAATTTGAATATGGATCACACGGCTAATCTCCTTTGTTTGCCTGTAGTCAAGGATATTTCCCTTATTCTCAACTCTTCATAGGGCGAAGTTGGCCCTCCTGGTCCACGAGGTGAAGATGGGCCTGAAGGTCCAAAAGGTCGCGGCGGTCCCAACGGTGAGCCTGGCCCACTGGGTCCCTCAGGAGAAAAGGTAAGGTTCTATGTCCTTCCAATGTTTAAAAGATGGGCTAAGACAGTGGTGGCAAACCTTGGCACTCCAGATGTTCTTGAACTTCAATTCCCAGAAGCTCTAATCAGGAGGTGTGTTGACTTGGGCTTCTTGTGATTGAAGTCCAAGAACACCTGGCATGCCAACGTTAGCCATCACTGGACTAAGATGTACCTACCTAAAGTTGTGAAAAGTCTGCCTTTAGAAGGCACTTCCTTCATTGACATAATGAAGCTCTACGTATTAGACCAGTGATGGCCAACCTTGGCACTCCAGGTGTTCTTGGACTTCAACTCCCAGAAGCCCAAGTCAGCAGTCCTGCTGATCAGGGCTCCTGGGAATTGAAGTTCAAGAACACCGGGAGAGCCAAGGTTCATAAATATTTTCCTTCTCTGTTGCGGTGTTTTGTAGCGTTACCCAAAATTGTCCCATCGGAAATTTTGCAGATCTTAACCAGAATCAGTTTAAATTCACTGAACTGTTCTTTACACAATCACCTTTGAGAGCAACAGCTGGATTCAGGAGGGAAGCATTCATCAAAACAGCCGAGTTGAACTCGAATCCACTTCTTCCCGAATCTTCAGAAATCAGTTTTCTTATCTATGTTCCACAGGGTTTTCTTTCTGCAAAACTATAGCAATATATAGCAATGGCACTTCTATACCTTCCCCATTTGGTACACGCTTTGGGCGATCCACAAGTTAATGAACCATTTTGCCCCCATTAACATGCGGGGTCCTCATAGGAGCCACCTTGGAAGGCTGAGTCAACCTTGAGCCTTGGTCAGGATCGAACTCACAACGTTTTTTGGATTGAATTTACAATGTCAGCAATTTGAAAATACGGTAAAATTAATTAATTCAGACATTTGTGTGGGTAGGCTTTTGAGCGTTGACCCGAGTATATGTCGAGTCCAGACTTATACTCGAGTATGTACGGTAGGTGTAGTATTCAGAAAATCAAATCTATTGTATCCTTTCCTATTTGTTTTTTAAAAATGTAATTTTCAACCTGTTTTTACAGGGGAAACTTGGAGTTCCAGGCTTGCCGGGTTATCCAGGAAGAATCGGTCCCAAGGTGAGTCTTTCTTATGGTACTAAAATTTCCATTTTTAGAGATGTTTTGATGGCAGCTTTTTCAAGCCAGAAGCAGAAAATGTCTCCCTGAAAGATATTCCTCTAATCCCTGAACCCCATCATTAAATGAACTGTAAAGCTTCCAGGAGCAATGAGGGTGGTGTGGGCCAGATGAGTTGGTGTTGGGGGCCAGATCTGGCCCATGGTCCATAGTTTGGTTGCCCCTGGTTTAAGCAGAGAAAATAGCAGCTTGAAATCTATCTCACCCTATTGGAAAACAGATGGCAAGGTGCGTTTTACTTCCACTTCTGGTGAGAGGAACCACATGACCGGCCCACTAAACCACGTGGCCGGCACGCAACCTGAAAAGTTTGGGCACACATGCCTTAAATTATTGAGCATCGATGCTTCTTTTGGTGGTAGTAATAGACATAAGAGAAGCAGGGAACACTGGAGGACTCTCCCCAAAGACTCAAAGTGTCTCTGGCATCCGGCGCTGCATCGACCGCCTTCGCTCTACATTTCCACTCGCGGCGAGAGGAAGAATGCAGCATCCAAACTCTGCTGTTACTCTCTATAGAAGCTGCTAGATAATTAATTAGGAAGAACAACTCAAGAGACGGAGCGATAAAAGACCGTGGCCCAGTTTTCAGCAGAAAAGGCCGCCCCGACTTCCCTACCCGCTTTCCTTCCAGTGGCTGTCAAATGTTTCCTTTCTTAAGATTTGAGAGGGAGAAAATTCCCTGTACATCGTCTAGAAAGACGGCGAGTCTGGCGAGGCCTGGAAACATGGCGGTCTTTCTTTTGTTCTTCAATCTTAGCAAATCCATTTCCCCCGCTTTGCCTTACTTGTGATTTATTTCGTTTCCGTTGCCTTTTAGAATTGTGTTTTGGGCTTTGTGTTTCAAGCTTGAGTAAAGAGGCTTCTGTGATGCAAGCGACACAATTAACTACAAGGGACTCTATCGTTTAAATGTTGGGGATTTTATGTGTCGCACGTTATGAGTCGCATGTTGATTGGGGGCAGCTATACAAATTGAATGAATGAATGAATGAATGAGTAGAGCAGCGCTTGCCAAACTTTGGTTCTTGGACTTCAATTCCCCAAAGCCTAAGTCAGTTCCCCAAGGCACTGATCAGGCATTGTACTGACTGAAGCTTCTGGGAATTGAAGTCCACCAGTGGGGCCTGGGCCCCACATTGGGAATCCCTGGTCTCTCTAGACTCTACACCAGGAGTTCCCAGCCTTTGGTTCTTGGGCTTCAATTCCCACAAGCCCAAGTCAATTCCCCAAAGCATTGATCCATCAATGGAATGACTGAAGCGTCTGGGGATTGAATCCCCCCCCCTAATGGGGCATGGGCCCCTCATTGGGAACCACTAGTCTCTCCAGACCAGTGGTGGCTAACCTTGGCACTCAAGAGGTTCTCAGAGTTCAATTCCCAGAAGCTCTGATCAGCAGGAGTGCTGACTTGGACTCCTGGGAATTGAAGTCCGAGAACAGGTGGAGTGCCAAGGTTGGCCATCGCTACTCCAGACTGTAGAGCATGTTCTCCAACCTTTGGTTTTTGGACTTCAACTCCCAGAAGCCTCAGTCGATTCCCCAAAGCATTGATCCATCAATGGACTGATTGAGGCTTCTGGGAACTGAAGTCCACCATTGGGAACCACTGGTCTCTTTAGACCAGTGATGGAGAACTTTGGCACTCCAGCTGTTCTTCAACTACAATTCCCAGAAACCCTGATCAGCTGACTTGGGCTCCTGGGAATTGGAAGTCCAAGAACAGCTGGAGTGCCAAGGTTGGCCATCAGTGCTCTCGACTGTAGACCAAGGTTTCCCAACCTTTGGTTCTTGAGCTTCAGTTCCCAGAAGCCTAACTCATTGATCCGTCAGTGGCCTGACCAAGACTTCTGGGAAGAGAAGTCCACCATGGAGGCCTGGGCCCCACATTGGGAGGAACCACTGATCTGGGCAGAAGGTGGAATGTGGGTACCACCACTCCATGTGGTTTTCTCCTTCTCCTTAAGGGATAATCAGGGTGGTTGGTTGGGATGTCTTCCGCCTTGACTCTGCCTAATCTCCCTGTATTTCACTCCACCACAAATTCCTGCAGCTCCTGAATTCTTTTGTAGGATTAACCTCTGCTTCTTGCCCACCCCGTCCCCTTCCCCCTTCCCCCTTCTGCTTCCTTCCCATCTAGGGTTCCAGCGGGTTCCCAGGCTTTGCCGGTGCCAACGGAGAGAAAGGAGCAAGGGTAAGTGGGGGGGGGGACCAGATTCGGGGCGGGGGGGTGGTGACCCCATTTTTGAGAAGCGCTAGGTTTTGAAGAATCAAAATATACATCAGTGCACACAGTATGCTAACGTCATAACTGTGATACAGAACATTGTGCCCATGCCACTCTTTAGAACAGGGGTGGCCAATAACGGCCTGCAGTGGCTCAGTGGCTAAGAATTTATTTATTATTTATTAGTTCAAATTTATATTGCCGCCCACTCGCCGTGGCGACTCAGGGCGGCTTACAGACAATACATTACATTACATTACAATACAATATGTTGGGGTGGGCACAGGGGGAGGGGCGGCAAGGTCCTCATCCTGCCCTGGCTTCGCCTTGTTAGCAGGAAGGCCGGCAAGGCGGCAGTTCGAGACTTGGGTACTGCATGATGGATTGAGTCCCCGTCTCTGTCTCAGCTCTTGGGCACATGAAAGGAGCCTCATTCGGGTGTCCCCTGAGTGGAGTTTCTTCTGCAAAAATCCTTTCAACCCAGAATCATCATCATCATCATCATCACCATCACCACCACCACCACCGAATGGCCAGTCTTGGAGCTCCAGATGTTCTTGGACTTCAGTTCCCAGAAGCCCAAGTCTGCATACCAGCTGATCAGGGGCTTCTGGGATTTGAAGTCCAAGGACAGCTGGAGGGCCAAGTTTGCTGACTCCTGCTTTAGAGTATCCAACCTTTCTCTTTCCCTTCGTTTCTTCTTTTTAATTACCAAAGCCGACTTCTCTCCAAAATAAAAGAGTCACACTCTGGCACCTGACCTTTCCCTTTCAGTAGGACAAATTATCTGCCATTTCCCCAAATAGCCTTAAAGTTGTCCATTTTTGACAATCCTTTAACCTCTCATGTCAATTCAGTAGCTATGTTTCAAGGCAGTGCGGTGGCTCGGTGGTTAAGAAGCTGGCCTTGTTGACGTGAAGGCTGGCAAGTCGGCAGTTCGAGACCCGGGTACCACATGACAGAATGAGTGCCCGTCTCTGTCCCAGCTCCTGCCAACTGGCAGTTCTATAGCAAGACGTTGCAAGTAGATCAGTAGAGGGACTACCTGGGTGGGGAAAAGATATGGGGACATGAAAGGAGCCTCATTCTGGCGTCCCCTGAGCAGAGTTCCTCCAGCAAAAATCCTTTCAACCCAGGATAATTTCTGAAATGAAATCATTATAATAGGACAAATTCTATGCCGTTTTTCCCCAAATAGCCTTAAAGTTGTCCATTTTTGACAATCTTTTTTTTTTAAAAAAAAACCTTTAATCTCACATGCCAATTTAATAGATATATTCCAGGCGTCTTCATACCCTCCTATGTTTCTTTCCTGTCCTTTTGCTATAATTAATCTTGCGTGTAATTAGTTCTTGTTTTTGCCTGCTGAGCATTTCCAAAGCTGTGATTCTTCCGAAGGGCCCAAAGAAAAGCCATGTCCTATAGCTTTCCTCCACCTCCTCCTTCAGTCTCTCTCACTTAAACCCTCCTGCCTTCAAGGCTGCATAACCTGGGTGACTATTTGCAATTACGGAACAGCGAGGAACTCCATTAAACGCCTTCCACGGTTTATGGGCTGCAAGGACAAACCGTTACGCAGCCAAAAGGTTAAAACGCGCTGCAGGAAACCTCTCCTGGTCTTCCAACTGCAGCCCTGTTGCAATGAAGGAGGAGGGACTGTGTTAAAAATTTACTTATTTATTTACTTTTTCCCTCGTTTAAACACAAATTGCTTCTGTCAAGCAAGCTGGATAGGAAATTCAGGAGGTATAAATTGCTTTTTCGGCCATGTCCCCCTAGGGTGGCGTCTAAATTTTGTTTATAGAATAGCAGAAAAGTGGGACTGAGGAGGCTTGGCGGGGAAGGCGCTGAACTTGACGACTGGAAGGTCGCCAGGTCAGTTCGAGACCCGAGTGCTGGGCAACGGAGTGAGCTCCTTGTCGTCTGCCCCGGCTCCTGCCAAACTAGCAGCTTGAAAGCAAGAAATTGCAAGTAGGTCAATAGGTACTGCCTCAGCGGGAAAGGTAACAGTGTTCTGTGCATGCCTGCCACATGGCCATGGACACATCTGGAGACGCAAGGCTGTTTGACTATAAATGGAGATGAGTAGCGTCCCCTAGAGTAGGATATGACTGGCTTTTGAGTCAGGAATGCTTTTACCTAATAGCAGAAAGGGAGGAAGAGGAGGAGGAAGAGGAGGAGGAAGAGGCCTACCCCCCCTCTTTCACATCCTCTCCCCGCCATAGGGGGAGGTGAGGGTCCCCAAAAGTAACTTTTCCAGCCACTGGTTCTGCTCGTGTCACACCACGATGTGGAAGGCCAATGGAAGGCCACCGCATTCGTGTATGGTTCCCAGGGCAATCTTCATGGCTGATCACCATGAGGAGCGCCAATATTCGGAATTGGATACGGCACAAGAAGAAGAAGAAGAAGTCTTGCTAGGAGGGTTGGGTAGAAACCATCCACCTAACTTTGCTGTCATATGTCCAACAGACACACACACACACACACACACACACACATCATAAGGGGGTTCTCAAGGACTCAGGTACTGCTTTTGCTCAAGTGGTTAAGATGCTGAGCTTGACAACTGGAAGGTCAGCAGTTCAAGACCCGAGTGCCGCACGATGGAGTGAGCTCCCATCTCTGTCCCTGCCAACCTAGCAGTTCAAAAGCCACCACTTTGGTGGGGAAGGTAAAGAGCCTTCCGTGCACTCCAGTGTCTAGTCATGCCTGCCACATGTCCACGGAAATGTCTGCAGTTTCTTTGGCTATAATCAGATGAGCACTGAACCCTAGAGTCGCATACGGCTGGCTTTTGAACAAGGGAAGACCTTTACAAGGACTCCGCAAGCCTGCTCTTGGCCCACGAGATACAGTGAATCTTGAGGGCAATGGTGGCTACGCGTGGCGAGTCAAGAGATGCTCAGTCCGTCACCTTGTCTCTCCTTCCTGTCTCTGAATCCAGGGCACCCCGGGGAAACCAGGACCTCGAGGGCAGCGTGGCCCAACGGTAAGCCATCCGGCCTCTCCCCACACCGGCCCCCATCCCCCAGTTGCTCCATGAGTGCTGGTTGTGTATCACTAACCCCTTTTCTTGTGTGTGTGTGTGTGTGTCTCCCCTCAAGGGTCCCCGTGGAGAGCGAGGGCAGCGTGGCATCACCGGCAAGCCTGGGCCAAAGGTATTTCCAAGGAGAGGGGGAGAGTCCGACCGAAATCTTGCCCCCCCCAATCCGGAGTCTGTTCTGAGGCCCCTCCGCTTCGGCTGGTTTATTTATTTAGAGGAGGGTCTTCTCTTGGCCTGGGCACTGGCGGGGTCTTAGCGGATAAGATGCTGAACTTGGTGACCGGAAGGTTGGCAGTTCAAGACCCGAGTGCTGTGTGATGGAGTGAACTTCCATCTCTGTATATATCGGAGGGGGGAGGGAGAGTTGGTTATGAAAGGAAGGAAGGAATAGAAGACAAGAGAAAGAAGGAAGGAAGAGTTAGTTATTGAAGGAAAGAAGGAACCACTAACCACAGCCCAAATGGTCAAACCCTGGACTATAAGGTGCATTGGATGGGATTTCAATGTCATTATACTAGTTTGTTGTTTTAATTCCCTTTTTCTCCTCTCCTCTTTCAAGGGCAACTCTGGTGGTGACGGGCCGCCTGGTCCTCCGGGCGAACGGGTAAGGAAGGGGAAACAGACCAGAACAGAAACGTCTTTGCAACATAAAAGACCACTTTTGGGAGGCTAAATGTTTCCTCTATTGGCTGAGCAAAGGGGTGGGGTGAACTCTGTGCTGGGGGGAGGGAGGGAGCGCTCCCATTGGGCTGCTGGGCAGTGGAGCAGGGCAGACTCTGTGCTGGGGTGACTGCACTGGTGCCCACAGAGAGGGCTTCGAGTGCCACCTCTGGCACGGGTGCCATTGTTTCACCAGCATTGCTATACAGCAAAGCATGCAAGAAGCACCAACAGGTGCCATGAAATTCAATTGCTTTGTGGACATCCAACCAACTAATTTGCCTGTTTCTTTGCTTTTTAAGGGTCCTCCAGGGCCTCAGGGACCCACTGGATTCCCCGGACCCAAAGGCCCTCCGGTAAGTAGAGAACGTCGCAAGGCCTCCAATCTGCCGAACCAAAATGTCTGCAAGAAGGCTCGTTTCAGAAGGCACCACCAGGCACGTTTCTACCTTGGCTAAGTTTCTTCTTCCCTTCCACAGGGTCCGCCTGGAAAAGATGGGCTGCCTGGCCACCCCGGCCAGAGAGGCGAGACTGTAAGTCCCTTGAGCTCTTTAGCAATTATTCTACCACTCCAGGTTAGAAGCACCAGCCTTGACTTGGGGCATCAAAGCCTCCAAGATAGACTAAGATGAAAGAGCTTCTGCCCCAAGGCTGCTCAGGTTATTCCATGACCAAGTGGGAATTTGAGACATCTGCCCCTTTATCCAGAGCTGTCGCCACTGTACTGTCCTGCCTCTCCACTGTATGATGGGACGTTCTCCCTCTTGGCAGACTTTGATTCTTCTTTTGTGTCCAAATCAACCTTTAAACTGCCCAAATGAAGCCACTTTCTTGGCTTGGTCGTTGGCCAAACTCAAGTCTTCGTCGGTGCATGTTTATGGTTTTTCTTCTTTTGTGTCCCAATCAAACCCTGGACTTCCCGAATGAAGCCACTTCCTTGGTTTGGTCGTTGGCCAAACTCAAGTCTTCATCGGTGCAGGTTCCTGGTAGTCATCAGCGGACCAGCAAATGAGCCAATGGATTCTGTCTCTCTCCACATTCACACAGTGTGTTGTTATTGTCTGCCAGCAGCCTCATTTGAGCCTCCTGGTCTTGCATCGAGAGGCTCCAACCCTCAGCCTATTCAGGGTCCTCCAAGTGACGCTATAGGGGAGGTTGAGATCCTCAGCCAGATCCTCCTTGTATGTTATTCCTTGTCCAGTGAGCTCCTTCCTCCGTCTTCTAATTTGGTTTTGCGTGACAGACATGAAAGGCTATGTGCCTAATGGCATCAAGGGGGGCATTTCCCCGTCAACAGTCCATGCCCACTTAGAAGGGAACAGAGTTCTGCTCCTTCTGTCTCCAAACTTCACCCGCTAAGATCTGTCCTTCTTGGTTGCCTTCTGTTCTCTTCCCCATTTGAGGACGACATAGCCATACATTCGAGATAATTGTGTTGGTGTCCAAGTGGTTTGATGGTGATCTGAAAATAAATCACACCTTCAGAGTTGCTCCTGGTGATTCTTGGGGTGGAGTATGGGTTCCCAATCCCTCCAAAGTGGCCCGGCCCCAATATGGACCAGGATGGCAGTGTTCCATGTGCCATGGGTCCTCCATTTTGGGATGGGTCTCCTGCTGGCTTCCTTTTGAGAGAGTGTCCATATGGGGAGAGGGACTGCTATGGCTTAGTGGTTAAGACACTGAACTTGACAACTGGGAGGTCAGCAGTTCGAGACCCAAGAGCTGTATGACAGAACGAGCTCCCATCATCTGCCCCAGATCTGGCCAACCTAGTAATTCAAAAGCAAGGAATTGCAAGTAGATAAATAGGTACCACTTTGGCAGAAAGGTAACCACATTCCATGGGTGTCTAGTCATGTCTACCACATGACCATGTAGACATCTACAGATGCAGACTGTAAATGGAAACGAGCACCATACCCTAGAGCCATGATGCGAACCTTGGCACTCCAGGTGTTCTTGGACTTCAGTTCCCAGAAGCCCAAGTCTCTGTGAATCCACATGAATGGGTTTACTGTATGTACGTGCAGTGAACCCATTTGTGTGGATTCATAGAGACTTGGGCTTCTGGGAACTGAAGTCCAAGAACACCTTGAGTGCCAAGGTTCACCATCACGGCTCTAGAGTCAGATATGGCTGGTTGTCAGGCAAGGGAGACCACCCTGACCTTGACCGTACTGGAGACACGTGAGGCTGGATCGTAGCTGTTCCTAGAGCAGATTTTGCAGCGCATGGGGTTCCTGCCCCCAGCAGTGCTTCAAGGAGAAAAGAGAAGTGGAAGAGCAAGCCCATTCCTTTGTCCTTCCCCAAACTCAACAGAAATCTCTTTGATCCCCACACAACCTGGGGCTCTGGCATCCGGCATAGTTTTGCCTAGAGGGAGGCTGTTGAACGCCTTGAAACGTCCCTCCTCCCCGTTTCCTTCCCAGACCTCGTCTCTCGGTTTGCTGCATGGGAGTTGCACTCTGGAGGCCCCTCAGGAGAAATTGATTCTGCCGTCCTTGTTTATGAAAGGAAGCGAGAAGGAAAGAAATATCCCAGCAAGCCATGCTGATGGTCTTATTATTGATCAACACATTATTCATGTGCCGCTTGGAAGTACAGTATTCTCCTCCTGGGCGTGTATAGATCCCTGCCTAAGCTGGAGCTTGTCAAGTTGTGTGACCTCGAGTGAACTTAGAAGAGGGCTGGACGGCGGTTCTTCCTTCACTAGTAATGAAAACAGCTGGGCTCCTTCTAGGGCAGGGTGCCTCAAACGTGGCTCTCCAGATGTTCTCAGGCTTCAATGCGCAGAAGCCCTAGTCGGAGGGCATTTCACTTGTTCGCTTTTGGGATTTCTCCTCCTTCCACCGCGATAAGTGAGCTTATCAGAGCTTGTTGCGTTGACTGGAGCCTGATGCCTTCCAATAATGAACTGTCGGTTTCTACTCTCACTGAATGACAGCTGTTTCTTCTTCTTCTTTTCCCTCACAGGGTTTCCAAGGCAAGACAGGTCCCCCCGGACCACCTGGTGTCGTTGGGCCTCAGGTGAGCATCCCCAAAAAGCTCCCTGAAACCACGGGAGAGACGTGCTAGCTGTCCAATGACCTCGCAATGAGTAGCATTTCTGTTAACGGCAGTGAAAAAGATCTATATCACAGAGTAAATACATGTTGATGTCTGATTCCTGAGGTGTAAAAGTTGAGGGTCTAGTAATTATGATTGGAGATGCTTCTTCAATTAGAGAAGATCCACTTCTTCTTTCTTGTCTTGATCAAACCCTGGACTGCCAAAATGAAGCCACTTTCTTGGCTTTGGCGTTGGCCAAACTCAAGTCTTCACCAGTGCGTGTCTCTGGCAGCCATTGGCTGACCGGCAAATGGGCCAGTGAACTCTGTGTCTTTCCACATTCACGCCATGCAGTCCCCACTTGGGCCTGTTGGCCTTGCGTTTAGGGACTCCAACCCTCAACCTATCTAGGGTCCTCCAGGTGACGTAGGGGAGGTTGAGATCTTCAGCTGTATCCACCTTTAATGTGGTTCCTTGTCCAGTGAGCTCCTTCCTCCATCTTCTAATTTGGTTTTGCTCTTGCGTACCCTCAAGATTGTGGGACTGCAGTGGCTCAAGTGGTTAAGACGACAAACTCGCTGGCTGGAAGGTTGGAGTTCAATTCCCGGGTACTGCATGACGGAGCGAGCTCCCGTCTCTGTCCCAGCTCCTGCCACCCTAGCAGTTTGAAAGCAAGAAATTGCAAGTAGATAAATTGGTACCACTTCGGTGGGAAGGTAAACAGCATTCCGTGCACTCCAGTGTTGAGTCATGGCTGCCCCATGTCCATGGGAATGTCTGCAGATGCAGACAGCGCTGGCTCGTTAGGCTATAAACAGATGAGCACCAGACCCTAGAGTCGGATACGACTGGCTTTCGAGCAAGGACGGCCTTTACTAGCCGATCAGACGTTCACCCTGTGGAGGTGGCATCCCCAACCACCAGCACCTAATTTAGTTCCATTGAAATGGGATGGGTTTGATGGGAAGGAGGAAGGAGCGTCTGCTTCACCTCGGGATGGATTTTGCAGCTGTTCAATACACTTTTCCCTCCGTCTTTCTTCCAACAGTCGGTCCTTTAGGATCAGACATTCCAGCCTAATGGCTCAGCGGTGACATCCGTCCTGCTTGTACAGACCAATAATCACCGTGTCATCGCAAAGTCAATCTGTTCTTTATGCCCAATAAAGGGAAGGAAGAATTTCCCAGCCAAAAGCGGAAGCAGAGTCATAAAACACTTGACATTTATAAGAGGACTTTTCCTCCTCAAGCATCTCTGGCGTGCTTCACAAAGGCCGGGGGGGGGTAGGGGGTGTTTGACCACGTCTCCACACTGCTGTGGTCGCTCACCCAAATCCCACAAGGAGAACTCAAGCAGTTCCTTCACAATGTAGGATGGTTTGATGAGAAAATTGATACATACTTCGATGTGGTCCCAGATTGGTGGCCAGTAATACAGCAGTGTGGTGGCTTAGTGGTTAAGATGCTGAACTTGATGACTGGAAGGTCAGCAGGTCAAAACCCGGGTTCTGCACGATGGAGTGAGCTCCTGTCTCTGTCCCCAGCTCCTACCAAACTATTAGTTTCAAAGCAAGGAATTTCAAGTAGTAGAAATGCTTTGCAGACAGCACTGGCTCTTTGGCTATAAACAGAGATGAGTATTGAACCCTAGAGTCAGATACGACTGGCTTTTGAGCAAGGGTGACCTTGATGCCCAATCCAAAGATGAACAAAACAGGAATTATAGCATTTTGCGAGCCAATAACCAACATTCTAAGTATTAAGAAAGTGAGCAGGACGCAAAGGCTTGATGGCAAGCCAGAAATACAAGTCATGTATTGTTGGACTTTATCTGGTTCCAATCTTGCTGGAGGTCGGATGTCATTGCGACCACATTGATTTTGTACACAGCAGCTCTAAATAAGGGATGTGATGCTACAACCAACGCTCCCTCCAAAGATCTTTGGGTATTGCTTTCTCTACCTCACTGAATTGCTTCTTCCAGTTACTTTGTCTTGAATGTTCGTCTCTACTAGGCGTCCTCAAACTTGGCTCTCTAAATGTTCTTGGTCTGCAGCTCCCAGAAGCCCAGGTCAGCACATTTGCTGATCAGAGCTTCTGGGAATTGGAATCCAAGAACATCTGGAGAACCAGGATTGCTGACCCCTGTGCTATGGTCATAAGAGTAGACCGGGGTTCCTTAAACTTGGCTGTTTGTCAAGGAGACAATGGCAAGAGGTTGGGCTAGATGCCCCTAAGCCTCCTGGTGACTAACCTTGGCTCTCCAGATGTTCTTGGACTTCAATTCCCAGAAGCCCAATTCAGCACTCCTGCTGATCAGGTCTTCTGGGAATTAAAGTCCAAGAACGTCTGGAGACCAAAGTTTGATGGCCTATGGTCTAGAGGAGGGTTCAGCAAACTTGGCTCTCCAGATGTTCTTGGACTTCAATTTCCAGAAGCCCATGTCAGCACTCCTGCTAATCAGGGCTTCTGGGAATTGAAGTCCAAGAACATCTGGAGTGCCAAGTTTGAGGACCTCCAGTGACGGTGAACCTTGGTTCTCCAGATGTTCTTGGACTTCAGTTCCCAGAAGCCCAAGTCAGCACTCCTGCTAATCAGGGCTTCTGGGAATTAAAGACCAAGAACATCTGGAGTGCCAAGGTTGACCATCCCTGCCCTAGAGCACGTTTCCCATAGGAGAATGACAGCCATCCCTTAACCATTTTACCCGTCTGCTACTTCACGTCCCTAAATGCAATGGAATGTAGAAAATAGGCAATGGCTTGGGTGCCAGGTGGCCATATTTACCTGGGCATTTCTGCCCCACTGACCGTCATTCAGCTGATTCCCGGCGTACCGTTTGCTCTTTTGTGTATCTACTTAATGTGCAGGCAACCGCTCTGTTTGACTGCAATGAATTCTGTAGATAAGGTTATTCATTAAAAGTAATGAAGTAGCTAATGAAGACATCTAAAAATGAGCACAGCCTGAAAGAGCCAGTTAATGGTAATCAGTAAAAAGTAAGCAGCCGAAGCCACAAAGCTTGAGATTCGAAATGAAAGTCTAGAACATGTTGGCAAATGTTAAGTACGTTGGCATGAATAATGAGAGGAAAACTAGGACCCCATCCATGCAATAAAAGTCTAAACAGAGTTAGTCTAGAGCAGGGATTTCCAAACTAAGGCCCGTGGGCCAGATCTGGCCTATGGTGCTATTTCATATGCCCCCCACCCCACCAAGGATGTTTGAGAAGGAAAATTGCCATCCCTTTCAAACTGTTGGGACAAAATGACCACACACACACACACACACCCAGGCAGGCAAAATGGCCATCCAGTCCTGAAAGCTGCCTGAGAGAGCATGAACCCGGGCCCCGGCTTGAAAAGGTTGGAAACTCTTGGTCTACTGTAACTTCCTTATAATTATCTATCTGTCTATATCAGTGTTTCCCAAACGATGTTCTGTGGAACACTGATGGACTGCAATTCCCAGAAGCCACTGTCAGTCCATTGGCTCATCAGTGCTTTGGGGAATTGACTTAGGCTTCTGGGAACTGAAGTCCAAAAACCAAAAAGTAAAAAACACCAGTCTATATCTAGTTATCTTGCAAAATCTGTGAATACACACACAACACATTGGTGCAAAAAAAAACCCCACAAAAACATAACTTAAAAACTTAAAACAGGCTTTGAGGAGACCCATTGTCCAGTCCTGTGTGTTCTCAGTTCTGAGGTGCATCATGGAATTGTAGACTTGAAAATGGACAATAATGGGCACGTCACCAATGCTTAATATTTCCTCGACTGACCAACGATTGGAGTTCATGAATGACGGTGAGAAATGAACTGGGGAAAGAGCTAAAATCCTTTGGTCACACCATGAGAAAGAAAAACCAATAGAAATTGGTATAGACCAGGGATGGCCAACCTTGGCTCTCCAGGTGTTCTTCGACTTCAATTCCCAGAAGCCCTGATCAGCAGGAGTGCTGACTTGGGCTCCTTGGAGTTGAAGTCCAAGAACATCTGGGGCCCAAGGTTGGGAAACCCTAGAGTAGACCCTACAACCGTGTTTCCCAACCTTTGGTTTTTGGACTTCAATTCCTAGAAGACCAAGTCAATTCCCCAAACCATTGATCAGCCAGTGGACTGACTTAGGCTTCTGGGAATTGAAGTCAAAGAACACCTGGAGTGCCAAGGTTGGCCATCACTGCTATAGACTGTGTTTTAATGTAATGAATTCACTTTTGCTTCTCCTCCCCTGTCCAACCACACCTGCTCCTGTCAAACCCAGTGAGCAGATGGGTGCCAAGGGGTCAGGCATGGCCATGGCCCAGCCGATAGTCTTTCACTTCACTTCACAAGTGTGTTTTCTCAAAGTTTCTCTGGTCCTCTGTTTTGTTTCCTTCTAGGGTCCTACTGGAGAAACTGGCCCAATGGGCGAACGAGGCCATCCTGGTCCCCCAGGACCACCGGGTGAACAAGGTCTTCCTGGATTGGCTGGAAAGGAAGGAACTAAGGTGAGTCTGCTGGGGTCCCAACGATGTAACAAGTCCTTGGCAAACAAACAAGAAAACCTGGGAATTTGTGGCATTTTTGACATGGTGGGACCTCCCAATGACAAGAAGATGTTTCTTGGAGGTAGAAATGCTAAGTCCAGTATTTCCTCCTTTCTTGACAATTTCCGGATGCGTGGAGACGACACTTTGTCCTGCGGTTTGGTCATCTTGGGGAATGCAGCTCCCCCGGTGGCATAGTGGTTAAGGTGCTAGGCTTGGAGACCGGAAACATGGGTTCGATTCCCGAGAGCTGCACGACGGGGGATATGAAAGGAGCTTCATTCGGCCATCCCCTGCAAAAATCCTTTCAACCCAGAGTAGTCTCTGACATGAAAACAAACAATCTTGGGGCTGGAGTGAGCTCTCGTCTCTGTCCCAGCTCCTGCCAATTGGCTCGCATGATTGCCAGTATCGAATCATAGCGGATGACTGAATCTTAGCTCAGGGGGCGGCTGTTGTAAACGGGGAAGTGGGCGCATTTACAACAGTCATAAATGGTCTGATGTGGTCTGACAAGGGGTGTCTGTTAGGGAATCCTGTCTTAGAGCATCATCCGTTCCTGTGCCATATTTAAGTACCATATATACACGACTATAAGTCATCCTGAATATAAGTCGAGGTACCTAATTTGGACCTCTAAAACTAGGAAAATAGATTGGCTTCATGCCAATGTCCTTGAAGACACCAGTTGACTTGTCTTCTTCCTTTGCTTCGACGACTCTGGTTGGAAGGGGAGGAAACACAAACTCGGTGAAGTTTGGCTAGTTGATTCATGGATTTTTCTTCACAGGGCGACCCGGGTCCAGCCGGTCTTCCTGGGAAAGACGGCCCGGCTGGTTTGAGAGGCTTTCCAGGAGACAGAGGACTTCCCGGCCCGATTGTAAGTCACGTCCTCTTCCATGTTCTTCTGCAAGCAACCTCCCTTCCTTCCAAGCCTCCGGTCCAGTTTCTAAAGCAAATGGACTCACCCTCTTTCTCTCCATTTTTGTTTCCTGCAGGGACCTCAAGGTCTCAAGGGCAACGAAGGCCCACCGGGGCCTCCTGGACCTGCGGTAAGTAGTCTTTATTGACCTAGACCAGGGATGGCCAACCTTGGCTCTCTCCAGCTGTTCTTGGACTTCAATTCCCAGAAGCCTAAGTCCCTGTGAATCCACACCAATGGGTTTACTGGCACTCCAGCTGTTCTTGGCCTTCAATTCCCAGAAGCCCAAGTCTCTGTGAATCCACACCAATGGGTTTACTGTGCGTGTTCTTGCACTTCAATTCCCAGAAGCCCAAGTCTCTGAATCTGCATGAATGGGTTTACTGGTACTCCAGGTGTTCTTGGACTTCAATTCCCAGAAGCCCAAGTCAGCCCTCCTGCTGATCAGGGCTTCTGGGAATTGAAGTCCAAGAACAGCCGGAGGGCCAAGGTTGGCCATCGTGGACCTAGATAGAGTCAGCAATGCAGCCACTGCATGAAACCCCCAACGGTTGACTTTACCTGCAGGAAGTAAATCCTACCAAGTTCTCAACTGATGCTTCTCTTCATTCCCTCCTCCTTCCTCTCATCATTCCATGCTCATCCACCTCTTTTTCTCCATCCAGGGATCTCCCGGTGAACGTGGCCCCGCCGGGTCAGCCGGCCCGATTGGTCTGCCAGGGAGGCCTGGACCGCAAGGCCCCACTGGTCCTTCTGGTGAGAAAGGTGCTCCGGTGAGTCTTTCTTTGGCATTCAGGCTACGAAAGATGCCCCTTTGTGTAGCCCACCTGGCTCCATAGAGGCCGTCCAAGTCCAGGATGCATGTGCCCACTACCTGCCTGCCTTGAGTGCCCAGGTGGGCACTTCTGGTGTGTCACGGGAGGAGTGCTGCATAACTGAGTGAGCTCCCGTCTCTGTCCCGGCTCCTGACAACCTAGCAGTTCAAAAGCTAGACATTGCAAATAGATAAATAGGCCCCATTTCGGTGGGAAGGTAAACAGCATTCTGCGCACTCCAGCGTCTAGCCAAGCCTGCCACGTATCCATGGAAATGTCTGTAGACGCAGACAGCGCTGGCTCTTTGTAAACAGAGATGAGCACTGAACCCTACAGTAGGATACGATTGGATTTCGAGCATGGGCGATGTTTACCTATGATAATTGGAACATCAATAACTTTGTTTCATGGGCGTTGCAAAATTGGAAGCAATGGATGGGTTATTCGTATCTTTGGGAGCACTCAGAGTATTTTGGACTTGGTGTGTGTGTGTGTGTGTGTGTGTGTGTGTGTGTGTGTGTGTGTGTGTGTGTGTGTGTGTGTGTGTGTGTGTGTGTGTGTGTGTGTGTGTGTGTGTGTGTGTGTGTGTTTGTCCAGCCTTCAACGCCGCATCTTCATTGCTCCCTCCAAAGACGGAACAGATTTCCAGAGGAAGGAGTCTGGAGGCTCTTTAGCTTTCACAGCTAAGCAGTGCTTCTGCTCCGAGAGGCACCACATCTCATAAATGTGCTGAGCATATCTAGGGCAAATCACTTGATAAATAGGGGCCTCCCCCTGCTTATAATACTGCATCACAAAAAGATAAATGTGGCCTGCCCCTTTGTCCAGCCTACGGGTCATAGGTTGCAAACCCCATCTCTAATTTATCTGTCCTATACTAAACCAACTGCGCTGAATCCAAATCTGAAGTCTGATTAGGGTCTTAAGTGAGCAAATCTCACCCTCTTGGTTAGGATCTTGCCTTGATCACGCGGGGGTATATTTGCCACAAAGGTAGCCACAATTGTCCGGTTTATTATCACAGCTGCACTTCCTCCTCTTTCGCTCAAAACAGACTCACAATGGGCACCCTATACTATCCAATATGATGGTTTGTCAGCAGACAAGCCCTTGGTCCATCTCACCTTACAGACCTATTTGTGACCTCAGCTCGCTGACTTGCCCAGACATGACCGGCCGCTGCTGGGACATGCATGCCACCAGGGGACGTGATTCAGCTGAGAGGCGGCAGCAGGCAGAGTGGTCGCTGTAACTGTTATAATGTTCCCATGTAAAAAATACATTGTCCAATGACCGACCATTTGAACTGCTATAGCACCCCTATAAATCTGTACATGATAGGAAAATTCTGAGTTCAGATTTGAGATCAGCACACTCGATAGCATGTAAATCACATGTGCTATTCCCAGTAGCAAAACCGTCATTGTGCAGTGGAATGCAACAGGCAAGATTTGGTCAATCTTAAGCCTCCCCTCTTGGTCTGAAAGGCAAAACATTATTTCCCCACCCCCTGCTCCAAACAATGGCTTTTCTGCCTTCCCAGTGCATAGAGAGCGCATCCTTTACAGCCTCAAAAGAGCCTCCATGCCCAGGGACTTGGCATTAAGCGGAGGCGTCTTTGCTGCCAAGGTATGTGTTTTAGTCAACCCAGGCTTACATTCCCCACCCAAGCCAGAGGGGGGTAATTTCATTTCCTGGGAAACCACCACTGAGCATCGGTGGCCGTGTTGTTTATGTACAAAATGGTTTTGGAAAGCTGAGCAGGTCATTTATCTGACACCTAATCGGTGGCTGCAATTCGGCCGTTGCCTCGGACGTGGACAGATGTTGAACTGGGCCTCCGGGGAGGCGTGAAACTTTAAGCGCTCTGGCTGTGCAATCGAATCCAGGGAGATGCTGTCGGTTAGAGAAATGCTCCCAGGACACCTCAGTTACTGTACTTGCAGGTGTATGAGACCCACTTTCCCCCCTTAAATTACACTGGGGAAATAAGGTGCGTCTTATACTGTCTAACACTGTTCTGTGTCCTCCGGTGTCTAGTCATGCCTGCCACATGACCACGGAAACGTCTGCAGAAGCAGACAGCACTGGCTCTTTGGCTTTGAAACAGAGATGAGCACTGGACCCTAGAGTCGGATATGACTGGCTTCCAAACAAGGGTGGCCTTTATCTGTACTGCATATGGGATTCCGGTGGCCCAAGTCATTAAGAGGCTGGACTCACTGGCTGGAAGGTCGGAGTTCGATTCCTGTGCGCTGCATTAGATGGAGTCAAAGGGACTGCGGTGACTTACTGGTTAAGACGCTGGGCTTGGTGACTGGAAGGTCGGCAGGTCAGCCGTTCAAGACCTGAGTACTGCAGGACACAGTGAACTCCCGCCTCTGTCCTAGCTCCTGCCAGCCTAGCAGTTCGAAAGAGAGAAATTGCAAGGAGACCAATAGGGGCCACGTCCGTGGGAAGGTAAACACTTTTCCATGCACTCTGATGTCAAGGTATGCCTGCCACGTGTCCATGGAAATGTCTGCAGATGCAGACAGCGCTGGGTCTTTGGCAACTGCAGTCTTGGAAGCCATTCGGCATTGAGCATGTACGGGTCCTGCCTCCTGGTACCCATCCCCCATCCAGTTCCGGGCCGGAAGCTCCAAAAAGACTTTGCAAAAAAGACGGAGCCACCCGATTCTTTCATTACGAAGTGTTTGCAGGACCGGAAGAAAGGTTATGCTAGAAGCAACTCATGCATGTTTCAAGAGGGGAACGGCAGGAATTTGCTCCTGAGTTCGCCTGTCTTCCTTCTTCCATGTTTCAGGGTGAAAAAGGCCCTCAAGGTCCAGCAGGCCGTGACGGGATTCAAGGGCCGGTTGGCCTCCCAGGCCCAGCAGGTCCAGTTGGCCCACCAGGAGAAGACGGAGACAAGGTAGGGAAGATCTCCAGTTTGGGTATATTTGTATGGAGTCTTCCTCTTCTTCTCCTTCTTCTGCTTCTGCTTCTTCTTCTTCTGCTTCTCCTCCTCCTCCATATCCGAATCTGAACCCGAACATTAGTTATCATCAGGGCAATCAACCATGAAGATTGCCCTGGGGACCATATAATGCCGTGGCCTTAGTAACGTACTTACCTCATCCACAGCGGACTGTGAAACACACGTCATCTTGTCAGTCCCTTGAAGAAGGGCTCAGTTGCGGAGCAGGTGTCTGTACCATCTCCTGGCAGTGCTTAAAAGCAAATCCTGCCTCCAGCCTTGGAGCCATTGATGTTCCATGTGCCTGCGATTGTTTCCGTGGGCTGAAATGTCTGTGCCAGCTCACCACCATTAAGATACAAGCTCAGTGCTGGCAGAGGTCTTGGTTAGGCTGCTTAATCTCCGTCTTGAAACGTAACTTTATTTTGGGGTGTTTCCCATCCCACAGGGTGAAATCGGCGAACCAGGACAGAAAGGTGGCAAAGGCGACAAAGGAGAACAGGTAAGTTTTGGTCAACACACTTGTTCTTTAGCCTTCTTCCATGTTGTTAAGCAGGTGGCTGGTAAGAGGGATGGGGCTGCTTTGCTTTAAGGCACTGTGTCCCATCCTTTGGTTTTTGGACTTCAATTCCCAGAAGCCTCAGTCAATTCCCCAAAGCCCTGATCAGCCAATGGACTGACTGAGGCTTCTGGGAATTGAAGTCCCCCCTGTATTGTGTCTGCCACATTGGGGAACCACTGCTTTAAGCCCTGTGGAGGGGAGGCTGGGATTCCAGGATAACATCCACCATTTCAGCCCCACTTTTGCTTGGCCACCTGGAGGGTTGGAGCATGGCATACATTTGCCCAGACCAGAGTATGGCTATGTCAATGATGGCTAACCTTGGCACTCCAGGTGTTCTTGAACTTCAACTCCCAGAAGCCCAAGTCAGGGCCTGCGGATCAGGGCTTGCTGGGAATTGAAACCCAAGAATACCCGGAGAGCCAGCCAGGGTTCCTCAAACTTGGCTATGTCAGTGATGGCCAACCTTGGCACTCCAGGTGGTCTTGGACTTCAATTCCCAGAAACCCAAGTTAGCACTCCTGCTAATGGGCTTCTGGGAATTGAAATTCAAGAACATCTGGAGTGCCAAGATTAGCCATCACTGGGTCCACAAGTGACACCACCCCAAGAGCAGGGTCACCTGGAAGTTGCTTCTAGTCAAGCTACCTGGTTGGCTTTGTATCTTCTTGTCCACCTAACAGGTGTCCTGTGCAAAAATCCTTTCAACCCAGAGTAATCTCTGACATGAAAACACACAGACTGGGCTATGCCCTTTGCCAAGGAAGTCATGCATAACCAGAGGTCCCCTTGATTGCTTTTCCAGCTAAGCTTAGGGTTGAGAACATCACCACTCCCACCCAACAGTCATCTTATATACCAGGACATTCTTCCTCCCCACCCCACCCCAAAGTTCATCTGAAAGTGGGATGTTTCTCATGGACTCCCACAAGTGACACCACCCCAGGAGCAGGGTCACATGGATGTGGGTTCAACCTTCTCTGTTGCGTCTAAGTCAAGATACCTGGGTGGCTTTGTGTCTTCTTGTCCACCTAACAGAATATGTCCTTGTGTCTTCTCTGTCTCTCGCCAGGGTCCTCCGGGTCCTATCGGTCCACAAGGCCCCGTTGGGCAACCGGGTCCAGCTGTAAGTATGGTGGCTTCTCTTAAACATCTAAGGTTCATGTGAACTCTGCCCAGCAGAACATTGGAAAAATCATGGATAGACAGACCGACAGACAGACTGACTGACTGACTGAATGATTGATGGAATGATTGATGGAATGATTGATGGAATGATTGATGGAATTGAATGATTGGATTGAAGGAGGATAAAACCCACCTGTCGCTTGAGTCTCAAAGGATTTTCCACTCGGCTACCTTCTCCATAAACTTTCTTAAATTTCCCAAATCAATTTTTTTTGATGGATGGATGCAGTGGTGGAATTCAGCAGGTTTGCACCAGTTCGCCAGAACGGGTAGCAGAAATTCCAGCTGACCCCACCCATCCAAGTTTTGAAATAAAGTAGTCCTAATTCGGGTGCAATGCAGGGCTTTCCCCCCCTAGCCACATCCACCATATTATGCCCGCAGAATAGGTAGTAAAAATTTTTTAATCCCATCACTGGATGGATGGATGGATAGACAGACAGAATAACATAAGAAGGTAGGTAGGTAGGTGATAGAATGAATGAATGAATAATATTAAGTAGGTAGGTAAATAGGTAGGTAGGTAGATGGATAGATGGATAGAACAAATAGAATCAAGGGGATAGATAGATAGATAGATAGATAGATAGATAGATAGATAGATAGATAGATAGATAGATAGATAGATAGGCAAAGAATCAGTCAATCAATTAATCATTTTAGATAGATAGATAGATAGATACTCATTCGGGCGTCCCCTGAGCAGAGTTTCTCCAGAAAAAAATCATTTCAACCCAGAACAGTTTCCGACATGAAATTATTATCTTTTACCCTGTGAAGTTCATAGATGCCTATGTTCTACCAGCGACATTTCCAGGGAGGATTTCCCTAGATGCACACAATGCTTCTCTTCTTTCTCCCCCAGGGAGCTGATGGGGAACCTGGTCCTCGGGGACAGCAGGGTCTCTTTGGTCAGAAGGGGGATGAAGGCCCCCGAGGTTTCCCAGGGCCACCCGGTCCCATTGGATTGCAGGTAACTTCCAAACCCTACGAAGAGCCTCTCTAAGGGAGATGTCGAGAACTTCCGCACGGCATCGGCCTCTGTGACTCCAGTCCTACAGATTCTGACACTGGTCAGATCTGAAGTTTCCTCTCAATAATTGTTGTAATGTTGGATAGAAGATTTGCAACCCGCCCAAAAAAAGTTGACAGAGTTCAGACATGCTGTATCAGTGGTTAAGACACCGAACTTGCTGACCAAACAGCCCTAGGCAATTCAAATAGACAACTTAAGAGTCTTCAAGAGGGATCTTGTCTCTATGTTAACCATTCTTTCAAGTGGTACTGTCACTTCTAAAGATGGTAGTGTATGGCGAGCCACCTCTTTGAAGGCATCTTGCTCATTATCTCCACAGGGTTTACCTGGGCCTCCTGGTGAGAAGGGAGAGACTGGCGATGTGGGCCAAATGGTAAGCATCTTTTTAAAAGAATGATGGTGATCTTCTTTTGGTCAGCATTCTTGTGTAGCTGTTGACCACTACACTGGATGGTGTATCTGTCAACTAATGGAACGTCTGTTTTCTCTCACCCTCCCCACCTCCAAAACCTAGGGTCCTCCCGGTCCTCCGGGACCCAGAGGTCCATCTGGGTCTCCAGGAGCTGATGGACCACAAGGCCCATCGGGTGGGATCGGAAATCCGGGATCTGTCGGAGAAAAGGTAATACATGTTGGAAGACCAGAAGAACTATTTTTGAGGGGACAGGGTTTGGGAGTGGGAGATAAATTCAAAGCCTTATTTATTTATTTATTTATTTATTTATTTATTTATTTATTTATTTATTTATTTATTTATTTATTTATTTATTTTCTGTACCACCCATTTGGGTGGTATCCTACTCTGGGTGATGTACAAGCAGATAACAAATAACAGCAGAACACACAGCAAGTCAAAAACAACAGCTGGCAAAAATGATGCAAAATAACATAAAATGAAATAAAATTGCTGTTTACACTCATGTGGCAGGGTTTGGGTCAGCAAAAGAGATGTAGGTTTGAATCACACGGGTTTAGCCAGAGATTTCTGGCGGAAAGGTAGGAGCTTGGTTAATGTAATCATGCTCAGAGCATCAGGGGTCATTGAACCTTCTAGACGGAGAATTGAAGGGCAACCAAAATCCCAGCTGTTCTTGAACTTCAATACCCAGAAGCCCTGATCAGCAATCTTGCCACATTTGCTGAACCCTGATCTAGCGCATAGGTCCTCAAACCTGGTTCTCCAGATGTTCTTGGACTTCAGTTCCCAGAAGCCCTGATCTGCAGGTGTACTGACATGGGCTTCTGGGAATTGAAGTCCAAGAACACCTGGAGTGCCATGGTTCGCCATCAGGGTCTTAGACTGAAGGGTGAAAAGGGTTAGGCATCCAAAATGGCTACAGTGAGGAAGGGACCTTCAAAGGTTGGGTTAGAGAGCATTTAGTTCCCTTCCATTATGTCTGGATCCCATTGGTTGTCAGGCAGAGAACAAGGGGATGAGACAGGAGAGGGACGTTGTTAAACCCCCCAGGAGTGTTAATTCCACTTCATGCTTCTGTTTTCTGCCATTTACAGGGAGAGCCTGGAGAATCCGGGGAGCCTGGCCTGCCAGGAGACGGAGGACCACCAGTAAGTTTGGATGCTTTTCAAAAATGTCTGTTTGGAAATGGAATTGTAAGGCCAGAAGTTGAGGTTGAAAAGGAGCAGCAGGATTGTAACTGGGATTTTCATAAAGTCAACAACCATTTCCTGTCCCGAAATAGTCTCAAGATCCAACAATCCACATTTTTTTCCTGCCAGAAAGCCCCTTCAACCCTGAAACACTGTTGTGGCCATTCCTAATCCTTCAAGGTCTTCTTCAGCAGTTTGTAAACAAACCTACACCAGTCAAGAAAATATACCCTGTTGATGGTATTACTCCACCGAATATCGGGAGAGAAGTAGCAGTGGAAGCCGAGAGAACTAAGCAAGAGAAGGACCCTCAAGGACACCCTCTGAATGGAGAGGAGACTCAAGTCCACCGGTTCTGATCCAGGAAGAGCTTTAGGGCAAGAACAAATGTTCTTGAAGGTACACAAGAGTGAAAACCCAAATTAGAAGATGGAGGAAGAAGCTCACTGGACAAGGAATAAGGAGGATCTGGCTGAGGAACTCAACCTCCCCTACATCACTTGGAGGACCCTGAATAGGCCGAGGGTTGGAGTTCCTCGATGCAAGACCGACATGCTCAAGTGAGGGCTTCTGGCAGAGAACAACACACTGTTTGAATGTGGAGGAAGACAGAATCTGGCTCACTTTCCGGTCTGCCAGTTGCTTCCAGAGACGTGCACCAGTGAAGACTTAAGTTTGCCCAGTGCCAAGAAATTGGCTTCATTTTGCCAGTCCAGGCTTTGATCAGGACACGAAGGAAGAAGAACCAGAAACCTGCACCAGTGAGGACTTGAGTTTGGCCAATGAAGAAGCCAAGAAAGTGGCTTCATTTGGCCAGTCCTGGCTTTGATCGGGACACAAAAGAAAGAAGTAGTCATGTGTAGGATTCCTGGGATAACTTTATCCTGTTTGGAGGTGTGCCGCCACATCTTTTGAGGCACAAGGGTGGGCCACTGGAGGAGGGCCAGCGGGTTGTCCTCATGTGTTCTTTCTTCTGGAGTTCCTTAGATTGCCTCTTAAGAAATGCTCCATGACCTGCAAAGCTTGGCCAACTCTTTTCTTATCTTCTTTTGCCAGGGTCCGAAAGGCGAGAGAGGAGAAAAGGGCGAAGCTGGGCCCTCGGGAGCTGCCGGCCCACCTGGCCCGAAAGGTCCACCAGGTGATGATGGCCCCAAAGGAAGCCCTGTAAGTAGTCCCACCTGTATGTCGTCCTGTGAGCAGGAGAGCCATTCCTGGATATACACCTGGCACTTTTTAATCCAGGAGTTCTCAACCTTTGTAAGCCCGGGGGGGGGGCATTCTTGGGTCACACTCCCTCAAACGGCTTCCGGGGTGGCCAGACGGCCATTGTGTCCTTCCTCCACCCCACGGCACTTTGGGTATGATGGAGGCAACCACTTCAGTAATGGAGGTCTTGCTCACGTCTCGCCTTCTGTACAGTCCAGGGTGTCTAATTGTAGATGTCTTTGGTTTTGCAAATTGTAAAAAATGCAGCAAATGCAGGAGAAAGGCGATACCTTTACTGGATCGCTCGAAAAGATAAAAGATAAAACATTGTGCGAGCTTTCGAGGCCCAAAACCTCTTCACCAGGCAGGCATAATGAAAGTTCGTGGCACACTGTTGTTCTGGCAGGTTCCCTTCTTAGAAATGCACGTTGAACAAACAGCAAAAGGTTTCATGGTGTTATCCCTCCACCCCCCTCACAGGAAGCTGGGTGTTGGACCCCACTCCTCATGGTCCTCCCTGAAATGTTAGCTTCCTTTTGAGGCCAGACAAAGGGAAATCAAAACTCCATGTACTTTCCACCAAGGACCAATTTTTTGATTTGATCTAGAATCTAGATCATACATCCTTGGGATCAGTCCATCCACATGGTCGAGTCCCTTTGCTCCAGTCTTCTTTGACCATCATGGTTAAAATAAATTCCCACGAGAACTTGGCTGTTTCCAACTGGGAGATTGGATGTCCTTCTTAGGTCACCAGATGTAGCTTCCTTTCATGGAGTTGAACCCCACATCTGTGCCCTGGCTTTAGTTGCCAGCGTGTTGTCAAAACTGTCAATTGTTCTTCAAATTTCTGTTCTGGAGAATTTGTGTCGTTAGGGATTTGTCAGGAAACCTCCGCTTATAATGTCGTTCCATTCTGTATTTCTCCGTAGGGTCCTGTTGGCTTCCCTGGTGATCCTGGCCCTCCAGGTGAACCCGGCCCACCTGTAAGTACCAAACATGAAGGCATCTTTGCTGTCGTATGTTTCTTCTGATTTTTCCCTCTGAAACTGCAAGGCTTGGATTCACAGCGAAGTCAAACCTTGGCTCTCCAGCTGTTCTTGGACTTCAGTTCCCAGAAGGCACCGGTCGGAACTTCTGCTGATCAGGGCTTCTGGGAATTGAAGTCCAAGAACACCTGGAGAGACAAGGTCCGCCATCACTGCTCTAGGGCCTTCTGCAGGAGAGTCATAGTTTTACAGAGGGACATGGTTGTGTTAAGAGTTCTCTGCAGTTCTCTGAACATCTTATGCTTAAGAATTAGCAGCTGTGGTGGCTTAGTGGCTAAGAAGCTCACCTTGTTAGCTGGAAGGCCGACAAGTCAGCAGTTCGAGACCCGGGTACTGCATGATAGTCTGAGCGCCCGCCTCTGTCCCAGCTCCTGCCAACCTAGCAGTTCGAAAACAAGAAATTGGAAGTAGTTCAATAGGGACTACTTCGGTGAGAAAAAGATCTTGGGGGCGTGAAAGGAGCCTCATTTCGGCATCCCCCAAGTGGAGTTTCTCAAGCAAAAAAATCATTTCAACCCAGAATAATTTCTGACATGAAATTATTATTATTATTAGCAGCTAAAATGTATTGGGCAGTTCTTTGGAAATGTTGCCCTCAAAAGGCATTGATTGGAGGAAAGAAGATGTGAAAAAGCTTCCCCCTTTTTCTCCCACTCTTAGGGCCAGGATGGTCCTCCAGGTGATAAAGGTGACGACGGTGAAGCTGGCCAGACGGTGAGTAAACGTTGACTTTGTAGATCTGTTTGTCAGGGACCTGAGATGCTGTTCGCTAAATAGTGGACCTTAGTTTAAAATATATATATTTCCAGAAGCCCAAATATATATATATCCCAGAAGCCACCGGGGTCTCAAGTTGGCCGCAGATGCCGTTGAGGTCATTGAGACTCAGGCTCCGTCAAGGACGTTGAGCCCTGGGCTCCGAGCCCTGGGCCTCACTGACGTCCAGCCCTGGTGCCAATAGAGGACAATGTGTTTTATTGTTTAAATTTTATATTTCGTGATGTTTTGCTATACTTTGTCAGCCGCCCTGAGTCATTCTTCGAGTAGGGTGGCATACAAGTGGGAACAAACAAACGAGTGAATGAATGAATGAGCAAAAACCTGACCTCAGCCAACCAAACTGCTCTGAGCTGCAGATAGATGCATTTTGGCTTTTACTTTCCTCACCAGAACGTGCACCTCGGTGACTATTTTGGCAAACACTGACTTTTTTTCTTCCAATGACATAAGTCTTTGCCATTATTTCTCAAACCTTTGCATTCCTCAAAAGCCTCACTGAAACATTACCTTCCTTTTGAGTCCAGACAAAGGGAATTCAGAACTCCCATGCGCTTTCCATCAGGGAGGAGGGTTTCGATTTCCATCAGGGAGGAGGGTTTCGACACTAGGCATGCCAATTGGCGCCAAACCAAAGTCAATTGAAAATTATCACCTAGTGATTTGATGTTTTTTGAATTTATGGCTCTGTTTCTTAAACTCTTGGGTCTTCACTTGAATCGTCAGCTGGCAGGCTTAGAAAGGTATGGCTGTCTAATGGTCCATTGAGTTTGAGTCCACATTGATTTCAGATGGGTGTGAATTGGATGCATTCTGATCAAAACTCAAGTGGAACCGGTTTCTCGTCTAGACCTAGTTGGAACTGAAGTGTAGTGGCTCAAATGGATCCTTGAGGCAGTGGTCAATGGCCCCAGTGGTCAAGGAAGGTGTGATGGCCTAGGTGTGTTGGGTCTTTGCAACCCTTCATTCTGAAGAAAGACACTTTTCCATCTTGGTGAATTTGTTCTAGTGCAGTGATGGCCAACCTTGGCACTCCGGGTGTTCTTAAACTTCAATTCCCAGAAGCCCTGATCGGCAGTAGTGTTGACTTGGGCTTCTGGGAATTGAAGTCCAAGAACACCTGGAGAGCCAAGGTTGGCCATCACTGTAGTATGTAGTCCCAGGTGGGGTTTCTCAAACTTGTCTCTCCTGATGTTCTTGGACTTCATTATTACCTAGAAGCCCTGATCAGCAGGTAGGCTGACTTGGCCTTCTGGTAACTAAAGTAGAAGAACACCTGGAGAGCCACATTTGTTGACCCCTGGTCTAGTCCCTGGTGAGCCATTTCTGACCAAGAAAGCCCTGAGTCACAGGATCCACAGAATAGCTTTCTGCTTCTCTAGCAATTCTTGAGGTCAGGAGTTTGTTGCATGTTGCAAGTAGAAATCACTGTCATATAGTCACACAGCAAAGTCTTTGTAAAATGGCATCCTTTGAGGAGCTATTGTAGACTAGCAAGTGTTTGTGTGCAAATTGTGGGTGGGCCGATCCAGATTTCACCAAGCCAGTAACATTTCTGGTAAAGAGCAGCTAGGAAATCTGGTTTCCAGTATCTTGTCTGGGTCTTCTTTCTGGCCTTGTGTGGACCTAAGAATGGTCAGAATCACGTTTCTAGAGAGCCCCGTGGTGCAGTGGTTAGCTTGGCTCATGATCTGAGTTCAAGCTTAATGGGGAAGGCAAACAGCGTTCCATGCACTCCGGTGTCTAGTCATGCCTTCCACATGTCCACGGAAACGTCTGCAGACACAGACAGCGCTGGCTCTTTATAAACAGAGATGAGCACTGAGCCCTAGAGTTGGATACAACTGGCTTTTGAGCAAGGGTGACCTTGAACTTTACCTGCTGTATCTCTCAGCAACATCTGGTTAGGAAAGACCACCTTGAGGTGATTTCTTCTTCTTTCTGATGGTGGGGCCACCACAGTCCCATTGGGTGGGCCGTATGTTCTCCTGCGATGGGAAGGAGAGATCTAAAAGATGTCGTAATAACAACCTTTCTGCCCGTTTGCTGTTCTCCAACCCAACTGGTGCTTGTTCCAAGAGATGCAATAAGGAACTGCTTTGGTTTCTCTCCTCTCTTCCAGGGCTCCCCTGGACCCACTGGAGAACCAGGCCCTTCTGGACCCCCAGGAAAACGAGTGAGTTGCCTTTGGCGGGGGGAACATGTGGCTGTCATGTGTCCAGAAAGGTTCCTTGACCTACTGTCAAGATGGCTGCTCAGGGCTCATCAACCGTGGGACGCGATGTGCAGATGTTTTCCCCAAAACAAACAGGGAAATGGCTCAAGTCCAGTCACAGGTTTCGACTAGAGTAGCCTCATTCAGTCAGTGGTACTTTCCCAAGTGCCGAATCCCTGTATCCCTTACTGACTCAGTGGGCCTACTCTAGTTGTGGCTTACTCCTGGGTTGCAGCCAATGTTTCTTTTTAAAAGAAAAAAAGTATGCACTATGTTTACATGGAAGACCGTTGTCTAAGCACATTCCAGATGTTGTTTATGTGTTGTATAAGCATCGGCAAATCTCTAGTCATGTATCAATGCATGTTTGAATATGGGACCCTGTTGACAGGTCTCTCTCTGGGCTTTTTAAGAAGGGTCCAAATTTCGTGAGAAGGTCAGGTCACATTTCATCAACTGGCTTCTCAGCAGTTTAAAAAGGGACTCTTTTATGCATCAGCACATTCCCCATCATTTCCTCTGGACATCTTTAGGGATTGGTCAGTTGCCACACTTGCCAAAGAGCCATGTGCCGTGTTCCGTGTGCAAAATGGCGTTGCTTTCCAACGCACTGGATGTCCGATCCCGGGGAGTCAAGGAAGCTCTAGATCAGGGGCTCCCAAAGTAAGGTCCGTGGACCGGATACGGCCCCGGGGGCGCCAGTTCATATGCCTACCCTCACCTCTCTGAGGGCATTTGAGAAACAAAATGAAGCTGTTGGGACAAAATGGCCACCCACATTGTGCAGGCAGGGCAAAATGGCCATCCGGCCCTTGAAGCTGACTGAGAGAGTGTGACCCCCATGGCCCCCAGCTTGAAAAGTTTGGGAACCCCTGGTCTAGATCCAGACCTGAAATTTTCTTGTTGGTAGTTAACTACCACTGTCTGGCTGGACATCCCACTACGCCGGTAACGGAGTAGACCGTACAGCCAGCAACTCAATGCCAAGTGTCGGGCCATCCTATTGGCCCCAATGGCAAAATGAGCAGAGGAGGAACTCTGATTCCCGACGGTCACGGAGATGGAAGAGGCCGTGCCAGATGGACTGGCTGAAGGCGCACCTTGTCCATATCCTCAAGGATGCGGCAGTCCACTGCATGTCCCGGTGTCAAATCCTGCATGTCTCATTTCATACGTGCCACAGGAGATGGAAAGGCTATTCTGACTGCTGTCCTGCAGCCAAAAATGTTATGAGTTCGATCCTGACCAGGGCTCAGGGTGGACTCAGCCTGTTCCTTCCTTCTGAGGCAGGTCAACATGACTTTTGATTCTGTACTTCAACCCTTCTTTCTCCACCCTTAATTCCCCCCTTTTTCGTTGTTTAGGGTCCACCTGGACCAGCTGGCCCCGAAGGCCGACAAGGAGAGAAAGGCGCTAAGGTAAAAGTGGGGACGTTCTCGCGGGAAAAGAAAGTCCAATCGCTTTTAATTTGGGGCTACGGGTTTTACCCAGCGGCACGGCCATGATTCCTTCCTGTTTCTTGTCTTCAGGGCGAAGGCGGCTTGGAAGGCCCTCCTGGGAAAACGGGGCCCGTTGGCCCTCAGGGACCACCAGGAAAACCAGGTCCAGATGGACTTCGAGGAATCCCGGGACCAGTGGTGAGTATTGGGACCGGCCAATAAGAGGCCAGTCTCACAATTGTCGATGTTCATGGACCACAAACATGCCAGGCTCTTCTCCCCTCTGCCATCCTCCGTACCCCTCCAAGATCTACGCCCATTGCATCGGCGATGCCATCCATCCACCTCATCCTCTACTGCCCTCTTCTCCTTTTGACTTCGATCTTCCCCAGCCTCAGGGCCTTCTCCAGTGATTCCTCTCTTCTCTTTTGGTGGCCAAAGTCCTTGAGCTTCAGCTTCAGTATTTGTCCTTCCAAGGAGTGGTCAAGGTTGGTTTCCTTCAGGATGGGCTGATTGGATTTCCTTGCAGTCCAGGAGACTCTGGAAAATCTCCTCCAGCACCACAATTCAAAGGCATCTATTCTTCTGCACTCAGTCTTCCTTAGGTCCCAACTTTCACAGCCGTACATGACTACTGGGAAGACCATTGCTTTGACTATGCGGACTTTTGTTGACAGGGCGATGTCTCTACTTTTCATTATGCTGCCCAGGTTTCTCATAGCTTGCCTCCCAAGAATTAATTGACTTCTTATTTCATGGCTGCAGTCAACATCTGCAGTGATCTTGGATCCCAAGAAGGTGGAGTCTGTCATTGCTTCCATTTCTTCCCCTTCGATTTGCCAGGGAGTGATGGGTCTGGATGCCACCATCTTGGCTTTTTCGATGTTGAGTTTCAGGCCAGCTTTTTTGCACTCTCCTCTTTCACCCTCGGGGACTGCAGTGGCTCAAGAGTAATAATGGTGATAATCAATCTTTGTTTTACAGGGTGAGCAAGGACTTCCAGGTTCTCCTGGCCCAGATGGACCTCCTGGCCCAATGGTAGGTCTGGGAAAGTCGACATTGAAGCTTATCCTTACACTGAGGTTGGTTGAGGAAGTTTGCCTAGCAATCGATAGCATAACTTCCACTGTAGAGAGTGGGAATGCTGTTGATGTAATATATCTTGACATATAGTATCCAAAACCTGTGAGATACTACTAGTCCCCTTCACTTCTAGAGTATTGTACTCATCTAGGTATGTAAGTGGGATTGCTTGCACTCAAAGCAACCAGGTGGGTTAAATAAGCTTACATCTGGCTGCCATAGACTAAAGTGGATCCCCCACTTTAAGGAATTGCTCCATTTCATAGAATTTTCCTTACAGCAGTTTCCCATAGGAATGCATTGAAAACCCTGGGGACAATCTATTCTGTAAAGCTATTTTGTTGTGATTTTTTTCCCCCTTGAAGCGAGTTTTCCTGTAGGCGGACCTTCCTTAAAGCGTGGGTACATTCTGTTTGCAGAGTAGATGTTGGCACGTCAATTCAGCCCCAAATCGGCTTCTTAACTCAGGGATGGCCCGCCTTCTCATGCCGCAGGCCAGACTACACCCCCTGAAACAGATGGGGAGGACAGGTGGTTCCTCCCACTGCTTCTGCCACTTCCAGTGGTGGAGGCGGTGGTGGCAGTGAGTACATCCATGGCACATTGTTGCCCATTTTCACCACTTGCGTCACTTCCTGTGGCACATTTTTGCCCATTTTTGGCCCATTTTCAGCCCACTTTTAGCACTTCGATGGCTTCCGGTGGCAGCACCAGAATCCTCACCACTGGCCAGGTTAATTGGCACTGTGTGCCGGATTCAGCCCACGGACCATACATTGGCCAGCCTTGCCTTAACTCAATTCTTTCCGTCCCAAATTAATTTTTCTCCAACAGATACACACAACCATCATGCATATTGCTACCTCTTTATGTTTCTGTATTCATTCTTTTCTTTTCTCTCTCTCTCTCTCTTCCAAGGGCCCGCCTGGTCTGCCTGGCTTGAAGGGAGATTCGGGTCCGAAAGGAGAAAAGGTCAGAATTCAAATGGAGAAAATAAACCCTGGCGTGTTCAAAGACAAAGTTCCCCTGAAATGGGCAGGACAATGAACTCTGGCACGTCAGCCTTGCAGCCAGAGAAGTTCATGGGAATTGGGGCCATTTATATCAGCTGGAATTCCATTTCATTACAAACTAAGGGTTTCATTACAAACCACAATTTCATTACAAGGTCATGTTTAGCCTTGAGAAAAGGAGACTTAGAGGGTTGATGATGATAGAAATCTTCAAACACCTGAAAGATAAACATAAAGAGGAAGGGAAGGATCTGTTCTCAATCAACCCAGAATGCAGGATGTGTAATAATGGGATGAAACTACAGGAAGCCAGAAATATAGGCTGAATATTAGGAAATACTTATAGACTGTTAGAGCGGTACAACAATGGAACAGATGACCTCTAGAGGTGGTGAGCACTCCAGCACTGGTAGCTTTCAAGAGAGAATTGGTAAACAACTGTTTTGATTCAGATTCCGGCCTTGAGCAGGAATGGGTGGGACTGGGTGGCCTCAAAGGGCCCTTCTTCCAACTCTATGATTCTATGTCTCCCCACCTGGTACATTGACATACAAGTGCTCCACATGAGTATAAGCCCTCAACGTCATGTTGAGCTCTAAAGTTTGGCCAATGGGATGCCACTCGCCTGGCCGTCCTGACTGGCCCTCTTGACACATTCTGGCCCACCACCACGGCTTCCAACTTGCCCCCATTGACATTTCCTTGAGAAGGTTTTCATGAGTGGTAGATCCTTGCACCAAACCTATCTGCTGTCAGCCTTTGGGTTTTTGGGCTTCAGTTCCCAGAAGCCTAAGTCGATTTCCTCAAAGCATTAATCAGCCAACGTATTGACTTGGGCTTCTTGGAATTGAAGTCTCCCAGTGGGGCCTGGGGCCCGTGTTGGGTACCACTGGTCTAACTCCATCAACCGTCTAGGCCAGTGTTACCCAACCTTTGGGTTTGGGACTTCAATTCCCAGAAGCCTCAGTCAATTCCCCAAAGAACTGATCAGCCAGTGGACTGACTGAGGCTTCTGGGAATTGAAGGGCCCCCTGTGTTTCACAGAAACGCTGCTCTAGAGGGCTTCGTCCTGTCCAAGGAGGTGGGACCAGGTTGGGATGGGCCCATTGCCCAGGGGATGATGGGCTTTCACTGGAGACCATTGTAAACCCCCTTTCAACTCAGTAATTCTGCAATTCTGTTTTTGCCCCATTGATTTTGCTGGTTCATCTTGAAACGTGGTGTATCTTTTTTTTAACAGGGTCACCCTGGTTTAATTGGTCTTATTGGGCCTCCCGGTGAGCAAGGGGAAAAGGGAGATCGAGGCCTGCCTGGACCTCAAGGTTCATCGGGGGCCAAAGGAGAGCAGGTAGGATATTGCGGAAAACATCTGTGATAAGTCCTTCACTCGCTCCTAGATCTTCTGCTAAATCCGTGAGACTTACTTGCAAATAAAGGAAGACAAGTCTAAGAGGTGTGTGTGCACATGTTTAAGCATCTGAACCCCTTGTATCTGTTCATCGGAAGGCTAGAAACAAATGAGGAGGCAGCTTTGTAATTAGAAGCACAACTACGTTAACCTATCAGTGAGATGGCTCCGGGGTCGAGAAGCTCACCTTGTTAGCTGGAAGGCCGGCAAGTTGGCAGTTCAAGACCTGGGTACTGCATGGCAGGATGAGTGCCCATCTCTGACACAGCTCCTGCCAACCTAGCAGTTCGGAAGCAAGAAATTGCAAGTAGATAACGGCAGTGGCTCAAGTGGTTAAGACGCTGCCTGGAAGGCAGCAGGTCAAAAGTTCGATACCCAGGTACTGCATGACGGAATGGGCTCCTGTCTCTGTCCCAGCTCCTGCCCACTTAGCAGTTCGAAAGCAAGAAATTGCAAGTAGATAAAGAGGGACCACTTCGGTGGGAAGGGAAACAGCGTTCCAGTCTGCCATGTGTCCATGGAAACGTCTGCAAATGCAGACAACACTGGCTCTTTGGCTTATAAACAGAGATGAGCACTGAACCCTGGAGCCGGATATGACTCGCTTTCGAGCAAGGGTGACCTTTACTTAAATAGGGACCACTTCGGTGGGGAAAATGATCTTGGGGACATGAAAGGGGCCCCATTCATGCATCCCCCAAGCGGAGTTTCTCCAGCAAAGATCCTTTCAACCCAGAATAATTTCTGACATGAAATAATAATTTATCAGTGAGTTTTCACAGTTAAGCAAGATGCAAATTACTTTGCTTCTGAGGCCGCAAACAATGGACTGCATTTGCATGTTAATTGTGCAGACAGGGCAGCTGTAAAGATTTTATCACTTTGCAGACACTCAGAAGGGTCTTTTTCTGCCCAGTAATTCATAATCAACAGCAGGTCCTTGGGACTGGTTTGTCTCACTGGTTAAGAAGCTCACCTTGCTATCTGGAAGGCTGGCAAGCCGGCAGTTCGAGACCCAGGTACTGCACGATGGAAGGAGCACCTGTCTCTGTCCCAGCTCCTGCCAACCTAGCAAGTCGAAAGCAAGACATTGCAAGGAGGTCAATAGGGACCACTTCGGTGGGATAAAAGATCTTGGGGACATGAAAGGAGCCTCATTCGGGCGTCCCTGGAGTGGAGATTCTCCAGCAAAAATCCTTTCAACCCGGAATAATTACTAACATGAAATTGTTATTAGCAGGTGCTTAAGCGTTCATTGTGCTCTTTATGTGTCTTTCTGTAGGGCATTTCTGGTCCTTCTGGCCCACTCGGTCCTCCAGGACCTCCGGGATTACCGGTATGTATCAAAGGGGTTTTTCTCGAAATAAGGGTTGTTTGGTTGGAGGGGACAAAACAGTCTCTTCTTCCACATTCCGGAAAGAAAATTGTGTGGTGATAACTCAGGGTCCTCCTGCCCAGAGAAAGGCCTCTCGGTTTTCCTTCTCTTTCGCAGATCTTGATCATCAAACCTCTTGAGATTTTTTTTTTTACATTCTCCACACTGGACGAGAATTCATCGTTTGGCATTTGCTCAGGCTTAGAAAGATAAATATGTTTAATTTAAAGGGCATCAGTAGTACTGAGTTCATAAAAGACTGAACAGGGTTTTGTTTTTTTAAATCACCTTGGGATTCAGTGACACTTGAGATAGAAACCATAACTAATCGACCAAGGAGAGTTTCCAAATGCATTTTTAAAAAATATATAAAAAAATAAATAGCTTATGTTGATGCATGTGGGTCAGTCGGTCGGTCGGTTGGTTGGTTGGTCAATTGGTTGAGTAATTGGTTGGTTGGTTGGTTGGTCAATTGGTTGGGTGATTGGTTGGATGGATGGTTGGTTGGTTTTTGTTTGTTTGTTTTATTTCTTTGTTTAAACTTATACTGCCACCCGCTTGCCGTGGCAACTGAGGGTGGCTTACAGTCAGTAAACCAACAATCACAATATAAGATCGAATCACAGTACTATAACTAAAATCAGTAAATGTAAACAGCTAAAATACACCTTATTAAAAATTCCATGAAGTAGATTTTGAAGAATTCGTCTACTAGGCTAGGGCTTGAATTGGAAGTCCTGTATTGTTAAAATGGTACATAGGTATACAAACGACATGAAAAATACTATGGACATGATTTGAAGATTTGATTGGTTGGTAGGTAGGTAGGTAGGTTGGCTGGTTGTGAGATTGGTTGGTTGATTTGGGTGATTGGTTAGTTGGTTGGGTAATTGGTTGTTTGTTTGGATGTTTGGGCGGTTGGTTGGACAGTTGGTTGGTTGATTGGGCGGTTGGTTGGATAGCTGGGTGATTGGTTGGCTGGGCAGTTGGTTGGCTGGGCAATTCATTCATTTACTCATTCATTCTTTCATTAAACTACAGAATAATCTCTCCAAAAATGGCCCTATTTTTGGCCGTTTCACATCTGCCCCAGGTACAGAAGAAGAAGAATCCATTCATTATGTTGCCATTGCCTCCCTAACCCCTGCTTTTGTTATTTCCTTATTCTAGGGACCCCCAGGTCCAAAAGGTGCTAAAGGATCATCAGTAAGTACCCCTATTAAAATTACCAAAAAATTGGGGGAGGACAATTGACATTTCGAAGCTGGCTGTGCCTTGCATAAGGGAGGGAGTGGAAGGAAAGAAGAGACTCTTAATCACTTCCTTCCCTTACCCTCTTCTGTCCCCTTTTGATGGTTTCCAGCTATGGTTGGGCTTATGGTTATACCTCCATCTCATGACACATTTAGCTCTATGCCTGAGCAGGTGCCTTCTTTCTTCTGTTACAGGATAAGGGAAGGTAGCCAAGATATGTTCTAGAGCAGGGATCCTCAAACTTGGCTCTCCAGATGTCCCTAGAAGCCCTGATCAGCAGGTGTGCTGGCTTGGGCTTCTGGGAATTAAAGTCCAAGACCACCTGGAGAGTCAAATGTGAGGACCCCTAGTCTACTCTATGACCATAGCACAGGGGTCAGCAAATGTGGCTCTCCAGATGTTCTTGGACTTCAATTCCCAGAAGCCCTGAGCAGGAGGGGGCTGGCTTGAGCTTCTGGGAATTGAAGTTCAAGAACACCTGGAGAGCCAAGTTCGAAGAACCCTGTTCTAGAGTAACCTCCTCCCCCTTTGGCTTGTTTTGCTGTGGACTCTGTCCGTGGAAAAGCCAATCAGGTAGGTCTTCTGCCGAGTTGCCTTCTGGATTCTGACTTAGAAACTCTCACAGCCTCGGGGCTTCTTCTGTGTTGTGTGTTAGCTAGAAATGATTGTCATGTGTGTGTTCTAAAGACTCACATGCTGTCTGTCAATGGGCGGCTGAAGCACTGCGGTGGCTTAGTGGTTAAGACGCTGAGCTTGAAGCCTGGAAGGTCGGGGTTCGGTACCCGAGTGCTGGATGATGAATCTTGGGAACATGAAAGGAGCCTCATTCAGGTGTCCTCTGTGTGAAGTTTCTCCAGGAAAAACCCTTTCGATCCAGAGTAATTTCTGACATGAAGTTTATTGATCATTGGATGGCTGCCAGTGTTTGCCACCTCCCTGAGGGATAATAGTTTCTTTTTCATTTTCTTCCCAGGGTCCCACAGGTCCAAAAGGTGAAATGGGTCATCCTGGTCCGCCAGGTCCTCCTGTGAGTATGAAAGGATCGTTGGAATGAGGGGGAGGGGTGAGTGGGGGGGTCTCAGGGGGTCAACAAGCCAAAGCCCCTCCCAAGATGTGGAGACCACCGTGACAGGATCCCTGACGGATGGAAGTTCAACTGAATATTTAAGCACCATCATCGTGACAGGACTGCAGTGGCTTAGTGGTTAAGATGCGGAACTTGATGACCAGAAGGTCGGCAGGTCGAGACCCGAGTGCTGCATGACGGAGTGAGCTCCTGTCTCTGTCCCAGCTCCTGCCAACCTAGCAGCTCAAAAGCAAGAAATTGCAAGTAGATCAATAGGTACCCCTTGGGGTGGAAAGGTAACAGTGTTCTGTGCACTCTGGCATCTAGTCATGCCTGTCACATGAGTATGGAAACGTCTGCAGATAAAGGTGCTAAAGGGTCATCTTTACCTCATCGTAATTGTGGGGTTGTGGTGGCCTTATAGGCCACTTCTGACTCCATGATTCTATGATTCTAGTCCAGTGATGGCCAACCTTGGCACTCCAGTTGTTCTTGGACTTCAAATCCCAGAAGCCCCAAGTCAGCACTCCTGCTGATCAGGGCTTCTGGGAATTGAAGTTCAAGAAGACCTGGAGTGCCAAGGTTGGCCATCACTGGTCTAGTCCATTCCACCATTAGGCACTTAGAGCACCACAGACAGATCTTCTGCTTAAAACCCACAAAGGACCACCTTACTTTTTTTTTGGGGGGGGGGCGTTCCCACCTTTCTGTCAAGCCCATCCTTCAATTACAGCAGGGGTTCCCAACCTAAGGCCCGTGGGCCAGATTCCTCCTATGGCGCAATTTCATGTGGGGGCTCCCTACCCCTTCAAGAGCATTCGAGAAACAAAATTGCCACCCCTTTGAAGCTGTTGGGACAAAATGGCCACCCCCATCGTGCAGGCAGGGCAAAATGGCCATCCGGCCCTCGAAGTTAACTGAGAGAGCATGACCCCGGCCCCCGGCTTGATAAGGTTGGGACCCCCTGAATTACAGCCTTCATATATAGCTTACAGTTGCAGACTGGCTGTGGTAGATGTGAAGCCACTCTCTTGACGTGGCGATGGAAGTTCTCTCCCCAATGTGACCGTGAAAAAGAAGAAGACCAAACCATGGACCTTATTATATCTAGGTGTCCTTTATGCGCGTTTGGGGGCCCCTTTGGAGGACTTGCGTAGGGCCACCGATGAAGTCCTTCAATGGCTTTCAAACCTTGACTTGGAACTCTTATCTAGGAACTTGAGGTGGACAATTGGTACTTCCTGTATCTATCAACATTAATGCGGACAACTAAAGTATATCATACGATAAATAAGTTACAGCCACGCATGAGTGTCTCCATCCACAGCACCGTTTTGCCCCCTTCTCTGGTGTCTTCTTCCTCTTTGTGTGCCATTGTGCAAACCTCACATGCACACCCTGTCTCCATCTCAGGGGCCTCCCGGGGAAGTCATCCAGCCGCTCCCGATCCAGTCGTCCAAACGGACCCGGAGGAACATCGACGCGAGCCAATTGGTGGACGACAGCCCGGCCGACAACTACATGGATTACGCCGACGGCATGGAGGAGATCTTTGGCTCTTTGAACTCCCTGAAACTGGAGATCGAGCAGATGAAGCACCCCTTGGGCACCCAGCACAACCCGGCGCGCACCTGCAAAGACCTCCAGCTCTGCCATCCAGACTTCCCCGACGGTACGCCAGAAGGAAACGGCTGGGCAAATATAAACTTTACATCCTATCCCAAGCGCTACATGCGCACGCACGCACGCACACACACACACACGTGCTTCTAAATCAGGGGTGCCCAAACTTTTTGGGCCACGGGCCTGACCACGCCCCCGGACAGCGGATTGGGCCAGTCATGTGGTTCCTTCCACTAGAAGTGGAAGTAAAATGCGCCTGTACATGCGCAGAACACCGCAGCTGTTGTAAATGCATTATGGCAGCATTCTGTGCATGTGTGGGCATGTTTCACTTCTGCTTCCGGGAGCTGTTCAGGCCGTATGAATTGGCATTGGTGACTGGATCTGGCCCACGGGCCAGGCCGTAGTTTGGGCACCCCTGTTCTAAATAAAGAATAGATTGGCTATCATGCCAATCATGCATAATAATATTAATAATTCCAAATTATTTTGGTTGGTTGGTTGGTTGGTTGTCACATTTGTATTGCCACCCGCCCGGCAAGCGACTCTGGGTGGCGTACAACAATTACATCAAGAACTACATAAATCCCACTAGAGAACTATAAAAAACTTAAAACCAGTAAAAAAAACCAATAAAAATACAATTAAAAAATTAGACTGACAGTTTTGACAATGTGCAGAATTGTGGCAATTTCCTCCTACCAGTATTGATGCAACTTCCAGGGACAAATTGCTGCCAGCTAAGATTTTTCTCAGGGACTGCGATCGCTTCGTGGTGAAGAACTCTGAAGTTGATGACTGGAAGGTCGGCAGTTCAAGACCTGAGTACTACATGGCAGAGTGAGCTCTCATCTCTGTCCCAGCTCCTGCCAACCTACCATTTCAAAAACAAGACATTTGCAAGTCGATAAATAGGGACCACTTTGGTGGGAAGGTCAGCAGTGTTCCATGCACTCTGGTGTTTAGTCATGCCTGCCACATGCTCACGGAAATGTCTGCAAACCTGGGTACTGCATGGGTGACCTTTACCTATGCGAGTTTTTCGCTATGCGAGTCAGACTCGCATAATGAATTTTTCGCTATACGAGTCGGACTTTTCCCTATGGAAAAATTCGCATAATGAGCATTTCAAGGGGGAAAACTTGCATAGCGAAAATTTTCCACTATGCAAGTTTTCCCCATAGAAGCGCTCATTATGCGGGTTTTTCCATAGGGAAAAGTCCGAATCGGATAGTGAAAAATTTGTTATGCGAGTTGAGCCGCTTAGCAAAAAACTTGCTCGTTATGTGAGTTTTTTGCTAAGCGAAATGCTCGTTATGCGATTTTTGACTGTACATGAAAATACGGTAAAATTGATTAATTTAGACATTTGTGTGGGTATGTTTGGACCGTTTACATTGACCCGAGTATAAGTCGAGTCCCATTTTTTGGACCTCGTTTTGGGCGCTAAGAAACCCGACTTATACTCGAGTATATATAGGACAATCCCTTAACAAAACCTGGATTATAGTGACTAGTGACTTGATTTTTCTCTAGTAACAATGTGAAACTTTGGCTCTCCTGACTCCAGGTGAATATTGGGTGGATCCGAATCAAGGCTGCTCCAGGGATTCCTTCAAAG